>OY998098.1:12980646-13580646 GCA_963921955.1 Aleiodes alternator | reverse complement strand
ATGGAGAATGAGCTCATTTGCTATCAATTCACACAGTTTTTAATTGAATTATAGCAATTTTTAGAGTAATTGCAAGATAAAAACGGATTTGCATCCATCCTCCTATAATTGTCTCAAAAATCAATAAAATTAATTCTAGATTGCATGAATCAAAAGGAAAATGAGCTAATCTTTTATCTCCAATCGGAAATTTACGCTCCGAAAATAATAAAAGAAGAAAGTTCTAAAAAAACATTTTATTTTTAAAAAACCGAAAGGATTTTACTTTTAATTCCCTCGAAAAATCAATTATAGCACGTGTTTTTTCACTGGAAAAAATCCCCAGCTTTTCAATGAAATCATCAAAAAAATATCCTAACTCAATTACTTTCACCGAATTCAATCGATTTTCATTATGTCCAGCTTCAAATCCCTGAAGTCTACTCGTGCTGTATACGTTTTCACGTCTACTCCATTCCCTCTAACCCTCACAAATAGCCACAAGTAGGAATACACGTTGGGTATTTTTCAAGATGATTGCCCCAGCTTAGACACTACTTAGAGGGCAACAAGAGTCCCTGCCACGAGTTTCATTCGAGTATTGATTGAAAAAAAAAGCAAAAAAAAAATTTAAAAAAAAGTACAGAATTACGGAAACTCCATCTCCACTATTATTGAATGTGTTCTCAATAGTCGGATGAAAAAAGACTCCATACAACGAAGGATTTACAGTAAATTACCTACAGATATCCCATATTCTCCCCCCCCCCCCTCTCTCCTAACTCTTGTGGTTGAAATGCGCATTATCGACCCTTTTGCTTAAGCACCTCCACGCGTTCCATTACACTGTACATTTATTCTGTAAAAAATAATCCACCAGCTCTGCATGCTGTGTATTCCTCACCAAGAGGAAAAGTGGCAAAAAAAAAAAAATGTAAGGCACGGGAGAAAAGGCCCACCCTCTGCGAAAAACCAGATAGAAAAGAGGCTCTGCAGAGGGGAAAACCACACACCATGTGTTATAAAGTACCATCCTCATATGTACACACACATATACACACGACTCTAATAGTCAGTACTTTAATGTATATGAGCATGTGGAAATTCTGGCTTTGTCCTAATTGAGAAGACCTCAAGCCCTTTCATAGTTGGGTAAAAACCCATCCCAAAGGATAATCAACTTTATCCTCAATTTTCTCGTGCTTCTTCTCATCTCCAGGATTTTCATGAAACTTTTATTATTCATTACAACAAGTTTTTATGCCTCAGTGAGCATTAAACACGTAATTCATATCTTCAGTTTTAATCAATTGCTTGAAAAAAATGGAAAAAAAATGGAGTCTAATGATAATCATCATTAACATTCATTGATGATTTCAAAGTTAGTTAACTATTCTTTGAAAGTAGTTTCATCCACATTAAAGGCTCATTTAATGTGAAGTCAAAGAGACACTTTGGCACTTAAAATAGAAGCGACCATTTTACGTAGAACTTGGAAGGACACAGAGAAGCAACCCTAAGACTCAGTTGCTGAGTGAGGGCATAAAAAGGGGCAATAAAACACATGAAAACCATCTGGGTTACTACGAGCTTCTCTCTCTTCATATGGAACTGATAAGTGTCAACAATGGGATTCTACGGTAGTTCATCATTTTTTCCTTTCTCTGCTACATCCATACACTGAGGGAAAAAATATTTTCTAGGAATATTATATAGTTCATGTCAATCGGGAAATGGTTTGCCACTGGATTTTTTCCGTTTAACCAATTCAGTAGTAAAGAGGTAAAACAAGATAAGTCTTCTTCTTTCTCATTAAGTTTTTTGAAAATATCTTAGAAAATAACCGAGAAAGAGCAATTTTGCCCTATAACCCTTTTGTAACTCTTGGAATTCTCTACAAAAAAAGACAAGTAATATCACTTTATCTCGCTTAGTTTCCGAGATATTTCCTCCGAAATGATCTCAAAAATAAGTCGATTAATCCTGTTTTACCTCTTCACTGCTGAATTTATACTTTGGACGAATCCTCGTACCTATTCAGGATGAATTTGAATACATTTACATCAATCAATAAGATAAACCTTTTAGAGAATAGTTGACGAAGAATACATTCCGATTTTGCACCAAATTGGGGGGTATGTTTGGACTAAGATTTCCTATTTCGTGCAAATACATTATTATTTGATAAAAATTCCAAGTGAAAATATTAATGGCAATTATGATCGAAATTGAATCTATGCAGGAGGAGATTCGGACAAATGTTTATTTATCATCAGCAGTTAGTGAATTTTAATTTAAAAAAATTGGTATGGATTCGGTGCAATTTTGAACTAAAAGCAATTAATATTGAGAGAAATAGGTATCGATTTCTTTCAATTAAATTCTCTATTTTTCTTGCATTGTTCATCGCAAATATGAAAAAAGTTTTGTCTCGAAAATTATTTTTATTTCTAGAAAATATTCTTTTCCCTCAGTTTAGTAGGGATATAAGTCTGATGAATATTGTGATAGTTTTTTTTATGAAAAGTATGCAAGAGGAACACCTCAATTTTTAACGCATTTGTCATGATTGACCCACGAGACAGCGGGTGCTACAGTTGAAGCTCTTGACACGACCTGCGGATTAACCTCTCGCCTAATTAATTACCCCTGTACGGGTGCCGCCATGTGATCTCTAAGCCCCAGACCTCTCTTATTTATCACTCGTAGTCTCGAGCGATTGGGTAATAGGAAAATAGAAAAGACCGGAGAAAGAGGGCAAAAAGATAGACCGGAGTAAAATGGGTCTAGACCTGCGGCGCAAAATGGTTCGGAATTTTTTTGAAGTCGAAGGTTTCTTGAAAAAAATCTGAAAAAATTACGCAACAATGTAGACATGTTGCAGCATCTTGTCGAATTTTTTCAGATTTTTCGCAGCCATCGCCTCTATTTGCCGTTCTATTGCAATTACTCATGTTGCTGTTAATTCTTTATTTTCGTCAATTAAGTTTTTTAATATTAATAAATAAAAAAAAAGTGTTTCTTACAGATTTACATGAAAGCTAAGTAGTGATGATGATTCTATGTTGCAGCTTTCAGAGCTTGAGCAGAGGGTTCTCGATGCAGAAGGCAGAGCAGATGAAGCTGAGGACAAGGTAACTTGGAACTTTGTTCTTCTCTGTTTCAAATAGTTGGTGATAACAAAAGTAGTTGTCATTTACCGTCAGAGGGTCGGTACGAGTATTTTGATACTGTTCTCATCTTGTTCAACTGCAGTATTCGCTAAAATCTGCCTCCCCTATTTCATTGATCGTCAGTATGCTGGAGTTACCGACTAGTGCTAAAAGCTCAACGACGTGCGTCTGCGAAGGGCTGTTCGAATCTGAGGGCTGTCATTTATAACAGGAAAAGGGCATTTTTTTGCCTAAAGATGAACATTTTTCTTCATAAAAGTATGAAAAATCAAGTCATGAGTCTTTGAGATGAGAAATTAACGGACGACTCTCTCGCAATTTATGTGTAATGATTTTTGATATCTTCACTCTATTCTGAGAGCTTGAAAGAAACAAAGGAAATTAGAAATTTAAAAAATTCATGCGAATCTTTGATACTTTGAAATTATTTGAGTTTAAATGCGCATGCTAGACTGCGCGTCGTACATTGATTTTTGCACAACTTAAACACACACAAGCGTGCGCCAAGATGGCAGATCGGTAACCCCAGTATTACTATTTTTGTATCAAATACACGTCACGTGACTTTTTTATTAAAATCCTAAGAATATACGTTTGATATCAAGAATTTAAAAGTTGTTTGATAAATTGAATTGTATAAAATGTACAAGTTTAGTTTTCTGTGACTACTCTTCAACAATAATTTTAATTCGATATATTATCACTTATTTTCTGGAGAAATTGATCGGAACGGACGCATCGTTAGGCTGTTTTCTCAATTATGCACCCCGATAGGTGACACTGATGAAAGGTAATTGTCTCAAGAAATCGTTATTAATGTGATAAACCTATCTCGGTTTATCTGCCCTTTGATCACTTAATTCCTCGTTTTTTCAGATAAATATATTACTGCTTACATATTTCTGCCGTGTCGAAACGATTTTTTCCATCGATACATTCATTAACACAATGGAATGAGATAGATGATAAGATAAATAATTTAAAATTAATTGTGTTTTCCCGCGATTAGTTCTCTCATTAGTCGGAATTTAGTTTTCGAAATGATGTCGAACATTTAACTTTCATCGAAAAAAAAAGACTTTAGTCATTTTTTTGATGAAAAAAAATTGAAATCGAAAAATTCGAATGATGCGATGATATCCTCCCCTTTATTTCTGCATGACAAGTATCATAGTATTTACAGGGGGTCGTGTACTGGGTTCACTTCCACCACTTTCTTTGGCCTTCTCCCCACTCTTGGAACACCACGATGCATTGCGTTGGCCATGAGCCAACGTGACTCACCGAGTCTGAGAAAACCCCCACAGGTTTTAGTTCGATCTCGAATCTCGTTGAGTTAAGAATAAAAAGAAAAAAATGTGCAGATGCTTTTCTTGCTGCAAAAGTCAAAGAAAATGGATTTCTTGAATTCGTGATTTTGCACTTTTTTCTGGTTCTCATCATCAATTAATTATCAGTGAATTAATTTGTGGCATTAAGTACTTTGGGAATTTTTCGTGAATCATCGCAGATAATAGGGAGAATAATCGATCACCATGGCTATCATCTTTTGTGGTAAGATTATGCCTTTAATTTTTTTACTAAAATCAAATTGGAGATGTCAATGCTCAACTTCAAAGATTATTTAAAGCAGTTGAATGTAAGTTTTGTCCAAGCAATTTTGTATATCAGCTTGATATTGATTCAGTGAATGAGACACATACACATGGTCGTTTGGAATCCCCTAGTGTTCACAATTGTACTTACGTACATATATCGAGCTAGTGTAAACGATATCGATTTTTGACAGCTGCCCCCTTAGCTTAGCGTAATGCGAATGGGAGAGAGGGTTCGAAATGACAAGCGGACATATACCACGTTGCTATTCCCATGATTTTAACAATTCCCACATTTGCGCAAGGATATGTAGGGGGAGAGTGGATCTGGTGTGGTGAAATCGTTCAGGATTTTTTTTCGAAGTGAAGGACTTTATGAAAAAATACGAAAAAAATTGAGAAGATGCTCCAACATGTTTACATTTCTGTGTAATTTTTTCAATTTTTTTTTCGTAGAGGCCTTTTAAGGAAAAAATATTCCAGATTATTCTGCTTTACCGGTCTATGAGTCATGTCACTTAATTCCACATTAATTTTCAATTTAAAGGTACGGATGATGGAGGAACGGCTGGTGAAGGGTGAATACAGCCTTAACACATCTGGAGTAGGTTCCCCAGCGCATTCATTAGCATCAACCTCTGGTACGCAGAATGAAAAAATTGAGGATGTCCATTGTGCCTGTATCTCCAAACTAGAAACTCAAGTAGAAGAACAGGTACATATATTTCTCGAGACATTTAAACTGTTCTTTTTTCTCTCTTTCTAAAATTGACGTTAATTATTTCCAGAGACAATTGCGACTTCATGATGCGAGACAAGTCGAGGCAAAAGCAGCAAGAATAAAGGAGTGGGTAACGAATAAGCTTCGTGAGCTTGAACAGCAGAATCAGCATTTACGTGAACAAAATAACAAGTGTAATCAGCAGCTTGAACTTTTACGTAATCACATCACCAATATTGGTTTGCGACCATTGGTATATATTTTATGATTCATTCTATTCGTAAGATTAGTTGAGAAATGGGGATACTAAAGAGTCTTTTGTGATTGCTTAGATACCAACAACTAGAGCATCATTGTCGCTCGAGGTTGATCCAACACTGCGTAGACGCTCAGAGAGTCTCGAAGCAACTTCCCAGGCACTCGTAGAGAATCTAAATCAAACAACTGCAGGGGATTTGCCACCTATTGGAACGAGACACAGAAGACATCTTTCAGCTTGTGGAACTATCCAACAGGGCATTACCACCGCTAACATGGATTCGAGGTAATTCTTTTTGTTTATTATCTTCAGTAAAAATACTCGAGCCTCTTATCAGATAGCTTATTGTCTTGATATCTCAATGTGAATACCTAAATAATTCGTGAAATTCTCCTTGGGAGGTCTCACGACGCGATAGTGGCTCCTGATTTATGAACTACGGTACCCTGTAACGTCCTGGGACTTCCTGAGGGGATACAGGCTCTTTTGTTAAATTTAATCCGAAAAAAGGGCAAGGAAATTCCAAGTAAAAATAGCGAATGAATGATATCAGCAAAAACATACAATTTTTAAATTTGTTGAGATAAGATGCATGATTATGGAGATAATTGGGCGTGATTTGACGTGAGATAGTGCTTTTAGCTGTTAACTAATAGAATTTCTCTTTTTCCGATTACTCAATGGATTATTAGTCAGCTGTCTGAGGAGCTGGCAGCAGCAGTAGAGAATTTAGTGATGTTACCAAGTATACCTGGAGTTTCGGAGACCAATCGTGATAGTGGAAGCTCTGAGACAATTCATGATTATGCTGAAATCTACACTCCTAGTAGAGAGGCCATGATGAATTGGACCAGTGGACAAAGCGGAACATCAGCTCCACGACCACCTACACCTCCTCTACATAGATTTCCTAGTTGGGAAGCGAAGATCTATCAGGTATTTTTAGCAATTGTCCTTTTTTATGCGATAATTATTTGTAATTTATTTGTATTTTGTAATTTATTACAATGAGACTTCAAGCTAATAGAAGAAAAAACGGTTTCATTTTAATATTTGAGATTTTTCAGAATGCTCACTAGAGCCAAAGAAGAATACATAATGTAGTTCATGGTTATGCTATCAGTGATTGAGCAATTATAATTCCTTATATTAGTAACAATTGCACTTAAATAAGCAATAAACATCAATTTTCAATATTAATGAGATCAATAGAGCACGGAAAATGATCTCATAATTGTTTTGTTTAATTTTTTTGATAATTATTCTTTGAGTTAAATTGCAAATTACTACCAATGATCGATAATTACTTTAACGAACTCGTTTTCTCCTTCTTGTGTATTTTTTTTTCGTCTTTAATTGAGTGCGCGATTTTGCTCAATCAATGAGAAATGAGGAATATACGTGATTGTTTTAGCACTACATCCGACGTATATGAACTTTTTAGAATACGAAAGAAGACATTAATGAAAATGAACTAATGAGTCTTCACTACTACTTGAGTAGCTATAATATTATCCAATATTACTAAATATTACAAGAATTTTTCTGAGAATATTCTTATTAAAGCTAATCATGTAAAAATTCAATCTAAATCTGAGTTACATCAAAATTCAAATCGCAGAACAAGTCTCTTGGTTCGGAAATTAGATTTCTAGTCTGATTCAATAAATTAGTAGAACACCCTTCACTGAAGCTCTCGTGAATATTTATACTTTTTATGTCTCTAGGTAGCGAATTCCACTAATTTTATCGATAGTGATCAGCGAATATATCAAATTTACATGAGAATCATTTAATCAATGAATTTTCTCGTACTAGGTAGCAGATGGTGGCTTGGGCATTGGACCACCAACGAACGACGATGGTTCAGTAGCACCTTCTTCCACATCTAATACAAATTCATCGAAACATTCACACGCAACTGGGCATAATTTAACAGCACACAATTCTCAGGGATACTGTGATATATCTGTGCCAGTATACGCCACAGTAAAGGGTCGAGCAAGTCAAATTCGATCGATGCCCTTTGGTGACAGCTCAGACGACAGCTCTGATGGTGAAGAACATCCAAATCAGACTGAGACAAATACTCGGATTACAAATAGCTCATCAGATAATACAGACTCTTCTCTTGGTAGTGGTAGTAGTCCCTCGAAAAGTATTAAAACAACAAGTAGCCTAAGTCCTGCAAAAAGAAGCTCCAGTGGTTCTCCAAGTAAAAGTGTAAAACGTGGTGAGTTCGATCGAAATTGTGAAAATTCATTGGAACAAAAATAATAATAATTCTTTTTTTTTTTCATGCAGATACGTCTCTTGAGTCAGGTTTATCTGAGGACTACGCGATACCACCTGATGCACTTAGCTCAACCTCTCTGGAGTCTAGTATGCCGAGTTTACTTATGCGTGTCTCTGGAGACAGTCCAAAGAGACTAGAATCTCTGGAGAAAACTGGTCATTTAGCTAAACTCGGTGGAAAGCTTAAAACTTGGCGAAAAAGATGGTTTGTACTGAAAAATGGTGTTCTTCTCTACTGGAAAAATCAGAATGACGTGAACAGAAAGCCCCAGGGACAAATAATTTTGGATGAAGTCTGTCGGATAAATAGAGCTGAGGGTGCGGCAACATTTGAAATAGCAACTGGTAAAAAAACATATTATCTAACAGCCGATTGTATTGCTACGATGGAAGATTGGATAAGAGTACTGCAGAATGTACAAAGGCGTAATGCAACGAAATTGTTGCTCAGTAGAGAGGATAATAAGCCAACAATCCAAGGCTGGTTGACAAAAGTCAAAAATGGCCATGCTAAAAAGTGCTGGTGTGTATTGATCGGGAAAATGTTTCTCTACTTCAAGTGTCCGAGTGATACAAATCCAGTTGGACAAATAAACATGAGAGATGCTCGTGTCGAGGAGGTAGAACACGTTTCGGATAGTGATAGTGAGGAGAGAGATGCTGAGTGTCCACACGAGAGGACAATTGGTATCTTTCCAACTCACCAGGGACCTACGTATCTTCTGATGCCACATAAACAGGACAAGGATAATTGGCTTTATCATCTCACAGTTGTTTCTGGTGGTGGTCCCAATGCTGGAACACAATACGAGCAGTTGGTGCAGAGGCTAATGGAAACTGATGGAGATCCTGGATGTGTTTTATGGAGACATCCACTATTGTTACATACTAAAGAAAATATTACTAGTCCTCTCACCAGTCTTACTTCTGAAGCTCTACAGACTGAAGCTATTAAATTATTTAAAGTAATTTTTTTATACATCGAACTTTGAATAATCCAAATTTAATGGATCATTGCTAATTTGAATTATTTAATTTCAGGCATGTCAGTTATTTATGTCGGTGGCTGTGGAACAAGCTGGTATAGACTATCATGTTGTTCTCGCACAAAATGCTCTGCAGCAGTGTTTAGATCAGCCTGAATTACAATCTGAGTTTATATGTGCACTTGTTAAACAAACAAGTCGTCATACTCAGCAACGTTTGGGCGTACAGGTAAAAAAGGCCGCCAGAATTGTGTCGCTGGGTACTGCGCGTGTTGTAAGTCTTGCTTATTGTTTAACAAACAAATCTTCTTCCGTGTACCGTTTTTTCCCCGCCCATACATTATATACATTTTCATTCGATATCAAAACCTTTCGCATTATATTTCTTCAACTGTTTAAATTTTTGTTTTTCTAAATTTAATTGATATTTCTCCATTTCTGATAAAAAAAAAAGCCGAGAGATTGAGAGAGTGAAAAAAAATGGTACATGAGAATTATTTGGTCAAGTATTCAAAGAGAACGCAACAAAGAGTGATGAAAGATCAATTAACACTTCATCTTTCATTTGTGGTAATAAATACTGACAAAACCATAAGGTAGTTAATTTTACTCTGAGTTATTAAATGTTTACTTGCACTTCATTCACGTGAAATCGTTGAAGAATACTTGACTGAGTTAACAAAGGGAACTTTTTTTTTAGTTTTAACAATCATTCACATTATTATCTTTTATTTGCTGCTTTGAATGCGCTAAATTGTGCGCCTATCACTTAAAATAATCTGCATGACGTGTTTGTATGTTTCTCTGTAACAAATATCACACTCGAATGATCCGAGTTTTCTTTAATTATTTATGTTTTTTTTTCCATCACCATTATTATGATTACTATCATCACATCATTTTAATGATCATTATGCGACCATATCATTTACCCTGAGCCTCCCCTCACTGTGAGACAGACAAAATTTGGAAAAAATTCATCAGTTCATTTTTCACGTATTTCTTCTTCATTACAATTATATCAAAATAAATAATTAAGAGAACTTAATCAATTAATAACGTGACTCATGAATTACCAAAATTCGTTTTATCTCACATACACACTTGCAGAATGGTATGTTGGTGTACATGAAAAAAAAAAAATTAAAACCGAACACACAGTACAAAACTTTTCTTTTTTAAATCAACTTTTGCCTCTGATCAGTCGATTTTTTGCAATATATTTAGATATTTCAAATTTTTATTCGAATATCTATGTATGTATATATATATAAAGGTGCATATGTATATATATATGGATATTCTTGCATATTTATTTTTTTTCTTTTAATTATTCGTATGCTACTTAGATTTTACCATAAACCATCATAAATATAACGTTAACGGGAAATGACTATGAGAAAAAATATAATCAGTGTAAAAAGAGATGGATGACAAGCCCAATCGATTACCCGGCTTCAGCTATCATCTTAACTCATCCCAGATGGGTTTCAGCTGCGGAAAGAGCAACAGATCCAATTAAAAAAATAAAAATTACCAAATCGCTTTTCCCATTTGCATTCATATATTTAAAAATGGATTCAAACATTTCATACATTATTATATCCACTCTTGTGATTAACAAGTCGCGATTTTCTGATTTTGCGGATTTCAACCCGTGCATTTGCAATACTAACTTGCGAGAGACGTTTGAACGAAATTTTTGAGCTGTTGAGAATATTTTGAATTTTTTCTTCAATGAATAATCATGTTATTTCATTAAACAGGAACTTTAAGCAATTTCTTTTTTTCAAATTAAAAATTAATTTTCCACGTTGATCAATGTTCAAAATAAAGTTCCATGGTATTTAATGATAGAATTTTTTTTTCTTTTTTTTTTGATGATATTGAAAGCCCATATTTTGCAATTAGAAGTCACTGATTGAATCAATAACGCGATAAATAAGAGCCTCATTAGGGCTTATAAAGTGTTTATTGGTATGAAAATTGTACGGACTTAGTAGTATGCCAGCATACCATATTGCAGCAACTTCTCCTCTGCGCAACGCAATCGCTCTTCACCTGCGATACGCAAAGTCCCACGTCAAATGACGCTGGTGAAAATGCGGATGCGCAATCAACGGCATCAACTTCTCACAGTCCTACGCTCACGCAGGGCCATTCAACAGCAACAATACTGGACTGTAAAACAAATCCAGCTCAATATGTGCTTGTCCAAGGATGGCAGTTACTGGCACTTGCTGTTTCATTGTTTTTACCGAGGAATAATCGACTACTGTGGTACTTGAAACTTCATCTCCAAAGAAATGCTGATTCCAAGTGAGCAAATTTTTTTATTTCTTTTCTATATAGGGCAAAGTGAGGTCAAATGGACCTGTTTTTTGAAAATGATTTGAAATTTCTTTAGGGAATAGGCAGCGCTATGAAAAAATTTGAAAAAATTACACAAAAATGAAGACATATTGGAACATCTTCTCAAATTTTTTTAGATTTTTTCTTCGAATCCTTAACTTTGAAAAAAAATTCTGAATCATGTTGTTGCAGAGGTCCATTTTACCTCATTCTCTCCTATAAATGAATCGATTATAATAAAAATACCTTCATTTTTTTTTTTTTTCAATGAAATTCAGAACGGAATGCGGAAAATATGCGGCCTACTGTGAACGTGCACTCGAACGAACTCTTCAAAACGGTGGAAGAGAAGTCAAGCCATCGAGAATGGAAGTCTTGTCAATTCTTCTTAAGAATCCGTATCATCATTCTCTTCCTCATGCAATTCCCGTGCATTTTCTCAATGGTACTTATCAAGTTGTCAGCTTTGATGGTAGTACAACAATCGAAGAATTTCTACATACACTTAATCAAGAAATTGGCTGTCGTGATGTACATCAATCTGGATTTACTCTATTCAGTGATGATCCAATTGAGAAAGATCTCGAGCATTTTATTGATCTTCAGGCTAAACTGTGCGATATTATCTCGAAATGGGAGACAGCACTGCGTGAAAAAGGCTCTGGCAAATTTGAGAATACGCGGGTTATACAGTTGACGTATAAATCAAGATGTTATTGGAGGGCAGCAGCTAAAATGGAAACTGACAGAGAACGTCTACTACTTTGTTATCAAGTCAATCAACAAGTTGTTCAAGGAAAATTTCCATTGAATCGAGAATTGGCGTTTGAGCTTGCCTCACTAATGGCACAGATTGATTTTGGGGAATACAATAATGACAAGGCACGTGGCAGTGGACAGGGCAGCAATCCAAATCATCTTGTTCTTCAGGCACTCGATAAATTCTATCCAATCAGATATCGATCAAATATAACAGCCGATCAACTCAGAGAATTGCAGGAAAAACTCCAGGACAAATGGATTGGACTAAGGGGTCGGAGTGTTCTGGATTGTGTTAGGATTTATTTGACTTGCACGAGAAAATGGCCATTCTTTGGAGCGACTCTATATCAAGCAAAGGTATTTTTCAAAAAATAAGTTTCATTTCAAAAAATTTGAAATTTTACCAAAAATCTAAAGAGTGGAAGATTTCGAGATTTTTTGAGATTTTTGGAAAATTTCACTTTTTTCCCAAATTTATCTCGAAATTTCCCTCAAATCTACTTCTGACAACCTCCCTTTGAACACTTGAAACTTTAAAATCAGTTGAATCTCAAATAATTTGAGAGTTTACCGAAAATCTCGAAATGGGGGAATTTCGAGATTTTTGGAAAATGTCATGTTTTTCTAAATTCAAAGATAATATAAAACGTCTTTACACTCTACATTGATGAATAAGATGAATTCATACTCATGCCTCCTTTATTCTCAATTTCACAGCTCAAGCAGAATGATTCTATCAACCTATGGATTGCAGTTTCCGATGACAGTGTAACTTTACTCGAGCTGCAA
The DNA here is from genome assembly GCA_963921955.1 of Aleiodes alternator. Taxonomy (NCBI): domain Eukaryota; kingdom Metazoa; phylum Arthropoda; class Insecta; order Hymenoptera; family Braconidae; genus Aleiodes; species Aleiodes alternator. The sequence continues at coordinate 13,567,735 of OY998098.1, read as the reverse complement.
ACGATGGCGGTCATGTACCGTTATAATTATGCTAATATTGTTACATTTGGTGGTTGCCTAGATGATTTTATGCTCGTTGCTTGCCCGGATGAGGGTGCAGCTGAGCAGAAATTATTATTCGCACTCAGCAAACCAAAGGTAAACTGACTCGTAGCTATTAAAGACGATTTATTGAGCTCTAATTTTATTATTTTTCCATTACAGATATTGGAAATAACGCTTTTAATTGCCGATTACATGAACGCCTTGGGTCACGCCTTACCTGGAACACCGCAAATGAACACTCTAACTAGAAATGGATCACATCGATCTGTGAAATCAACCTTGAGACCTACCACAGGTAAATTATACTCGAATAATAATAAATGTTGATAGAAGTAGTGAAGTTGCCTTTTTTTTTTAATAATTATTTGAAAAAATTGGATATTTTCAGGCTCGAGTTGTCTTCCAACGCAACCAGATATTCTAAAATCAACACCAGATCATCAGCGACCATGAACCTTATTTTCACGTGTTAATTCATTGAAGAACACAATATAAATTTGTATTAAAAATACAAAAAAAAGGCATGGCACTAATTCAGTGATATAAACAGAGGTATATTAATATATGAAACTGCGATGGGGAACACTGCCTAATAATTATAATAATAAGTATAATAATACTCATATTAATCATAGTTGGTAGTGATTAGTATTCGTCGTAGTAATAAAAGTAGACGCTGGTCAAATCACGAGTAGAAAGGAAAAAATCTTATGATTGGGGGGGAAAAAAATGAAAATGATTGCATGTAAATAATTTATTTCATGGCATCCTAATCAGTACGCTATTATATTTAAATTTCAAATGTACATAATAATCAGTGGTATTAATTGGTATTTAGAGATATGAGAATATAGTTGAGGGCAGATGCAGGACATCGTACTCTTATAACTGAGTATGAATAGTTAAAACAGCTTTCTTGCCAATTATCAATGCGATATAGATTCAAGTATTTCGGAGACTTTAATGGATTTTTTTTTGCTATTCTCCACAGAGTCTCGTCTTCTTTGACTTAATTTTTTTGAAAATCATCTTGAAATTTCTCTTCTTCCCTCAATAAAAATTGGAAAAAAATAGGATTTATATAAAGAAAAAACACAATTTTATACGATGCAGTAATTTTTATTTAACTTGTGTAGTTTTTTTTTTTTTTTATGAATGATGATATTAAATTGATGAAAGAGTAGGAGTAAAGCACTCGAAGTATTTTACAAGAGTAATTATGGAGTCAAAATGCAAGTAAATTATTGTGCCACCAATGTAATTAAAATTATCAAAATTTTCGTTTCCACAGAGAAAATAAATAGTCAATTTTTCATTTGTGGAAATTTTTTATAGCCATAAATAATATTTAGTAGTTTTATACTTTAATATCTCCAAGTGAGAATATAAATCATGTATAGCATGTATAATTTGACAATTGTATTGGTATTTTTTACTTCTGGGTATTTTTAAAACTCAATGATATTATAACAAGCAAAAAAAAACAATGAAACGGCTAGTCTCTGATTATCGCGTAATTTTCTATTGAATTAACTTTGTGAGTGAAAATTTGACTGTAATGTGTGTAATTTTCGCAATAATTGTGTATAGAATAACAAATAGTATATAGTTGTGCTTTTTCAATCGATGGTGGATCCTATGCAACTGATGGATGTCTTCCTTTTTAATTGTAATTATATACGAAATATGGTACTGAAAAGAGCTGTTATAGGATCAATCTAAATTGATTAAGACATCAATGTGAAAATGATTTTTTTAAAACAGATATTACGATAAAAAAAATTCTTATACATAGCAGGAAATAATTTCAAACATCACAAGCATTTAGAATTTCTTAATAATAAGCGAAAAATACATTTTAATTGTTGGAAACAGTACAAAATGTTTACGGCAAGAATGCAGAAAAAAAAAATTAGTATCTTTACTTTTTTATAATCAGTGAGTAAATTTATTTGGCATGCATCGTGAAAAACACTTTTACCCACGAAATAACATGAATAAAGAAAAAAAGAAACAAAAAAAAACGCCATTGAGTGTATTTGTAAATACTTAGTGATGCCTACGATAACATTTGTTTGTATAAATATATACATATATATAGGCCACAGATGCGATAACGAAAGAAGAAAAAATTATGTTGTATTGCAACTTGACACATAATTTCGAGGCATATTATGTTTATAAACTCATTAAGTTCCGTCTTTATACATTTTCATTTATTAATTTATTATTTATGATATATATGAATGAAGAAGAAATCCGAAGCGCACCATTTACAATGATACAACTCATCCAATATTGTACTATTGTGCAAATTCATAAAAGAAGAATAAACTACGTTCCATTCTACATTGTTTTCTGAAAATTTCATTATCCTCTGAAAATTCCATTGAAATGTTGAAAGCGTTACTTCACGAAATATGATATCATCGCTTCTATGGAATTCATTGTTAACGTAATCCATTGGAAAACTAGACAATTGAATAGAAAATTCATGGAATATCGAAAGCTGAACCAATAAAAATCATAAATTTGATAACATACGTATTTCACTACCATTTGTGACGACAATAAACACCAGTACAGACTTCGCCGACTTGTGTATCTCGAATTTTACTGTGTTTAATCTTTAAACACACCAACATACAGCGTATAATCACGTTTTATTAACAGTAAGCAATGTGATTCCAGTGTGATTCTAGTGAATATCTTGAAAAGCTCCAATTCTTCAGTTTAAGAAGAAAATTTCGATATTATCCTATTATTTCCACGGATACTCTAATCACAGTAAGTGCATTAATATTTATCCTGCAATCCGATTGTTAGGATTAATTAATAAATAGATAAGGTCATTTTCCATTTTTCGATAAGTTCACTGGCATTTATCAGGGAAAACCTCATAATTACAAAAAAAATTACATTTTTCGTACTGACGTTTCGACTCCATCGTAGAGTCCTCCTTAAGGGGGATGGCGATTGACCTGGAAAACCTGGAAAAGTCAGAAAATTCAAAATTTCTGGAATAGTCTGGCAAAATTTAGGGAATTTCAATCTATGGAAAATTTCTAGCTTATTTTTTATTATCTCTATATTTTCAAAAAGTTATAGATATTCGATCGGAAAGAATAGATTTAGAAAGAATAGATAGAATAAACTTTTCGATTTGTCGGAAATCTGCAAAAAGTTTAACAGAGAATCACAGTTCTAAAAATTTAATGCAATTTCGAGTATTATTGTTAAAATCTAATGAAAAAATTGTTTTCAGGAATAACTAAGAACTTTAACGCAGATTCAAATAATATTTTTTTTTGTAAGTCCTGAAATTTTGTTTTTAGCCAGGGGAAAGTCAGGAAATTTTGAAATTACTCTTCAATCGCCACTCCTAACAGGATGCATTCATTAATATTTCCAATATTTAATACCAATAATATTAATATCAGTTAATATTTCTTCCACTTTCATTCTGAAAGCATAAGAATAATTTCTTCTTTCAAGTGTTAAATAAGCTCTCGATATTCCCTGTAAATGACAGAATTGATCGAGTCAGACCATAAGGGTAATCTCCTGGGGTATTTTCGTAGAAACTCATTTTTATCTCCCTTCTCCTCTTTTTGTGACGTCACACATAACTTAACATCCCGCGAAATAAACGCTGAAGATATATGATAAACTTTTGTCATTCCAAGAAGTGTTATCCTAAGAATTGCGTATTCTAGCTGAAACTTTTTTTTTTCCACTGAAAGGGGATTTCTCGACAATAATGAATTATTTTTGTTTCTTTTTTCTCCTCTTTTCTTTTTACAGAGTAATATCTTCGTTGTACAAATATCCTAGAGGAGAATAACCGAATATTTTTTTTGGAGGCAAAGGAAAAGAGGTGAATAAAGCCGCAGGCAGCATACATATATATATATACATATACACGGGGGTTTAAATTGCTCCAGCAATTTGCAAATAACATCTCTTGTTGCCATCTAATGAAGACAGGAATTGGCTGGTGATTTTCGTCAACTACCCTTCTATAGAAATCCAATTCGCGGTTGTGGGAGGGGGGAGGGGGGAGGGTGCTTGTGTGGTTTTCCAAAGAGATTGATACGACCACGAAATAAATTTTATTTTCAAATTTTTCTCTCTCAATTCTTCTACAATCAGCCATCCTTCACCAAAAAAAGGTCCCATTTACCCTGAATTCAGTGAAATTTTGAGGCTCGCAATGAGTTTCATTCACAGATAACAAAAGAGGAGGACGAAAAAAAAACATAATTGGAATTAAATTCACATTGAAATGCAAGGAAAAACGATGATATAGGCTTTGTGTCAGGAAAATAAAGTGGTGTATGAAAACGAATTGAAAGAGAGAGAGAGAGAGGGAGAGAAAAAGAGATAGAGATAGAGGTGGGCTTTTGGGGATGCGCGTGAGGACCAACAACAGAGTATAAAGAGGGAAAGGACGGGCGTCGCGACGCCACTAAAGTATCATTCGTTCCACTAAGAGCCACGAAACGAGCGGTACAAATTTCAATTCATCCCTTTTTTCTTGTCGTATAAACTGGGGAAAAATTGCAGCATAACAATGAATAAGTACCAGTGTCTTGGGCTTTTTTTCGTGGCATTGTGTACTTTGGATGCTGTCAATTCAATGCTACTTCCCTCTAAACAGCATACACCTTTCCAGCAACAGGTAAGCTTGTTATTCAATTTTTAAAAAATTTATATATAATAATTTATGGATTTGCTTGGATTCGAATGATTATCTTCATTGAATGAGTCAATTACAGCTAATTGCCTTTTGTTCATCGATATAAATTTGTTTATCAGATGAAACTCGTAGAGGTGGGATAATTTTATTAACGTAACACGACAATAATAGGAGCATGCATCAATTCAATTAGTCAACTTTACCGCAATACACTTTACCACCCGTTGGCCTCTGCTATCCAATACTGATGTCCTTTGATGGCACACTAGGCCATTAGAGGACTCAATTTCGAAATGGATAAATAAATAGAAATTCTTTGAAATATTTCGAAGAAGATGTTTAACTAAACATCTTCATCGAAATATTATACATCACAAAAAATGAGCAAAAATTACTATTTTTTCGAGCTTTGAAAATTGAATACCACTTCAAGGTGTTTCTGTTCGTATAGTCAAAGAAAAAGTTGAATTTTTGTATAAAATCATCAATAACAATTTATACGAGACAGAATTCTTAAATTTAATGAAGTGAATCTGTAAAGAATGTAATGAGAAATAAAATAAGTCCTAGAAACAAGAAATTCCTTGAAACTTGTAAAATTTTCTATGGTTTTGAAAATTCCTTCGAAACTTGAAAAAATAAAGGAATGTAATAAGCACAGAAAATTCTACAATTTTCATTGATTTTTTTGTTTCTAAGACTTAGTTTATTGGTCATTATATTCTTCACAAATTCAGTTCATCGAATTTGAGAATTTCATCTCATGTAACTTGTTATTAACGATTTTATACGAAAATTTAACTTTTTTTTTTACTGTAGAGATTGAAACGCGTCGAATTGCATATATATATTGTGATACTGCGAGTACAATCTGAAAAAGGATATTTTTTGCTCTTTCGGATTTTACTCGCGCTATGACAATATAGCGCATATATATATATGCGATTTGAGGCGATATTCTACTTTAAACGCTTGAAAAAATTAGGATTTGTGTTAGGCTTAATGAATTTACTCTTCAAATGCATTGAAAAGTCCTTTTTTTCATGTACTCTATGCACGTTTCATGCACAAAAATATTATTTAAATACAGTGTCTGGACTAGTAGGTAGAACTAGGCTGTTGCTAAAATTTTGAAAATGGGCTATCTGAAACAGTCAAATCAAAAACTTTTGGGTTCAATAAAACATGAGCGACCGAGGAAACTCAAATTTTTAGTGTAAATGCGAAAATAAAAGATTGGCAACGAAAAAAAAGCTTTTTTTCCTCTTCATTTTTTGCAAAAAAAAATATATTAAAAATCCCAAATTTTTAGATAATTCTAGTTCGGACAGTGGCTAGTGTTATATTGAGCCTACAATTTTTCAATTTTTCTGATTCAGATGGTACATTTTCGAAATTTTCAACACCAGTGCGTTTTCATCTACTAATCGAGGCATTGTATTTGTCTTATGTTTTTGTGTATGAAAAGTGCATAAAATAAATGAACATTCCTATTCTATACAATATAGTAATATCAATTCACCCTTTAAACTTTTTCATATTAATATATATAGTTCATTCTATTGTATTTGATTGAAAAAGAGAAATCTTTGTAACGAAAAGGTTATTGGTGTAAAGAGTCGAAAGACTATACACTAAAAAAACGAAATATCCATATATACATACATATATATATGAATATATATCAATACGTTTCGTTACCTTAGAGTTAGAAGGACTTAAGTGCTATGCTTATGAACAGCACTTACGCCCCTTTTTTTCTGAAAGAACGTTATCAAATATATCAAATTCATTTCATATATCCAAATATCAATATATATATCTCTATCTATATCTATGCATGCAATTTGTTTTTCAATGTCATTCGAGAGTGTCTCTATTGAGTCCAACAAGTCCTACATCAATATTCTTTATTAATAATCTCATGAAAAATTCACAAAAATATCTTTACTTTAAAACGTTCTCAGTAGAATACTGCTTTGAATTTCCTTTATCAATAAATTTCTCTCAATTTATTATTCGCCCTCCGGCTCATGTAAATTCACGAGAACAATCTCCGGGTTTTACTATGTTTTAATAAATTTTTCTTCCAGTTATCCCGACAATCTATGAAGAATTCTGACTATCGTAATGGCTACAATCTCAAGGGCATAAGCAGAGTAATTCCACAGACAATAAAAATTTCAGGTTTGTTCAGAATTCTTTTTTTTTTACCAATAAATATCATTCCCACAAATACTATCAGATTTGAAATCATACAAAATGACAGGAGCATTGACAACCTGTCGTATTCAGAGTTCCTCACGATCCTTCAAACTCGAGGGGGATGAAAAGCTCCTGAATACCGTAAAATCCGTTTTATAAATTGTTAAAATGATATTGAACGGTATTTCAAGAGTGATGGAGTCTGATCCCACATCACTAGCACATGTCTCATTTTTTTTTCTTCAATAAAAAAGACTCAGCAGAAAAATTTCAAAAAAATTCACGAATAATACAAACATTTTAGAGCATTTTTATGAATTTTTGCAAAAATTCGCCATTAACATTTTTACACTGGAAAAAATTCAATTATTTTTTTTTAAATTTACTCCAATTCCTTTAGTTCATTTATTTCGAAAACCGATAATAGCCAAAAATACGTATAAAAAATTGAATACACGATCAGAAAACTATCCAGGAGAAACCGTAGCAAAGTGGATCCCCGAGATGAAATGATTTGTAATTTTTTTTTGGAGTGATGGAATTTGCGAAAAATTTTGAAAAAATTTGAGAAGATGCTTCAGCATGTCTACTTTGTAGATGAATTTTTTCAAATTTTATATTAGAAGCCTTCACTCCAAAAAAACAAAAATCGTGAACCATATCGACTCGAGGGTCCATTTTGCCCCAGTTTCCCCTGTAAAATTCCTTTTTTTTTTGCAGATTGCATATTCATGACGTCAGAAACTGGAAGATTCACTTACAAAGCAAAGAGCGAGGATCCATCAGTTTGCGGTATATATTTCCTAACGGATCCTGACAAAACACTGGAATTGAGTTTTCTGTCCTTGGATGTTCCATGCGAAGAGGGTGGCCTTGTTTCGGTATGTGTGTGTATGTATGTGTGTGTGTGTGCCTATTTCTCCCACGGGATAACTCGTCCCCGTACTGTAAACGCCTGAAGGTATTACATATTCTCCTCTCTTGTGCAACTGCAAAAACAATTTAAAACATCATGTTTCTTTCATAGTATTTAAATTTATTGATTTTACACACTAACTCTTTTATGGCTCCTGAAAGGAAAATATATTCTACTTTGCATTGACTCACTAGAATAGCACAATATAATTTATTATACAGTATTTTCCATTCATTATTCCTATCTTCATGAATTTTCGAGAGAAAATCCTTCACTCTCTTGTAGAGAGGCAAGGGGAGGGGGGGGGGGGGGGGGGGGAGGGGAAGTGATAAGTTTGAAGAGCATGACAAGAGAGATTATCAAGTTTTCTACTTTCTGAAACTTTTCTCAATATCAAATTCCATCTTTTCTGTTTATTTTCTACGTGGAATAGGTGGTTGATGGCTGGGAGCTTAATGGTGAAATTTTTCCATCACCAATGGATCATCTGCTACCATTGGAACGTCGTTTTAATGAATTTTGCGGAAAACGTGTATCGAAAATTTTCACAAGCTCACAGAATGGCGCTTTGATACAGTACAGGATACCCGTTAAAGGCAAAGGATTCACTGTTCTTGTGAGATATCGAAAAAATCCATACCGTAAGTTTCTTTTACAAAATGATAAGGCTACATGTTTGCTTTAACGACCAAAAAATCGAGAGCTTCCCTCGAAGATTCAGTGATAAAGATGATAGCTTAGTGGATTTTTTTTCGGAGAAAAGGGCTTGGAGGACAAAATGTAAAAAATCTCACGACTATGTAAATATTCTTCAGCATGCTTTTAAATTTTTTCAGAATTTTTCGATAACTCATTCATTTAAAAAAATTTTTTGATTCATTTGACCGTAGTTTATGGTGATAATTCTGGTCAAAATGATTCAGGATTTTTTTTTCAACTGAAGGAGTTAAAAAAAAAATTGAAAAAATTCATCAATAATGTATATATATCGGAGCATATTGTCGAATTTTTTCATATTTTTCCATCGATTTGTTTACTCTCAAATAAAATCCTGAATCATGGTGATGGGGACCTCCCCATTTTGCCCCACTCTCCCCTATAATTCTAATATTTACCTCATATATTTACAGCATGTAATGTGTTGGTGAACAGTACAACAGATGCATTTACCCTTCGAAATTATGGACACCAGATTAATTGCACTCTAACAGCGATTTATCCGTCTGTAGTGCGAGTTATAGCCCTTGATGTTGGTGGTAAAAGAACGAGAGCCCCAATTAGGCAAATGGAAACTGGAACTGTTCATAATGTACGTATAATTAATTGATTAATTAATAATAAGTAATTCGCGAAAGTTATTTTTCGATTACTAGAAAATTTATTGAGAGCTTTTAAACTCAATTAGTCGTATTCGACTGAGCTGGCAGTTGATTGCCGGAAATTTCTACCAATATTTTTTTGTATAAAAGGGGCAAAAAATAGAAAAAAAACGAGGAAAAATCAAACAAGAGTAATCAAACAAGAGTAATGGGAGAATAAAGAGGAAAGAGGAATGGTAAACAAACCGTATCGAAAATTGATTTGCCATTGGGAATGATTTTTTTTCTCTCCTCTTTCCATAACGCTGGAACACTTTAAATCGGTAATAAAAAAAAAAACTTCAAATCGCTTCATTTTTTTGGTCATTGGGAGTGAGATAGAAACAGAAGATGAATTGGCAGTTAATAGCTGGAAAAACATTTTGAATTGCTGGACTAACTCTGGTTTATTTGCAGTGCAACAAACGAGGTTTACTGGATCAGGTGCAAATTGGAGGAAATATTGGCTTGGACACGTCGAAAATGGAAGTGCTAGACTCAATATGTGGTGTTAATTCAAAACCAGGTGATAAATTATTTTATGAAGGTCAATTAATTCATTCAATTAATTCATTCAGTATAGTATGAATTAAAGATATTATAAAACAGGACAAATCGAAACATATGTATATTTCAATAGTAATGAAATTATCATGCATCTGACAATATTTTGCATTGTTTTCAACAGATACACTATTATTAAAAGAAAATCTATAAAAAATTGCACTTATAATTTTTTAAAATTTTCTCCATCTGCAATATGCAGAGAATATTTTCATATTTCAAGAATAATTTATTTATTGCAAAAAAAAGAAATTAATAAGATATTTGCTATTTTTAGTAGAATAGTTTTCAGATGAATTGGTTACATTTTGTTGCCAGTTGATTTTAGAAACGCCTCGGAATTGAAGCGAGATAAAGGAATTTCAATGATTACCTTTTTTAGCAGTTCTTAGTAATTTCTGTAAAAAAGATAATTGTACGAATTTCACAATCGGACAATCTTTGATTTTTTTTCTTTCAACATATGAATGATTCTTGAAATAATGAAAAATATGCACATGGATAAAATTCAAAACAGAATGAGCGCAACAAAAATTTTGTAATAATTTCTTTGTTCCGGGAAAAACGAAACAATTGTCAGATGTCCACTAATTTCATTAGTATTTAAATTCCGAGAATATCCTTAAAAAATTGATGATAAATTAAAACTGATTTTTCTGAAAAATTCCGTGTCGTAAAAGCGACTTGTCCTTGTCATTAATCATTCTGCTCAATGGAATATCTCGGTAATTAAGCGACATACGTTTTTCCTATCCTCATCCTTCTTTGTAGAATTTCAAGAGATACAAAAAAGGTGAATGTATAATCGCTCTCCACTAAGAGAAAAAATTCTCGTGGCAAGACATTTTTTTTTTATAACAAAATTCTCCTTCACAATTTTTATATCTATATATATCGAATTTTCCTGGAGCAAAGTAAATTTTCTACAACTAAGTGAATTTTCATGCAGCAAACATTTCCTTTTTTTCAGTGTATCTCGCTTAATTTCCGAGGTATTCTCGATGAATCATTAAAACAAAAAATAGACTCATCTCTTTTTATTTCTCCGCCACTCAATTATTTGATAACACACAATTATATTATATGAAATTTGTAGATATTGCATCAAAAATAATTGGATGTGAGGTGACATCAGTGAGGCTTATGTCCAGTGGATTGTTTGACAACGCAGTTACTGTAATGGTCAGACCGGCAATTGAGGACGAGATACTGGCTGCAAATTTCATTTGTGGCTTATAATTTTACCCGTGAGAATCGAATTACCTACATAATAGAGGAAAATTGATTAAAATTCACATTAAATTAATAATTTCATTATTTTTTCATGTTATCTATCCCAGAATAATGAAGGTATGGAAATGCAGATAAATTATCTACTAGTAGAAAAAAAAATGTCTTGCATTACTCGTCTGTCTCTACTACTGGAACCTGAAAGAAGAAGATATCTCGATATTATTGTAGTGCAAAAATTGTATTTCAAGTACTTTTTATTAACGTCATTTCATCGAGTTACATGCCCCTTTTTTTTTCCTCTCAATTGCGTGTGATACTATCACTTTGTCGCACGAATTATCTATTTAACTACTAGATTGAATAAATATCATGATCAAGAGTTAAGTTTCATCAGTAAAAACCAGGAATTATGTAATTTATTTCATTGCTGAGCGACGAATTTCAAAAAAATATATAAAATCAACAAAAGCACTGAGATATATTCATTAAATTTTCATTGGAATTCTATTTGCCTGTTAATAATCAACCTAATTACCTTTTAGATTTCTTTCTGAGGCATTTTTTTTACCGACAGTGTGGTAAATGGCTCATCGGCATGTGCTGCCACTTCGGCATGCTTTTGTATCAACATTACAAGGTCACGTACAGCTCATTAAATAATAAATTCATATATTTCTTCTGTTTCTGCAAATTTAATCGGCGAGGAAAGAGGAGTTCAATCAACAAATCATCCGCACCAAATGCATAATGCAAAAAAACTGCTGAAACCCCTTTTTTTCTCTCGTTTTTTTTGCCCTTTTTTCATGCACCTGCATCTATGTATGCAGTCATCGAGCAAAGATGAATTGAGACACGTTTCTTTGAAGAAAGAGCTTCATTTCTGAGAGAGTGGAAGAGTATTCTTCTGGCGTCATGCATGAAAAGAAAACGTGAAGACTTGTAGCAACGAACGTGACCTGATTTACAATTTCATTCATAATAAATGAATACTTACACTCCCCTCTGCTTTTATTTATTTAATAATAAATAGCATTAAATATAATTATGTATTTCAGAAGCAGAAAAATTTGAAATATCATCTAGAATATTGTTGGTGGGAACAGGATTATGGATGCTGTGAATTTGCACTGTAGTTGAGTTGTTCACAGAAGCTGGTTGAACATTAATATCAAAGTATAAGCATTAAAGTTTTTCGTCTGATCATTATTAAGATTATTTTTACATAAAAATCGACCATCATAGTCACTCCCAAAATAAAATTTCTGAACTTTAAATTTAATTTTAATTTTTAAAGCAGCAACGTTTCGTCCACTCTGCATGGATTTCATCAGGATGCATTCTAAAAAAGTTTTTGTTCTAAAAAGTGTCAATATAATCACAAATCAATATACATTCTTCATAAAAACAGAAAATTAAATGGTAATAAAAAATGTCCTCTTACAAACTAACATTGGTTTTCCACATAAATAGTTTCTATCAGTCTAATTTTTCAAAAGAAAACAACGATCTTTCTCACAAAGTATAAGCAATTGTTTGAAAAATCGATGGTCAAAATTAATTAATAACTAATTGGACTTTTAGAAGCTCATTATGACTTCTGAAGCATCTTATATATTGTCACCTTAGAAACAAAGGGGCATAAGCGCTGTGTATAATGAAAGCATTGCCCTTACGCCCCTTTGTTTCTAAGGTGGGGATAAAAAAGTGGTAAAAATGATAAGATATTTGTTCAATTATTCCTCAGCAAATATTCTCTTGAAATAATCAAAAAATTTGTTTGATTTATTGAATTTTATTCATTTGAATAAATCAATTATTTGAATTTCTCGCATTTTGTTCATTCAACCGAAAAAACTGTTTTGAATAAACAAAATTCAGCAAATTCAACAACTTTTCTAATTATTCGAAAGTAAAAAATGTTCGCTAAAAACCAATTGAACAAATGTTTTACGGTTTTCACCACTTTTTTCATTGCCATTGGAAAATTTGAAGATAAATTTAAAAGTAATCATGAAAATTAATCTATGAGTCTAATTGTTCAAACAGTAATTATGGTTTTTACCTTGTTTCGATAATTATTGTAGAATGATAATAAACTGAGGACAATGTACTCCGGAAGTACAGAATAAATAGGTGAAACAATTTAATTTATAATGATGAACAAGAATGAAACACTGTCCAACGATTTTTATCAATGATCGACATTATTTCCATCGACTGAATGTGACGTGTTGACGTTATATCCAGTATACTACTGTATTTTCAAATAAACAGTCATATGTATTGGTTTGTCTAACGTTCACGGGCTGCTCCATGACTAGTCGTTATCCATTGGAGAACATGACGATCCCAGAGATAATAATAATCCGTTGATGTCACGCGAATTGTTCACTACAGAATGGGCATTAAGGTAATCCTAGTGGCAGGTTCAAATGATCGATTTTTATTATTTTTTTTGTTCTTTTAGTTATTATAATTGCTATAACTATTTACATTCTTCAACATTTTACCGACACTAGAACGATGTCCAAGATGATAAATTGTTATCAGATAATATTATGAATGTTCAATTTTGTTCTGCATTTGATTCACGCTGTCCCAGTATCCAGGACTGGAATTGGAGGATTCTCGGATTTTAAATATCAATATAGCCACCATTGATTTTTTCATGTGATTAATTGCATTAATCGTCGTTATATGTCCGGTAACATGCATTTTTCATGGTTTCAAAAATTAATAGACATTCTGACGAACAAAAAACATATAAGGTCATATAAAGAACAAATGGGTCTGTGATCATGACTAATTTGATTATTTTCAAAAATTAATTTCGGCCTTATTTGTCCGGTAACATGGGGTAAACTAAATTTTTTAAAAATCTCCTCATACTACTCTATCGAGAGTGATCAAAATCGAAAAGAGAAAATAGATTGCCCGAACCACTAGGATTACCTTAAGAGGGCAGGAGCATCAAAAAGAATGGAGAAAATCGAGGAAAACTTCGCTCCATCAATTCTCGCGGAATAATGAATACAAAGAAATGAAAAATACCTTTAAAAAATGGTTATTTTTGTGAAAATAAGATGGAATGAGCTGGGTTCAATTAGAATATTACAAATTTTTTCAAATAAATTTACAAGAAAGTGAGTCGATTGACAGAGTGGCCACTAGTTTTGCTTGAAAATCGATCACATCGATAGAAACATGGTGGCCTGGAGTAGTCGATCGACTCGCATTCTTGTTAATTTATTAAAAAATGTGTAACATTCTAATTAAACCCAGCTCATTTCATCTTATTTTTATAAAAATACCCATTTTTTTAAGGTATTTTTCATATTTTTTTATTAATTATCCCGCGAGAATTCATAGAGCAAAGTTTTCCTCGTTTTCTTCATTCTTTTCAACCCTCCTGCCCTCTTAACTTTGATCCAAAGAAATTTAGTTTATCTAAAAAAAAATAAAAAATGAAAAAAAAAGTCCAGTTACCTTATCAATGAATAGGCTATTATTTCCATTAACGAATATGTTTAATCCGAAATTACAATAAAAAACTTTTTGAGTGGGCTCACAGTGACCTGAATGAAACCGGTACCAAGCCACACAATTTCCAAATTATAGTTATTAACTCACACGCCACCTCCAGAAATCCTGCAAACTCATCGATTCACTGTTCTACAAATTACCAACTAACTAAATAAATTTAGACATTAATTTACCATATTATTGAAATAAAACAAGTGGATAATAGTATTACTTTCCAATTGATATAGCTTTTTTTGCTAATACTTTTGCAATATGCTTCCGAATGGAAGTGATACAATTTTTTCGAAATCATCAAAAAAATATCAAATTTTTAAAATTCATTCAAACGCTAATAACTCAAGAACTAATCATGCAAATAAGCTCAAAATTGACAAGCATGTAACTGACACAGATCTCAAAATAATATGAGTATAAATAACATCAATAAAAAACTGATTTCCAAAAAATGGACATATCTCAAAAAGTACGGATCCGATTCTCTTTGAAATAAAGCTTGAAAAATAGAATTAGTCTAGAGGAAGTTTTCCACAAAATATGAAATTCATCTATAAAACCGTTTTGCTGTGATTGAAACTTTTATGCGCACACAGACAGACACACACACATAGACATGCACTAAAAATATCATTTTCTCTCTATTTAGATCATTTTAAGTATCTTTTATTAAAAAAATCATTATAAAAAATTCTGATATTCACATATCTTTCATTCGGAAGCAAGAAGAGAAAATACACGAGAAATTGTGAGAATTTTATAATTAATTGGCGTCGAGTAGTAATGCCCGTTGAGAATTTTTCTTTTCTCTTTATTCATTCTCATAGAGAATTGCTGTATATTTTTGTCACGAAATCATAAACCCAGTGGATCATCCCCCTCTTGTTTGGAGAATCGGGGCAGTCACTGGTATATATAAATCGATCTCAATGTCCCCACAGTAGAGTCTTATCTTTTTTGCTACGATTATCGCACAGCCCATAGGGGGTGGGAGAAAGGGAGAGGAGGAGGAGGGATAGCGAAGAGGGTGAATATTTCATCCCTCATAAAAGAGAAAAAAAGAAGAGAGAGAGCGGAAAAAAACGTGATGCTAAGGTATAAATCCATTGCACGCTCATTTTTACACGAAACTAGGGCTAAAAGGGTGAAAAATACGCGTAGATACGCAACTATAAACACAAACTTGCTCTACCTCCCTCTCTCTCTCTCTTTCTTCCTGTGTTATGCTACAATGCGGGTAATATTGAACCCTGGGTGTGGCATGGGAGGGCTTAAGTGGATCACCGGAGTTACTTTTATCGTTGCGATAACAGCTTGGTGTAAATCACGTGACTACAATTGTGTGCGCCTATACTAGAATGTTTTAAGTTAGCGATTGCCCTCTCGATTGGGCATCATGCTGAAACGCTTCATAAATTCTGGGGAAAGGAGAGAAGGGGGGGGGGGGAGGGGAGGGGAAGGAAGAAAAAAAAGCAACAACTGATCGTTCAGATTAAAATCATCCTGAGCATTATTCAATTACAGATGTTTATTACTAGAGGCAAATTTAAAAGTAGATACTCATGTTTATGTGAAATGGTAGACGTGTCAGGCGATATCGATCAGTTCATGTCGATAGAGGCCAAAGAGAGAGAGATAGAGAGAGAGAGAAATTCGACGCACGTGGATATGTGTATCCAAGGGTGGGTCTCGCACAACTCTGGGCTGTGTCCTTTTTTTACTCATCCCTCTTTTACCTCCCCCCCCCCCCCCCATCCACCCCCTTTCTCCCAACGCTCGCACTCAAATCCCTCACATGGATATATATCTATATATACATATATTCACCGGTATGTGTAAACACATGAGATAACTGCGGAAACTCGGGGCACTCGGGCTAATTCGATTCGAAGGGCGAAATTTAATTGACAAAGTGTATAGAGTGAAGCTCACCATTGACCCGAATACTCTTACGTGAAATTTTTTCGATTTCATCTGGTCTGTTGCGAATACTGATGACATTTGTGTCTGCGTACGAATGGTGTTGGTATCGTGTAATTGAATTTGGCGCGTTGATTTCTTTTTTTATCCTGGGAAATATTTTTTTGTATGGAATAAAAAAAAATCTGGGTAAATTACACGATAATTTCGAACGTGTTGCAGCATCTCCAGGATTTTTCTCCTTGAGTCTTTAAAAAAAAAGAGGGGTTTTATTCAAAGAAAAAAAAATTCTGATTTATTTCATCCTCGTCCTATTTTCAAGTTCTCCGGGAGAGACACAACTCACGGCAAAACTTTAATTTCCCCAAGATTATGTGAGCTCACAAACAGGTGGCTAGTCCATGCTCACCGCAAAATGCAGCCCAGAAGTGTGTTATGTAAAAATATTGCGAGATAAATAACCGCATTTATTTTTACATAAAGAGAATTTTAATTTTCATCCTGCACATGCACTAAGCAGGGGCAATATTAATCGAATTTTCCGATATGATTCCTCCTAGAATCGTTTTTTTTCTTTTCGTTTTTTTTTGTCATCGATTCATCGATATTCAATGTTTCTTACTCAACATCAACCAAATTTTCACATCACAAAAACTCAGTGTCAAATCAACAATAATGATCAACCCCGAATCCATACACTCGTTCTATACTTTATTATGCATGAAATTTGAATTATTTACAGAAGAAACAATGATGTCTTGTACTCCTTTATTCATCTCATATTTTCCATTTCACTTTGTATGATTAATTATACCTCAATAATAACAATTTGAAAAAAGAGAAAAAAAATTCTTTTCTTGCTAATAGTCGATGAATCGAAAATCCAATGATCTTTTTCTATGAAACTTAAAATTAAATTCAAAATTAAAATTTTTTTTTTAGGAGTGACCATAATGGCCGATAATTTACGTAATAATATCATTTTCTATGCACCGATGAAAAAACATCAAAATCAAAAAACATTGACTATTAGAAAATCGATTTTTTTTTCAAGCATCGAACATCCCCAACATGCACTTGATGCAATTTTCTCATTATTGCGACACATTATCAATTACAATTACTCTATAATTAGAGAAAAGTTTTTATTGGATGGTTAATTGTCCCTCGTCGGAAGAAGTCCATTTGATACAGCTCTGAAATAGTTTCGATTTGTACTTGAAAGAGGGGGAGAGGAGCAGTGTGGCATTGAATATCAATTACGGATTGTCCACGTGTGAATCCATAGCACTGAGTAATCCCTTTGTATTGGCACTCTGAGTTTCATCGCATTCCAATTATAATCACTTGGATATTCTCACTCTCGCATTTGCCTCTGGCTTTTCGATTTCATTGTTCCCCTCTGCCCCGCAGAGAATTTCCAATAACCCGTGGATATTCATGCCACCTGTCCAATGATTCCAGTTCCTGATAAACTTCAGCTGCTAATAGGCAAGTAACATGATTTTCGTTTTTATTATTGATTAACAGAGCTACGCCGTTAGTTGAGTGCGTTGAAATATTCTACGTTTCGAGTGAAACACGAGTGATAGCACAACAGCGTTAGAATCACGTTCGAAAAATTCTCGTCACAAAAAAAATAGTCAATAAAATTGAGAAGGTTCAATGTTAAATGAAAAATTTTCGATAATAATGAAAATTTTTTTAAATAATAATTCTATGTTACAGTGAGAAAAAAAAATTGTGTTATCGAAAAATTCGTATTTAAATTGTAGAAAAGAAAAATTGATAATCATCAACAGTTATCTATAATTTAGTTCAATACAAATTTCATGCCAGTTTTTTTCAATCAAGTAATTGCATTGATTAAGTTGCAACCTTTTATCTTGAAGTAGTATATTTATTCTTGAAACGAGCAATGAAATAATAACTTTGAGAAATTTCCAATAATTAATTAAAGTAAGTTCATTCTAACTTAGATATGTTGAATCTCAGAAACGCATTATTATACAGTATTTGATTTTATCAATCGTGTATTTATTATTATTATTATTTTCGTGACATCACTTCAACGGCAACTTCGGTCATATATAGGCGTTTGTTCATCAGAATTTTCATCTGAAGCTAATGAAGAGGAGGCCCAAAGTGCTCGAGTATTTAAACTTCTAATCTATTCAGATTACAGTAGTTGAAATCTCACATTGTCGCGTAACGATAGAAATTAAATAATTAAATAAATCAATTAAATTAAAGAATTGAATCAATCGAATTAATTAAAATTCGCATTATTATACTTTTTTGATAAATGATTTTTCGAAACTAATAATTTTTTATTTTTCTTAGCTTCAAATGGATTTAACCATAACGAATGTAATTTCTGTGATATTCATATTTGATTTCAAAACTTGCGTGGAATTTGAAATTTCCAATCTTTTCAGATATTGGGGGATATTTTCTTAATTTTTTCAGATTTTTCCACAAAGTCCTTCGTCCCAAGAAGAAAATCATAAATGATATTGAGCTGTAGTTCCATTTTGCCCCAAGCTTCCCTGCAAATTTCTTTTTTTTTGCAATGCAATATTCAACTAATCTTTCAAGTTCACTCAATTAATGAAAAGAAATCACATAAAATTTGGGAGTAATTTTAATTGAAGTTGAGTGAAAGCGTCTGGCAACGCTATATTTAATCATTTTTAAAAAATATCATCACCTCAAAAACAAAGGGACTTAAGTGCTACGTATAAGCATAGC
Organism: Aleiodes alternator; assembly: GCA_963921955.1. Classification (NCBI taxonomy): domain Eukaryota; kingdom Metazoa; phylum Arthropoda; class Insecta; order Hymenoptera; family Braconidae; genus Aleiodes; species Aleiodes alternator. The sequence continues at coordinate 13,548,507 of OY998098.1, read as the reverse complement.
ACTTAAGCCACTTTGATTCCAAGGTGACGATATTTCCTATTTCAACACTGAGAAAGAAAAATATTGTCCCAAGAAAATTGTCTTTCAACAAAATTTCCATTCACAATTTTGATATCTATATATATTGAAATTTTCTCTAGAGAAGAGAACTTTCTTCAACTACCTAAATTTTCGTACAACAGAAAATTTTTTTCCTTAGTGAATGTATCTATCATTGAAATAGAAAATATCGATATTACCTTGAAAAATTTTCATTTTTCATTTGTATTTCAATTTAATTCGTCAAATATTCGAATTTTTTGCACTTGATTTGACTCATATGCAGCGATTGGATCTCCTTAATTGGAGATTATCCAGCACTGTCATGAATGATCGATGATCCGTATCATCTCAATGACAACAAGATGTAACAAGAGTAGCAGAGAATAAAGTCCCGGCGAGATGGCCTTCATGGGGTGGTGGTGCTCGTGAAGTTGGATACTGTTGGCTTGTCGAGAGGGCTGACAAGCAGCCTGTTGCGTGACGCTGAAACGATCAATATCTGTGCCGGCAGCGCAATTCTCTACCGCCCTACTGCTTATCCTACCCTCCTCCCATTCTTCCTATCTGCACATAGATTTTACCCGGGTTCGAACCTCTCCAAGAACTTTGGCCTCCTTAGCTACCTTCTTCGTGCACAATTCAGTGATATAAAACTTAGGTATTTCCAGGTTTTTGGTAGATGAAAAGGAATTTAGGTAGGATCTTTCAGATGATTTCATTGGAAAACTGAGGAAGTTTTAACTAGAAAAAAATGTTTCAGTTGATTTTTTTTTAATTTTTTGGAAATTTGGAAATATTAGATTTTCAATACACAGAGAAAAAAAAATGCTGATCTCAAATATTATAGGGTTTTTCCCTTTTACATCTTTTCGCTATTCCAAATGTCCTCTCTGCTATCGCCACACTAGACACTCAATATCTATAAAAAAAACAAGTGGATGATAATATTACTTTCCAACTGATATAGCTTTTTCTTCTGATACTTCAGCAATATGCTTTCGAATGAAAGTGATACAACTTTTTTCAAATCATCATCAAAATATCAAATTTTAAAAAATTCATTGAAATGGCAATAACTCGAGAATCAATCAGGCAAATGAGCTCAAAATTGATGGGCATCTAACTGATACAAATCTCGAGATAATATATGAGTATAAATAACATCAGTTGAATAATTTCCACAAATTCCATCAAAAACTGATTTTTAAAAAATGTACATATATGTTTGTCCAGAGTTTGAAAAAAATTCTGAAAAAATTTGAGAAGATGCTCTAATATGTCTACTTTGTAGACGAATTTTTTCAAAATTTTCTGTGGAGGTCTTCGCTCCGAAAAAAAATTGTAAGTCATTTTGACTCCAAGGTCCATTTTGCCCCGGTTTCCCTTATATTTACAATAGATAAATTTGAAAAATGAAATTAGTGCCATCACATGCGTGAAAAGTTGCATAATATTGAAGTTATGCGATTTGACAATTATTTGATGTTGTTAATAATTTTTTCAATACTCCTATGAACAATTATAGAGCAATTGAAAGCAGAAGAATGGAAATGAATCCGATGATTAATTGAAGTTATTTTCAACTCATTAGATTATATTCCATGATTAATCCCTTCAAATAAATTGTTTACATTAGAGAAAATAATTACATGAAACCGAATTTTAAGTAATTATGTGCAATGTTTCTTTTCAGTAGAAGGTTTTTTTTTCTCAGTGTAAAATCATCAGAAAAATCCTAGCTCCGAATGCTTCAATGAAAAACCCATTTTCTCTAGAGTTTCAAATGGATTTTCCTTTTATTTTTTCACTCCAATAAGCTAATGCAACTGAAGAAGGCAGCGTAACTACCTTTTTTCGAGCACAATTCAGTGATTTTATAAAACTGGGATATTTTCAGGTTTTGAGTAATGAAAATCATTGGGAAGGGTAGAAAGAATTGAGATAGGATACACAGAGAAGAATGTTTTCTTAATTTAAGAATGTGCAGTCACTTAATTTAAGAATGACAGGTCACTTAATTTAAGTGATTTCTCTCACTTAAATTAAGTGATTTCTCTCACTTAAATCAAGTGACTTTTCTCACTTAAATCAAGTAACTTTTTCTTTCTTAATTTAAGAAAGTCAAAGTCACTTGAATTAAGTGACTTTTCTCACTTAAATCAAGTGTCTTTTTCTTTCTTAATTTAAGAAAGTAAAAGTCACTTAAATCAAGTGAGTCTTCTCACTTCAATCAAGTGACTTTTCTTTCTTAATTCAAGTGACCTGCACATTCTTAAATTAAGTGACTGCACATTCTTGAATTAAGAAAACATTGTTCTCTGTGTATTTTTCCTGATTTCATCAGAAAGGCGAGGAAATTTTGAGTAAAAAACATGTGTCAGTTGATTTTTTTCAGAATTTTTATGGAATTCGAAAAGTCTAGCTTTAATGAAAGATGTATGAGCGAAAGCGTGGGAGAACTGAGAATTTTGATGGGCGAGGATGGGCTCGAACGGTTGTGGGAGCAACTGGAGGAAGTAACCACGTGACGTGTACTGTAAATCTGGTCAATCACGACGAGAAATAAATGATTAAATGACGTAACCCGAATTTCAATTCTATTTTTCCCTTCGAGATGAACGGATGCATAGTATTTTTGGGATACTGCCGAATTACTACAATATCCATAATATGAAGTTCCGTTGTTCGTACTAGGGGAGCTTGGAAATTTAAAAAAAAATCAGTTTTATTTTAATATTTGAGAATTATTTGAATTTTCGAAATTACTTCTAAATTATTTAAAAAAAAAAATGTTCTCTTTGTGCAATTTTTTTCGAATTTCTTTTTCCAAATTTTTCTCAAATTAAAATCCGGCATGTTGTCATGCCTACGTATTTTATGTCAATTTTCAATATTTTTTTTCCAAAATATGAACAGTTCCCTACCCCAAACTTTTCATAGTTCAATTTTGCGAGGAGGAATCTAACTATAAAAGAATTTTGAAATCTCAAATCAAAAGTTTTTGCCACGTACATATATTTTTAGGTAAAATCATGAAAAAATTTCTATTTCCAGCTGCTCCAATGAAAAACCAATTTTTCTTAGAGCCCGAAATGGATTCCCCTTTTATTTTTTTCACTCCAATAAGCTAATGCAACTGAATCGAAGAAAATTCAGCCAAAAAAAAAAAAAAAACAAAGTCTCATCCTCGGAAATCCGGATTCTAGAAACGATTGACGTACTAAAACCTCTTTGACTTAGGTACCTGACGGATTTAGTAGATTCGAGACTGAAAAGATAGATAAGTCGGGGATGGTTTTAGCTGGATCATCGAATATTTAAACAGCCACTCTTGGCCTCAACTCGGTCCACAGTTTCTAAATTATAGATTGTTCCCGCTCAGTGAGGTCAATTCTGTTGCTTAATCTCGAATAGTTGGTAGTTTGAATTTGTCATATGCTATTGATACTCAATCTAGGAATGTGCTATGTTGACTGATATATCGAAGTTCTCAATGATTCCACTCGATTAATCGGTGTTTTTCGAGCGATATTTTCTGGCTCCGATTAAGCAATTATCGGGTTTTCTCTGGCACATCGAGAGTCCACTGCGCCATTTACTCTTTCAAATTTGAATTTGCGACATTTGAAACTTTAACGGTCATTGGTATATTTTTGGAATTCTGGTTAGAAGTTTGATATTTGAGGTAATCCTAGTGGCAGGTTCAAATGATCGATTTTTATTCTTTTTCCTTTTAGTTATTATAATTACTATAACTATTTCGATTCTCCAACATTTTACCGATACTAGAACGATGTCCAAGATGATAAATTCAGTAGTGAAGAGGTAAAACAGGATAAATCGACTTATCTTTGAGGTCATTTCAAAGGAAATATCTCGGAAACTAAGCGAGATAAGGTGATATTACTCATCTGTTTTTGTAGAGAATTTCACGAGTTACAAAAGAGTTTCAGGGCAAAATTGCTCTTTCTCGGTTATTTTCTAAGGTATTTTCAAAAAACTTAATGACAAAAAAAAGGCTTGTTTTACCTCTTCACTACTGAATTGTTGATGAATAATATTATGAATATTGAATATTGTTCCGAATTTGACTCACTTTGTCTCAGTATCGAGGACTGGAATTGGAGGATCCTCGGATTTCAAATACCAATATGGCCGCCATTGATGCTTTCATGTAATTAATTGAATTAACCCTTTCGTGCTTACACCGCCCGAAACCCTACTGAAATGCAGGCCCTTCCAATATATTTTCGGGCGGTGTAAGCACGAAAGGGTTAATCGTTGCTATATGTCTGGTAACATGTATTTCTCATGATTTCAAAAATTAATACACATTCTGACGAACAAAAATATATATGGTTATATAAGAAGAAAATAGGTCTGTAACTGTAAATTGTTGCAGTGAAATTGAAACTGAACCTCACTTATGGAGTTCTAATCTTAACCCTCGGAGTACACAGTCAAAATGACCCCCAAAATTTTTTTTGCTCTAACACATGATGAAATAGATGAAAATATTTGAAATAATCGACTCTGACGATTAAAAGCTTCTTCATTTAGATTAACCGACTTTAGAAAAGAGCTCCAATTTCGATTAATTTTTTCACCATCAAAAAGTAGTTGAATCAAACCAACGATGATTGCATTCGAAAGTAAATTGTTTTATCTACAAAAAATCTCACAACATGGATTCCGAAAAAAAGTATAGTTTTCGAAATATAGCACTCAGAAAATGGAGTAGGGTCAATTTGACGCCGTGTATGCTTTGAAGTTCTCTTCAGAGGTGTGTACTCGAAGGATTAATTTAATTCTTTTCACAAATTAATTTCTGCCTTATTCATTCGGTAACATGGGGTAAACTAAATTTTTAAAGAATCTTCTCATGCTAATCTATCGAACGTGACTAGAATTGAAAAGAAAAAATAGATTTCTAGAACCGCTAGGATTGCCTTAAGTGTGTATATGTTGGAGTTATGAGATGGGTTTTCAAGATAAAAGCAGAGTAATTCAAGGTGAAGTAATCCTTTTATTCATACTCAATATGCACAGCTTTACAGCTCGTAAGATCCTTCTTTATTATGGCTCCGACCATTCGGTCATCTGGCCAACAGCTCGTAAGCGTCCGGCTTGTGGGCCTTAAAGCAAAGCGCTAATGCGTCCTCTTTAACGACAGAGAGTGCACCGGTTGGCCAAGCCTCTGTACCTCATTACAGTATGAATAATAAATTACATTAAAAAGTGAAAATTGAAAGGATACAAACATGACTGAATTTTATGAATGATAAGTCTGAATAAAAGTGGTGTATAAGTCGTTGAGTAATGAACACGAGTTTATGCGAGTAATTACTTGAATTTAATGTCCACTGAAAATTTTAAAAAGAATGTTTTAAAAAGAATTTAAAACATAAATTAAAAAGCGAAATAAATGATTTTATCGACTATTCGATTCTTTTGTCTCGATAATTGAATTGATATCGATTGGTGGAATTATTATCGATATTTCTGATGTCGATCGATATTTCTGATCGATATTTTTTCAATATCACAATTTCCACCTCAATCATTCGATCATAATTCTTAAAATTTCAATGAAGCCACACTGAAAGTATGGAAAAATCGTGTGTCTCAGACTCGAGCGAACGAATGTTAGAGAAGATCTGGAAAAAAGACAAGTACTGCAAGAGACAGGAAAATAGAGCAAAAAAATTGCAATCTAAAGAAGTAAAGACGACTGGAGCAAAGAAGTTTGTCGAGCACCTTCGAGATATAAGAGAAGAACATGAGAATAAAAAAAAAAAAAAAGAGGAAAAAATACGTTAAAGTGAGGCACTTTTAGTCGGAGATTGAGGAAACTCTTCTAGTACATGTAACTGATTAAAGTCCATGTCTGTGTAGACTCGAGTACTTGAGGCTATCAGTGTATTGGTGGAATGCGTGTGAGGCTACAGTATTAAGAGAGATAGATGGATATTTTTATTAAGGGCTTCACCCTAATAAGACTGTCAACGAAACAATAACAGTGTACGTCATAGAAATTTCCTGGAGGGGAAAGAAAAAACAATACAGGGAAATTTGGACGTTCGAAATGAAGATGATGAAGTTGATGTGGTGGAGTCTAGCAGGTGTTTCTTGAGGAGTTTGCTAATGTTGGCGAATAGAAATTCGCAGGTCCATTGTCATTTGTTATACTATAGTTCTACTATCGACAGGACGATCATAACTTTGGTCTTGAGAAGTTGTACAATCAACAACATGCTTGACACTGTCATTTCCTGGATTAGTTTTAATAGATTTAGTGATATCAAGAAGAATTTTCATGGAAAAATGGCTCAAAATGGGGATTTTAATAGAACGGTTTGAGATCATTTTTTTGTTTTTTTTGGATGATGATTCTACTGAAGAGCTGGAGAAATTCGGGGTGAAAAATATGACAATGAAATCAACGCAGGTCTGACAATTTTTTTGACTTTTCCTGAACAGATCAATTAATATAAAAAAATATGTAAAAAATTTGAACTCATAGTTTTTTGTGTTTCCTACAGGTGCATATTTTTTATCGAATAATTCATTTGTTGAAGGAAAAAATTAAAAAATTGTCAGATATCTGTCATTTTCAAGGAAAAAAAAATTGGAAAAAGGGGCTGAATTGATTTTTCTATTTTTTTTTTCTTGAGGTGAAAGGCAAGCTCACTTCCCATCGATTTATATGGTTTCTGATTGACTTCTATCGATTTTGAAAAGAATTATAACACGTTTTATAAAAATCATTGTTTCTCTGAATCTCCGGAAATCTATAAAATTAATTTGAAACCGGAAGAATCCTCAAAAAACTGATATTCTCCAAAAACAAAAAAAAAAAATTGACCCAATTTTCTGTTAAAAAAATTGAATTTTCTGAAAAAAAAATGGAGAAAATCAGTGGTGACACATGTTTTTCATCGCGAATTTCCCCGGCTTTTCATGAGAATGATTGGAAAATGAAAGAATCAAAACTAAAAGAAAAAAGCCTGCAGGATAAACTGTATCGGTTTAAATGCAAAATAAAAAAGAAACAAAAATGATCAAAAATAATTTATTTGAACTAATTTCCCCGATTTCACTGCATTTTTATAGAGCAAAGCCCAAACTTGCTAGGTTCTCTACTATCCAATTTTCCCTTCATATCGAAATATCCACAACCGATTCTTCCCACGTTACTCTGATCGATTCAACCCTATATAACCTTTCCAAGCCTATGTTATTAATAATGTTGATTGTAAAATTTGAGATGAAAATAAGAGAAGAATTGAAAGGTTGCTTTGTCTGATGTGTGACGTAAATAATGACCTGGACGCTGACCTCGGTTATTTTGAGTTAGCCCCATTTACAATTACCGGGTCAAAGGTAATGCGCTCAAGAAAAGCTTCGATCTGCGGTTATCTCCTCTTTTCAACCCACCACTTGACTCTCCAAATCCACCAAAAAACGTAAAGAAAAAAAAACAAGTGGATAATAGTATTGCTTTCCAACTGCTATAGCTTTTTCTGCTAATACTCTAGCAATATGCTTCGAAATGGAAGTGATACAACTTTTTTGAAATCATCATCAAAATATGAAATTTTTAAAAATTCATTGAAATGTCAATAACTCGAGAACTAATCATGCAAAAAAGCTCAAAATTGACAGACATTTAAACAATACAACTCTCGACATAATATATGAATATAAATAAGATCAGTTGAATAGTTTCCAGGAATTCCATTAAAAACTGATTTTCGAAAGATGGACACATCTCAAAATGTACCGATCGCATTCTCTTCAAATGAAGCTTAAAAAATAGAGTTCATCGAGAGGAAGTTGCCCACAAAATATGAAATTTTTCTATGAAGCTGTAATTGAGACTTTTATGCAGACACAGACATGTACTAAAAATACAATTCTCTTTCTATATAGATCATTTCAAGTATCTTCTATTAAAAAAATTACAATCGAAAATCCTGATGATTACCTAGCTTCCATTCGGAAGAAAAAAAGGTACCAAACCCTATCTCCAATGTCCCCTGATACTAATCAAGAATAGCTCTAGCAATTTCGTGTGAAAAACAAACGAAATAGAAATAAAAATAAAAACTGCAACGATTTAATAATTCTGCATCATGAAGCTGTCGATAGAGCAGCAAAAGTTTCGAGTTCTCACGTTATTTTCCATATATTCCTTGAATTGGAATTGATACGATCCACATGTGGCAATGATTGTGGTAGTTGAAGTAAAACGATCACCTATACCAGGGTCAGTCTGGCTCAAATGGAGAGTATAAAATCTCACGTATAAACTTTCTACAGCACAATTTCAATAGCCCCAGTTTTTCCACGTAATTTATTCACATTATTTTATCGAATTCATTTGGCTCATTGACGTCATTGCTCGTGTATTGATAAATTTGGCCTCGGCTAACGAATTGTCAAATAATGAAAGAATTGAAAAAGAAGGAGGAGGAGAATGAATACGAGCGAGACGAGAAATAAGAGAAAAAAGGGGAGAAAGCATTGAGCAATAGTAGAGACTATTGCTGGATATGTGCACCTGGTGCAGCATCGATTATCAATGGTCCTTGAGGGAATTTACCAGAGGAGTCACACACACACACATACACAGAAATCGCGTGACTTCGATTCAGAGGAATAATTAAATGCCATTTGAGTGTCGGGTATTTTTCTGAACTTGTCCATAAATACCTAATTGAAAAATATAACTTATTACTAAATAAGACAGTAGTTGAATGAAAAAGACAGAGAGAAACATAGGTTTCGTGCGTTTTACTTGTGTATAAAGCGTTCAATCCACAATGATCGTGTACGAAGCGATAAACGATTGGCCAGCTCGTTTGAGAGAATAACAAGTCTCTTCCGGCGACAATTGTAATCGTTCAACTGCGATTTGTATATAGCTGTGTGTTGGGCCGATGAGCAAAGCTGAAAGAGGGGTCGAAATGAAGGAAAAAAAAAATAAAAAAAATTTATCACCCTCGTACAGTCTTTCTACGTGGGATAGACTGTGTATCCCAGCTTGATAGACTTGGGAATTATCGATTAACTTTGTCGCTCAACGTTAACTTGATAGTCTTTATTTAAAGATATTCTTATTTCGAAATGGGTGAATGAATAAAGATAAAAATGAAAAATCTGCTTCATTTGTCTTTGGAAAAAAGGGAAAAAAACGTCAGGATAAAAGGGCAAAATTGAGAGACAGGATCTTCTATTTGAGTCTATTCCATGTATTCTGCACATCTCCAATAGGATCCAGTTCCTAATGGATTCCCAGGGTTACAAGCAACACACGACAGATTGATGCAATACCAATGAGAATCACAGGAGAATGTGCAGCAAAATACTGAATTTATGGGAAAGGAAGCGCATGGCTGTTTTGTGTGTGCGTAGCACAAGTCCGACTATCAACATGAGCTGATGAACAAGTGCGTAGTGGAGAGCGCATTGTCGAGGATATATCCAAAGAGACGTGCGCCGACTCTTCCCTACCACTAGCAGAAACACTGTGCCACCACCTATAAACCTCCACCTCCTCTTCATTTTCAGTCGACCCCGTGCATCGCGGTATGCCGGCCGCAACGATTCTCATCGTCGCGTGTCCGCGAGAATTCGTTAATTTTAGCCGCCAGGATTTGTCAATTGTTGGAATGAACATAAAGCTGCATTGAAAAAAAAACGAAAAAAAAAAAGAAGAATTACAATTAAAGAAAAAGCGATTTTTTTTGTGTATCACAAAAATTCTCATGAAAATTCGAAAATTACTATGAGAAATTAACTGTTGATAGATAGAATTTGAAGAGAATAATTCAGTTAAAAAAAGGTGGAATGAATAAGTGCAGAGTGAGTGTTTAATGATTTGAGGATGTTTCAATTTCATTTTATCACTGCAAAGTTAGAATAGCCCGGAATTATATCTATCACAAAACAATTGAACTGTGCTATAACTTGTTGAGTATATCAGGAGAAAAGCAGAATGGATCGATTCACAATGAGCTCGTACAGGTTTATTTTTGCAATGGTAATCGGAGTCTGTTTGAGAACAGTTGAAATGCGAGATACAAGAGAAACAAGAAATGATCCACTGATAGTTGAAACAACGAGTGGTCTTGTACGTGGCCTTTCACGAACAGTATTGGATCACGAGGTACACGTTTATCTCGGTGTACCATTTGCAAAGCCACCAATTGGTCCACTCAGATTCAGAAAGCCATTGCCAATTGAACAGTGGCATGGTGTACTGAATGCAACGACTCTACCAAACAGTTGTTTTCAAGAGAGATACGAGTATTTTCCAGGTTTTGAGGGTGAAGAAATGTGGAATCCAAATACTAATGTCTCTGAGGACTGTTTGTATTTGAATATTTGGGTACCACAGAAATTACGTCTCAGGCACAAAGAGGCACCTGGTGGCTCGGCCATTGACAAAAATGGAATGCCAATATTAGTATGGATTTATGGAGGTGGTTATATGAGTGGTACAGCAACATTGGATGTTTATGATGCTAATTTTATGGCAGCAAGAAGCAACACTATAATAGCATCAATGCAGTACAGAGTTGGTGCGTTTGGTTTTCTCTATTTGAACAAGCACTTTGGCAACAGCGAAGAGGCACCAGGCAATATGGGTCTGTGGGATCAGGCACTTGCTCTTAAATGGCTGAAAGACAATGCCAAAGCATTTGGTGGCGATCCAAATAGCATAACAATATTTGGTGAATCTGCTGGCGGTGGTTCTGTATCACTACATCTTTTGTCACCAGTAACTAAGGGTCTTGTACGACGTGGAATACTCCAGAGTGGTACATTCAATGCACCATGGAGTTTTATGTCTGGTGAAAAAGCAAATGAAGTTGCAAGAATACTTGTAGATGACTGTGGATGTAATTCTACATTGCTTTCTGATAATCCAGCACGTGTTATGGCCTGTATGAGATCAGTCGATGCTAAAACAATATCTGTACAACAGTGGAATAGCTACTGGGGTATACTTGGATTTCCCTCGGCGCCAATTGTAGATGGTGTATTTCTTCCAAAACATCCCATTGATCTATTGAATGAGGCTGATTTTACAGACACCGAAATACTCATTGGAAATAATCAGAATGAAGGTGAGTGTAAATTTTCTTCTTTTTTTCCTGCTTTACAATTCAGTAACGAAGAGGTAAAACAAGTTAAGTCTATTTTTTTCCCATTCGGTTTTTTTTACTGGGAATATCTTAGAAAATAACTGAGATAGAGCAATTTGCCCTGAACTTCTGCCGTAAACCTTGAAATTCTCTATCAAAAAAGATGAATAATATAACCTTATCTCGCTTGGTTTCCGAAATGTTTCCTTTGAAATGATTACAAAGATAAGTCAATTTATCCTGTTTAACCACTTCACTACTGAATTATAAAATCAATAGAGAAACTCATTCTCGATGCAACACAACCGTGTCATTAGCTTCATGACGGGCTTCATTAAAATTACCTATTTTCACGAGAATTAATTCATGCGTGATTATTGAAGGGAGTACGTGAAGCTATTGGGTTGGCTGCACATACTATGGGTCAGAGTTTACGTACTTTCACAGTTTCGTCACGCAGATTAACCCGGATTACCTTTTTGGAGCCAATAAACAAGGGGGAAAGGATCACGATTCTCTGACTTTTACCCTACCCTTATGGTCCATATTTTTATCTATTTTTTATCATATTTTCTATATTTTCAAATTTCAAATTCGGCAATTTATCAGGAGATAAGCTGTTGCTCAGGCTTGAGAATGAAATTTGATCGTTCAACAAACGATAACAGCAAGTACCATTGAGATCAGAGGGAGACTAGTAGAGTGGTTTATGGTACTCACCTATTCTAGAGTTTCATTGTAGAGTTTATAACGCGTTTTCCCACTCATCCTCGAAGCCTTTAAAACGACCACTCTTCATCCATGTTTTCTACTGGAAAAAAAACCGAGGCTATTAATTCGAAGTTATTAAAGCTTCTTCTAATCCTGAAATTGATCGTTACACTTTTAATCAACTGTATAATTCAACTTCATGAAATTTTCACTTCTCACGTATATTCGAATGTGTCTCTATTGAATTTTCGAAATCATCTATATCCGGTTGATAAAAATAGCTCAAGGATGTCTTGATACTGGAGAAAAAAAACGCCGAAGGAACGAGATAAACGGGATAATGTATTTATATGTTAGAAAATTCAACGAAGTATCGAAGATCAACGGTAGTCCAGGCTAGTGCACGTGGAAAAATGCCATAGAATGAAGAAAAAAAAAGGGGGGAACGAGTAAAAAAGAGATATGGTGTGGGCTTTAGTGAAGAGAAAAATGTGCCGGATAGCCTTTGATGGTATCTTTTTCTTGCTGCAATATTTCTTGCTCGATCTATTACCACCACGTACTCCAAGTGACTCTATCTAATGCACTTTCAGAAACTTCCATCTTGCTTTGTGAAAATAAAAATTCAATTATACCAGTGAGTGGTAATTTAAAGTAATGATTCTTCATACGCGTTGATATCTGCGGTATATTGCATAACATCTGCGTGCAGAGGAGCTGAAAATACGGGTGAGAATTTAGTTCAATGCAAAAAGCTTTTTCCACAGATCCGTCTTCTATTCTAACTTGTAACACGCGAAAAGCTTCATTTCCAACATTACTAGCCTCACCTCTTCAGCAGAAGATTAGCATACGAGCATTCGTGAGGAATTTTAAATAGTTGGAAGAACTTCTCTCGGTTCGTGCAATGAGGTGGTTCTCCACAGTGTCCGGGAAGACTAGCAAGAAACTGAATTTACAAAAAAAAGAATGAGAACCGATTTATTCGACAGACCGAATCGTTTATGTTGGGGGCTCGTCGATTTACCATCGGCAATTTCGACTCTTCTCGTCACTTCATTTTCATTTAACTTGTTCTCGTTTTTTTCTTCTTTTCTTTCTATTTTATCGCCTCTTTTTCCACCTTGCTCGTCCAATCACCATTCAATCTCACCACTGAAGACAAATGTGTCTGGCCCCGTCAGATACGAACGCCTCTTTCTTACATCACACACATACAGGCTATATCCGCAATTATTCGAAATCTCTTTTTCTTGAGGGAGTAATCACTCCTCAAATCTGTGTACACTAAATTTCAAATTGAAAAAACATTCAAAGTTTCTCGAATTCTCAGGAGATTTCAAGATTTTATGGCAGACACAAAGATGCATAAAAAATAAAAATTTGATTGAAATAATGTTCAACAAAATTCAAAATCTTTTATGACTTTTCTCAAGTCCTCAAATCGATTTTTCAGATATTTTCACTATTTATTATAGATGAAATATCAAAGATTTCACAGATTTCCTGGAATTTTCATCGAATTTCTCTAGTTAGTGGGCTATTCGGAGACTTCATTCCAGATTTGATAATATTCCAAAAATTCACAAATTTCCGGAATCTTTGAAGGATGTCTGAAATTTTCTTGAGATTTCTCAATTGAATGTACACCAGATTTAACAAGTGATTAGGCCGTCACTTTTTCTACCTCTCTTTCCTGCATTGTTTCACCATTCGATCGTCGGATATTTCAAATTACCCAGGAAACATCAATAAAGAATTTCAGTGCAATCAGTGAATTAGAATCAGCTATTGTTCACATCTGTTGAATCTGGAAACTTGCCAACTATCAAGGGCCAATATCAAGCCATTGTAACAGGTAACACTCGTCCTCAACATTCAAGTGAAAATGTCTCAATATCTACTACTTGTCCATTCATTACTCGCGCAATCAAATTTATATAAATTTGATTACATTTGGAAAAAAGACGTGGGCAACAGGTTGTTGGTTAAATCGAAGAAGAAAATAAACATGTCTATGAAACTTGTTGTATAAAACGCAGCAGCTCGAGTGTGAACTCAATCGATGTGTTCTCGAGGAAATAATCGACTGGAATAATGGACTAATGAGTTGAAATTCTTTTCTCTCTTTTGCTTCCAAATAGAAGCTGTGCAATCGTCAGATTTTCCGATTGTAATTTTTTTAATAGAAGATATTTGGAATGATCTGAATAGACAGAAAATAATATTTTTAGCACATGTCTGTGTGTGCATAGAAGTCTCAATTACAGCGAAATGATTTCATAGAAAAATTTCGTAATTTGTGGAAAACTGCCTCTCGACGAATTCTATTTTTTAAGCTTCACTTAAAGAGAATCTAATCGGTACTTTTTGAGATATGTCCATTTTTTTGAAAATTAGTTTTTAATGGATTTTCTGAAAACTATTCAGCTGATGTTATTTATACTCATCTATTATCTCGAGAGTTGTATCGGTTAAATGTCTGTCAATTTGAAGCTTATTTGCATGATTAGTTCTCAAGTTATTGACGTATCAATGAATTTTAAAAAATTTCATATTTTGATGATGATTTTAAAAAAGTTGTATCACTTCTATTCGAAAGCATATTGCTAAAGTATGAGTAGAAAGAGCTATATCAATTGGAAAGCAATACTATCATCCACTTTTTTTCAATAATTCCTGATCAGTATCATCAATTCATCGATTTCTTCCTTTTTTGTTTTCTCTCGCGACATTTAACTGTTTATTGTTAGGTCCCCGGAAAAATTGTGGAAAAAAAAACGAATGACTTCCGGTATGTACAGACTACAGACAATGTCCAATGAAAAAGTACCTGGGTTGGACATATGCACTATCATGCTGTATATAAGAATCACATACACACGAGTTGGCCGACCCAGTTGATAGTAACTGTGTTGTAATATAAGGCATACATGCTCGCTTGTACTGTGAAGCACGTGTATCCGAGTAGTTGGAATGCAATGCCCTCGTGGCCTTTGAAATTAATCATTATATTATTCAGTACATTCAGTCAAATAGAAAAAAAAAAAAACTTCCCTTTGGCATCCCTTCCCACGGCTTACTGCACTTACCATATTCATGTGCATTATTTATTAATTTGATATTCGAATAAATAATACTGTATCAGTTGTATTTCAATGAAGAATTCAGTCAATATTTTACTAAAATCTTCATCAATTGATAAATCGACTGATTCGCGATCCATTTATTTCTTTGAGCATTTTATATTTTTCAGAATATCAGAGAAACTAAACGAGATAATGTGATTTTACGAATTCTTTTTTTTTCAACTCATGAAATTCTCTCCTGAAATTACTGCAAAAAGGGCGTATCTCCGTTTTTTTAGAGTGTTTCGGATTTTTTTTTTTGGTACTAGAAATTCCTATTTTTTTATTAAAAAAACCGAATGTCTTAATTTTGTTGGAATCGTAAATTTCTTTATACACCTGAAATCGATCTTATCCAAATTTAAACACGGAAATTGGATTTATAATATTTGATTTTCGACAAATTCCATTATTTCATGAGATATTATTTTTTTGTGTCATTGTTCGAAAATTCGATTTATCGAAGATCACTCGATGAATAGTTGACTTGAAGAATTCAGATTTTGTGTGCATATACAATTTTTAACAAAGACAGTTGGAATTGAATCTGAGTTATATCGGCTGAAGTATTTTAGAGATGTTCTGAATAGTATCATTCTTCGAAATAGACTATATGTTTCAAACAATTTATCCGATTTCATTCCAATAGAGCTCAGGAAATTCCTCTCTGTAAGCTGAACTAACCGTTGTATTTTGAAATCCCTCGAAGAACTCCTTCGCATGAATGAATTTACTTTTTGCTTTTTTCAATTTTTTCAAAAAATATGATTTTTCAAAATTTTTTTGAGTAAGCTCCTTCACTCTGTTAGAAAAAAACGGAAATTTTCATAGACAATTTTATGGAAATTTTCATAAACGTGATATTGAATTTTTGTTTAATGGGAAGATGGTTATCAAATCTGTAAGTTTCATAGGAAATTCAAAGGAATTTATGAGTCTTAAGTAGAATTGAGACGGAAATTCTACAACTTGCTTGAATTTTCAACTGAACGGGAATTTTCAAAATCAAAATTACTTGAATTTTCAATTTTTTTTTTGAATTTTTCTTATTTTTACTGAATTTTCAAGAAACAATTGAAATGAAATTTACCGATTTCATTAATATCCAGGCATAAAATTATTTGGGAATCGAAGATGTGTTCATTTTGCAATGACGTAATTATCTCAAATTTCAGTAGAAATGTGACTCGTTTAGAATTTCCGGGATTTTGCACAGAAAATTCAGAAGGAAATTTCTAACAGAGTACTTTTCATTTAGTTATTGAAAAGAACATACTTCCGATTCTGCAATAAGCCCACATTTGCCTTCGTAGAACATTCATTATAAAGCAAAAATCTATTCTCTTGACTTAAAACTGATCCAAAAATAATTGATATGACATTTAGAAACAATCATTCGAAGGCTCACCGCTAATGCATCAGCAAAAATTGAAGGGAAGAAATGATGAATAATGCATCTAATTGGAGATTACTCGTTTATTTCTGTATATATAACCGCCTGATAATTTCGGATAGATGGATTCCAAAATAGTCGCAACGAATAGCGGATGGCTGAGACAGCATTCTAAAAGCCGGATAACAGTATATATTTAGAGTTGACTATTGAACGTACAGAATCCGTCAATCTTCAGTCACTCGATTTATTCCTATGTGATAGAGAAAATGCCTGGCTCTCAGAGTAGTTGCAGAGCTTTTACCTAACAAGACGGGAATATAACTGATGAAGGAGGGAGGTATTGTGCCCTTTCGTCCTTGTTTCGGGATTGAGACTTAAACTCTCGTCATATCGATTTCGGTTGACATCCACCCCAAAAATACCCCTATTTATACATACATACATATATATATATATATAACGTGTTTATAAGTGGAGCGGTGACGCGAAAGGTTTTATTTCGATGCCCGTTAATTAAGAATTGAGTGTGCAAAAAAAAATCTCAATTATATTATTTTTCACAGCTAAATGAAGATTTTAATATTTCTCAGGTAAATTGCGCTATTAATCCTTTGGATTGTCTCGAAAATGAAATTTAATCGGAGGGGGAAGGGGTGGAAAGAGTCGCAAGCGTCATTGCTAAGCGTTAACATGATAAAATGATAAATATCATGTTAACGAGTTTTCTACGAACACGGCACCTATACATAAACTATAATAGGCTGGAAGAAGGGGGGGGGGGAGGAGGATAGAGGAAATTACACGATAACAGAGTCCGCATCTGGATCGTGGCCAGACCACTTTTACCGGTGACTCTTGCCTGTAATTATTTTCCTCCACTGTCTATCCTGTGACCAATCAATATCCTCTTTTTATTCTCAAAAATTATTTGAAAAAAACAATTTCAAATTAAAGAGAACAAAAGCTTAATCTTCACTATTTCCCCAAATTTATAAATTTTGCAAATTAATTTAAATTACATGAAAACATCAGTTTAATATTTTATACTCATTATAAAATGAGATTTCATCAAATACACGTAGAGAAGGAGCCACTAATGCGATCAACTGGATCATAGAGCTGTTATCATAATTTCCGGCGCCGCAACTCCTTCCTTTAACATTGCAAATGTGCATTTTCTCTCCCTTTATCCAAGCGACATCACACATAGTCTCTGGGTCTCCCTTTTCCCTCGTTTTCGCCTGTAATTTTCTCTCTACATCTAATTCTATTTAATGCGTTATCATATTGATGGTGATGAAGACTGATTAAACTTGTGATTTCCATTTTTTTTAAATATAAATTGTGAATCAGCAATAAAGTTTTGTGAATAATGATAACTGATGGAGAGAATTTTGGAACGGACGTTTTAATGAAATATACTCTGGTTTAGTCTTTGTTGTATATTCGTAGTGCATATATTTTAAAGCTCTGAGGGTTCCAACAATACCGTGAGAAAATTCTATAGCAACTAATGTGCATGCGAATGTGTTTTATGCGGTCAGGCGTACACCATCGAGCCGCACCCCTTTATCACGGTTTCCATCCTTCATTTCTCCTATTAATTTTTATCTCCTCTCTCTCCCATTTCATGCATTTGCTCAAATTCATTCCATTTATTCATTCGGAATTAATAAAATTACGAGATGAAATGAAAAATTAAACAGTTTAATTTTTTTTCTCTATTTTTTTGACTTTTTTATATTCACTTCAAAGATGAAAATAACTTTCATTTTTTAAAATTTATTTCAAGTTTAAATGTAAATGCCTTGAATAATCAAATGAGTTCGAATATAATTGAAGATTGATTTTTTTTTGAGGCATTATGAGTGAAGCATAAGGGAGAAAAGATCGTAGAAAAGATCCTGGTAAAATTGATCCTTGCTTTTTTACATCCTTAATGAAAAATGTCAAGAAACCATTTTTGCACAGAATTTCATGAGCTACAAAAAACTGTCTTCCAAGGAATCCCTACAAACCAACAGTTTCTGAGATATTTACCGAGTAATATTGATAAAAAGAGGTAGGATCCCTTTTACGAGGATCTTTTGACGTGGAGACAAAGTAAATATTCATAAAAATTCACCTGTTTTTACTTCGGAATAGAAGCTTTGCAATCATGGAAATCCAAGATTCTCATCTCTTTTCGTTGAAAGTGACTTAGAATAATTTAAAAAATCCGCACTGAGAAAGAGAAGAGTGATTAAAAGTATCAACAAATATTTATGCCTAATATTGGTCTTTAGTAAATATTTTTTTTTGAACAAAAAAGTTGTTGGATTGACTGAATTCCACTGAGTTCATTTAAACAGATTAACTAATTGAATTGACTAAATTCCGTAAATTCAATAGCTTTTCCTGATTATTTCTTTGAAAAATGGGCTAAGGACCGATAGCATCAATATTTTATAGTTTTTACCACTTTTTTTTTCCTCAGAACGAGAATACCATTTAGAAAATATGTCTGTGTGTGTATTTACGTGCGTCTGTGTGCATTACATTTATTGAATTTTTCGAGACAAATTTCTCTATGAGTTGAAGCCAATTTAATTAAAATACATGGATTTTCTTTTTTAATAAACGAATTTGGAATTTTTCATGTTTCCTTCAACAAAATTATACTTAATTACTCCAATTCCAATATTTTCAATCTCTAACGGGTGAATTCTCTTAATTATCTTATTTATGATCTTTTAATTATCTTATTGCACATAAAATTCCATAAAATTCGTCAGAGTATTTATTTTTACAACTTATTTTTTATTAAAATCACAATATATGTCTCTGAGTATTTGCATCCCCTCGATGCTGGTTAAATCAATTTTATCTATTAATACGCCTTCATCACTCCCTCCCAAGGAGAAAATGAACATTTATCAATATCTAGAGTTGCCGCAATGGGGGGTACAGCAATCTATCCAATTACGGTTACAAAATTATAGATTTAGTGCTAGTCAGATTAGAGTTGTAGTGACTAGTAGGTATTTCTCTACCCAAGGTACGATAATACTATGTATTTACCACTTCGTCATTGCTTCAAGAGATGTTTACAACTGTGTTGTCCACAGTGAATTCATCATCGCACATTTTTTCCCCTTGATTTCTTTTTTTTTTTTTTTTAAATCACTACTTTATCATAATTAGAAAAAATCAAGGTAAAATGGACCTGCGTTCCGCAATTTTTTGGGATTTTTTTTTAAACTGAAGGAGTCTTCGGAAAAATCTGAAAAAATTCACCAACAATTTCTACATATTGGAGCATTTTCTCAATTTTTCTCAGATTTTTTCATAGAGTCCTTCGGTCAGAAAAAAAATCCAAAATCTTATTGCTACAGAGGTCCATTTCCCCCACTTTTCCCTTTATTATTTGAATGTTTGGAATTTTGAGAAATTCGTTATTGAAACTAATGCAATTGCCAGAATGTATTTTCGCATGTAATGTGATATATAAAGTTATATAAATTGAAGACATCATTTCCATGAAATTGGAACTGATTAAACTTTCAGCTCATTCAAGCTTCTTCATGGACAATTTCAATTTCCCTTTGCTCCACTTGCATTTAAATGATGCAAAATAATTTATCTTTTTCCTTAAATCTGTTTTATTCTCTTATTCGCTTTCATTCTTCCACTCGTTCTATTGAGGCCATTCATTAATTAAACATTCATCAGGATATATTCAGTAAAAGGAAGAGAGAAAGAGATATGGAACAAAGATTTAGGATTTAAGTGGAAATTCAAATATTTTATGGATGAAAATTGCTTGATTTGAGATAGGATTTCTTAATCTGAAAATGTATTTTCCACAGAATGTCTATTTTACCCTAGATTTCTTTCATACTTTGGGCTTTAGTTCATGAGATTGACATCGTAAAGAAAAAGATAAAATAAAAGATTGAGCATGAAACTAACTAAAACACAAGGGAAAATAAAGCTGCTATCTGTTATTACCCAAAAAAAGAGTAAAATCTCCCATCTCTTTAGTCTCCTTAGTCTCTTCGAGACATTCCCCCTTTTCTTTTTCTTCTTCATCTAATCCCTTTTGTTTCTATATAATCAAAACGAAATTCTTCAACTAGCTCTTGACAGTGACATTGTCAAAGTATCTCTCGAGGATTATAGTACTCGAGTAATCAGCTGGGAATTGAAGATTCTTGGGTAAGATTTAATATAGCAAGAATGAGTGAAACCTTTTCATCCTCTGCTTCTTCACAATTTTGAGGTGAATGAAGGAAAAAAATTGTCTGGAGAGTTCTTCACATTCTCATGAAAGACTGAAGATCGAAGAATTGGAGTTTAATCATTGAGACAAATTAGAACTTCACTGCTAAAATTTTCCGTCTGCATTTTCCGTACAAAATCCTGGGAATCTCTAACAAGTTAGACTTTTACTGACATTTCAGATAATTACGTCATTGAAAAATGAACATATCGATTTTTAAATGATTTCACGCCTGGATATCAAATTTTAGTGCAATTGTTTCTTGAAAATTTTGTAAAAATCGGAAAAATTCAAGAAAAAGTTGAAAATTCAAGTCATTTTGATTCTAAATATTCATGTCCAGTGGAAAATTCAAGTAATTTGTAGAATTTCTGTGTCAATTCTACTTGAGACTCATAAATTCCTTTGAATTTCCTCTGAAACTCACAGATTTCATAACTATCTTCCCATAATAAAAATTCAATATCACATTTATGAAAATTCCCATCAAATTGTCTATGAAATTACCATTTTTTTTTTCCTCACAATGTTGATAATTGATTTTGGATAAATTTACGTTTTCATCAAGGGCAAATGGAATTCCAGAGAAGAAAAAAATACAATTTAAAAAAACCTGAGATAAATTTAAAAAGCTACGAGAGAGAATAATTAATCATGCAAATACTTTTACCCCAAACTCATAAGTAAATTCATTAAAAAGTATTGTGTTACTTTTAAAAATGCCCAAAAATTAGACTATCAACGTACTTAAAACACTTGACATTTTTAACAGTGACACAGTTAATTTAAATATCCAACTTATAAATTGTTGAATAAGAGTAACAATTAAAAAGTCACTTGAAGTGAAAAAAGATTCTCGTGGTTAAAAAATAGTGAATTTGTTGGAAAATTTTTCTGTTCACAGATTTTACATTCAAATGTACGTACTTTGAGTCAAGTTATTTGAAACTTTTTTTTCCTTTTTTATCATGAGGTCGTGATGTTATCACGTAGAGTAGCACAAAACTGTTGCAATATTCTTGACTAACGACGAGAAAATTTGCAGTGTGTGGTATTTCAATTTTTTTAGAAATTTTCCTTGATAATTGATTTTTCCACGAACCACTCAAATTTCATAATAAAGAGGAAGAGCGTTCAATTTAGGATCGATCTTTACTCGAATTGATTTTTCTGTTGTCAGTTCTTGATTTTTCGGATGAATTTTCGACATCAAGGAAGAACCTTTCTATACAGAGGAAAATTTCGTATATATACCAAACAAAAATACTATTGTAGAGGTCATTTTCGTAATCACCACAGTTAATTATAGTAGATGTCATTAAATTCTTGTGCGAGAATTTCGATACCATCTTTGAGAAAAAAAAACAGTGGTAAAACACTCTAATATTCATGCCATTGGTTCTTAAGGATAATTGAGAGGTACAATCGGAAAAAAGTTAAATTTTTGTATAGAATCGTTAATAACAATCTACACTAGATAAAATTCTCAAATCTGAAACAAAAAATTAGAATTAGAATTTATTTCTTTTGGATGTTACAGTTTTTGTTTTACATCGGTTTTTTATGCCTTCTGCCAATCACTTCTTTCAACTTAACTTAAATTATTCATTTATTTGTTCATGGATATTCGCACTTGTTTTATACATGTTTATATGTACACACTTATATATATAGCATATTTGCATTTGCGACATATCATTATAATTCAACAAAAATTACTTGAAAATCGAAAAATTTCCATTATTTTTTACACTTCTTGAAATTTTTTAATATTTTGATAATAATAAAGCTCAATAGTTGAAACTAAATTCAGTAAATTCGAAAACTTTGTTAAATTATTCTTTAAAAATGTTTGCTAAGAACTTCTGGCATCAATATTTAATTGTTTTTTCCACTATTTTTCTTTCCGTGTAAGAACAGCAATAGCAAATGTCACTACGACTATATTAACGTTGTTAAAATTTTACAATTCTGAATTTCAGAATTCAGAATTTTGAAGCTATTAGATTTTTCTTTTCAAAAATAATTCAATTCTTTCGTTGTTACTTTTCGTGACTCTATGCAGTATAAAAGTTTCTATAATTGACGAATGATCATACTGATACTTTTACTATGCGAAAATTGTAATCATTAAATTGTGATCATCTTCCTCTATTAAAGTATATTCATATGGTTTGATTTACTACTTGACATGATGGTACTAACTTTTCATATCTAAAGTTGGCATCATCAAATCTCACTGGTTGAAGTCTTTTTCAACTATAATTTTAATGCTTCTCAAATTATATTTTTCCAAAATTATATTATATCAAAACTCTGTAATATATTTTTCCCTCTCTGCTAACTTCAAACCTGGAGAATATAAATTTTTTCAGCTTTGAAGATTGACACTTGGAAGTTTGTTGATCAATCTTCCTTCATTATTAATAGGATTGAAAAATCGTTAAACATTTTATCATCTATATTACGATGCGAAGAGTTTTCATAGCAAAGTTAATTCAACGAGTAAATTCTGGGGCAATTCACGAGAACTGAATGAACATGAATATTTTTTTCTGCTTTCAAACGATTTTTCCCATTTTATGTAACGAGTATTAAAATATAATAGATATTGAATTGAATTTTTCACCATTCTATTCAGATACATTGTGTAGAAAAAAGTTTCTCAAATTATTTCTTTATCAGGGGTATTCGAGGCAAGAAAAATATCCAGTTTTAACGATTTCATAATTATATAATTTCATAAAAGAATGATTTTTTCTATTAATCAATTTCAATTTTCCACGATTCGAATTCTTCCATTTGTACATTATGATAAAATAATGATCCAAATGAATTTTTAAGGGGCTATAGAAAATCAGTAAAAAGATATTGACACTTTAATGAGAAACTTACGCGACTTCGTGTCTGAAGCAACAATATATATGGAAAATTGAGAGAAAATGATATAAAAAGCTAAAGGAACTGTAATTTCAAGTGTCTCAAGTGTTTTGTATCTAATTTTCTAATAATTGTGAATATATATTGTTGCCTTAGACACAAAGTGGCGTAAGTGCTATGCATAAACATGAAACTTATGGTTCATTCAAATATTGTTGTACTGGTTTTCTGTAGCCCCTTAAAAACTTAATTGGATCTTTATTTCATCATAATCTACAAATGCTCCAAATTTAAGTAAATTCTGAACAGTGATTCGAGTACCGAGGATACTACCTCGAAAAACCTGAGGAATAGAAAAGAAATTTGACAAGAATCGATTCTTCAGTTATAGAGAATCAAACAGCCCTAGAATGAAATAATTTTCTCATAAAATACAATAGAACACACTGTTAAAAACTTCCGTCTGAAAGTTCCGTGCAAAATCCCAGAGATTTCTGACAAGTTACATTTCTACTGAAATTTCAGATAATTACGTCATTGAAAAATTAACAGATTATCGATTTTCAAATAATTTCACGCCTGGATATCAATGAAATTTGTAGATTTCAGTTCAATTGTTTCTTGAAAATTCAGTAAAAATAGGAAAAATTCAAAGAAAAAATTGAAAATTCAAGTTACTTTGATTCTGAATATTCATGTTCAGTTGAAAATTCAAGTAATTTGTAGAATTTCCGTCTCAATTCTACTCAAGACTCCTAGATTCCTTTGAATTTCCTCGGAAACTCACAGATTTTCTAACCATCATCCCATTAAAAAAAAATCAATATCACGTTTATGAAAATTCCCATCAAATTGTCTGTGAAATTTCCATTTTTTTCAGTGTACCACCAAGATTAATCACAAATTTCCAGGCAAGAGCAGTGAGCCCATTGCTTCATGTTCACACATTCAGGATTCCGGAGATTGAGAGCGTTTGTTTAGCGTCCATTTGTCTAGCGTTGCTTTATTCACTTGTTCTCTCACTCAATCTTGCCTAGCCTCCACGTTTATTTAATCATTAACAATAGGCGACCGCCAAAAAGCTCCATATATTCACTGCATTCAACTCAAACTCCAATTCGTTGGGCCCACACAAAACTGTTAATTAAACAGTTTCATCATAACTTCAGTGACAATTCTATTCAAATATTGACGAACGTCTTATTCACTATTTCAGCCAAATTCCTTTCTCCCCAAACTAATGGAAAATTCTTGAAAAGGTTCAATTGTGCATGTACACGTGAATTTCTTCTCTCAATATGAAGAGAACAATGATGATCGATTCCGACTGTAGCAGCCCTACCTATTGCTGATGGTATTGATGGCAACAGCAGACGATGGATCGATCAAATGCACGCTCAGTGGCTGTAAATAATGCCAAAGAGAGAATCCAAACAGCGTCGTCTGAAAATCGTTGAAAATTCACCGCCATTCTTCCTCATGCTATGTGTTTTACGACATTAAATTCCACTTTTCTGACGAAAAAAAAAAAAAAATTGAGCTACATTGAATTTAAAAAAAAGAGGACTCGTAGAAGAAAGAAAAATTCGTATTTTTCCACGTTTTATAACAGAAAACAAAATAGAGTCGCAACTTTTATGCATCCATTATTCTCAACACTGGCATTATTTTTATTCTCATTTTTATCCTCTTCCAATTCTTTTTTTTTTTTTTTATTTAATAAAAACTAGTGGCAACTCATCAAAATCACCAGATTCATACAGTTCGTTGAGAACTGAGAGCTGTGGGAAAGCTGCACTTGAAAATTCCACGTATTTTCAGCATGACAATACTTTTCCAACCTGACACATTGTTAAAACTTTGTTAATACGTGGATTTTCCAATGCTCGGTGAAGTATAATGAGGTGAATTGTGGTCAATTACCGGTGATCAAGGCTCAAAGAGAAAATGAAAAATCATGATCTACTTGAAATAATTGATACTCAACAATGAAAGACTCAGGATTTCAAGTCAAGTAGTTCTATCGTTCTTCGCACTAGTCGTTGAGTGTGGAGGGCGAAAAAAAAGCAGAAAAAAAAGGCGAAAGTTAATATTCATGATTAAAAATCTATTTCTTTGTATTTAAAACAAATTTGAAAAAGAATCTAGCAATTATATCAATTATTTATAATTTATTCATCAACCAATAATATGCCATCCGACTAGTGTCTATTTGACTGAGCATTCATGTATTTCTCTATGCAGAAAAAACAATAATTTATTACAAAGTTATCCAGACGCTCAATAATTTTCATATAAGATCGTAGATTTTTATTGTTTTTTTTTCCTTTATTTTGAAGACATTGTCCAGATTTCAATTTTTTTTCTAATCTAAAAGTGCAAAAGCATGCACCAGCCCACAAGACGCAGGCTTATTTATTTTTCTTTTTGCTTCTGAATGGAAGCTATGTAATCATCAAAATTTTCGATTGTAATTTGTTCAATAGAAGATACTTAAAATGATCTGAATACAGAGAAAAAGAGATTTTTAGGGCATATTTGTGTGTGTGTGTGCATAAAAGTCTCAATTACAGCAAAACGGTTTCATAGAAAAATTTCGATATTTTGTGGAAAACTTCTTCTCGTCAAACTCTATTTTTTTAGCTTTATTTAAAGAGGTTTTAATGAATTTTAAAAATTCGATATTTTGATGATGATTTGAAAAAAGTTGTATCACTTCCATTCGGAAGCATATTGCTAAAGTATAAGCAAAAAAGCTGTACCAGTTGGAAGACAGTACTATAATCCACTCGTTTATTTATCATTGACCAAACAAAGCGGTCAACTGATTCAAAATTTTCACGAGATAATTCACATTCATATAAGCTTCCAGTTGAAATTTATTCCACATTTTAATCATTAAATTCGTTTAGTGGATAGAACTACCTTTTAATGGATTATACATATTGGTGAGTAAACTGCCCGAGGATTATACAAATCGGTATGACTGGGCTACCATTGCGGTTGACCCTCTTGGCCAACTCGATATTCCAAACGTGGTAATAGTATCACTTTGATGACATGAAAATTAGTCTAATACGAGCTGAGAAATCGAGTCAACTGAATAAATCCATGAATAAGTAAACGAGTTCCGGTGAAGATGGTAAAGATGAATTAAGATAGGAAAAAAAAGAATTTTTTTTAAATCCTTTTTTTTTCGACTCAACTCAAGCACGAGCGAAACAGTGGTTATATGTGGAGGTGGGGTAGCCAACAAGTTGCTGGTGTCGAATCGATAGAGGCCGGTTGTAGCCTGGGGCTTGATAGTAGGCAGGTGAGGTTGTGCTTGGCTGGCCTTATCCTCACTCTGACCATCTACCCATGCTACGAATCAGGCTACGAAGAAAATAGATATAAAGAAGTGAAGAATACGACCAGGGACGTGCAATCTCACCTACAGTTTCCAATGACTTTTTTTTTTTTAAAGAAAAAAGAGAAAAATTCTTCAGTCGTCTTCTTCCTGTGTTTTTTTTTCTCTTCTTGTCTTTTCTCTATTGACTCTTTGGCTTTTTAGATTCCAAGCACGTTTCGATCTCTCATAATTAAGTTGTTCTCTCAGCTTTTTTTCTTTTTAAATCTGACAAAAATAGGAATAATTGTCTTTGACTAGCGGAATGAAATCGATTCGATGATAATAATAATTCATAATATAATAACACCATCAAATTATTTAATGAACGTGAAAATTTAATCTCACTCTAATTCGTCCATCCGCTGTGTGCTGAATAGGTTACGCAGTTGTAAAATCTGTATCGTAATAAACTCTCTAATTGGAATTGGCTGGTTTAATTGGGCCTCGGAAAATACTCCTCTATCATGTTAGTTCTCGTGCAAAATTCATGCACTACTCGTGGCTTGTGAGATTAGCCAATCAGTAATTATAGACACTATTATCGGCAATATTTAACACTTGTGGTATTATCATATTGCACTAATTATTTCTCTCCTGTGGTTTATAATAGGAGAAGAGTTTTGAAATCAAGTTGAGGTAGTATACAAGCAAATTTGAGTGTAGTTAACCCTTTATTTTTTGATACCGTACCAAAGATGATATTTCATTACATGTTTCTGAATTTTTTCATAATTTTTATCCGTTTAGTTTATAAGATATGAATTATCAATGTTACTGAAGATAGCGGTGGTGGGGATGAAACGCCCTAAATCGGACAGAAATAACGAAATTACTCAAAAATCACATGGTTGGCCCATTATTTAAAAACTATTGGCGAAGAGAACAGCATTTTAACTAAATAATAGAAGAAAAAAATATTAAATTCACCGTATAGTTATTGAGAAATTTTAATTAGAAGGTAGTCGTAACTATTTGCCTCTTTCTCTATCTCATGCATGCGATAGATTAGAAATGCGAGAAAAATTATATTCACAAGCTGAAGATATGACTTTCGAATAGTTTAATCAGTTTTTCAGATAAATCAAAGCACTTTTCCCCGAATTATTAGCTATTCATTGCGAATTAACCGACAAATCCTCATTTTTTTTCTGTTTTATTGACCGTATTTTTGGATACTACCTTAATACGACACTTGACCCTCTTTGGATTAGTTTCTGCTGATTCAACCAAATAAAGAAGATAAATGGGAAAATTTTTCAATCGCAATCAAACTTTGGATACTCTCATATGTTGAATGGATCAAGTTTGATAGCATAAATTTCAAGACTTTACTGTTTCCAAGGAATTTCACGTGAAATTTCGATTGCTCAGCAATCTATATGTCCGTTGCACTGGGGCTTTGAGAAATTGAAATGCCTCAGTTTAAATTGAATGATTCGATTTCTCGTTCGCATTGTTTATCGATTTGAATACAATAGTATTTTCCTTTATGGGAGAAATTTTGAGAAAATGAGGCTTTTAATGGAAGTAGATGATAGATTTTTTTTTCATGATTCTGCTGAAAAAATGAGGAAATTTCAAGTAGAAAACATCAGTCGAAAGTTGATTTTAGGGTTTTTTTAGAAGCAAATTCGAGTTTTTCGAGCAAAAATTAGTCAATTTTTTTGGAAAAGAGATTTTTTCGAGAATATCTCTGGTTCTAATTATTGCAGCACAGTTGCCATCAATTCTGTTGGTGTTCAATTAATTCTCCTAAATTTTTGAATGCGTTAAAAGAGAGAAACAGATTTTTATCAAGCACGTTATTATTCATTCAAAAATCGTTAAAAATGAATTCGAAACTACAAAATGTTCAAAAAGTGAGGATTTTCAGGCAGTCTGGGGTTGATGGATGCGGACAGACAGGTGTGGAAAATGGATACAGCTATAGAATGTCACAACACTGAATTTTCGTCAATAGTTGACTTTTATTAATAGTTGATGCAAGTTTTCATAAAAAAAAACAATAAATTAAAAAACGAAAAAGGACGAGCTGATGCACTTTAAATAATTGTTTCTTGAATGTCTGAATTGTAAAGATCACAAAAAAGAGTCATAATTATCAGAATACTAATTAACAAATTGTGAACATTGAATAGCGAAAAGAACTACTACACTGAGGGAAGAAAATATTTTCTAGGAATAAAAATAATTTTGAGACAAAACTTCTTCTTTATTAGGTTTGAATTTAATTGGGAGAAATGAATACCTATTCCTCTCAATATTGATGTCTCTCAACTCGCAATTATACAAGATCATTACTCGTTTTTTGTCATTAAATTTTACAAACTGATGATAATAAATAAACAATTATTCAACCAAATCACCCTCCTGCATTGATTCAATCTGGATTATATTTGCCATCAATATTTTCACATGAAATTTGTATCAAGTAATAATGTATTTGCACGAAATATGGAATCTTAGTCCAAACATCGCCCAGTTTGGCTCAAACTAGAATGTATTTTTCGCCAACTACTCACTAAAAAGTTTACCTCATTGATTGTTGTAAAAGTATTCAAACTCATCCTAAACAGGTACAAGGATTCGTCCAAAACTTAAATTGTTAAAGCGAAGAAAATCCACCGGCAAATAAATTCTTGATTGACCTAAACTATATAATATGCCGAGTAAATATTTTTTTCCCTCAGTGTATGTTACAATGATAACCATTGGTATACACTGAGAGAATTTTTCGAACTGAAAACCTTGACTATGAAATATATTAACAGTGACCAAATTTTTGTCAAGTACAGCTATCAGATAGTACACTTGACTATGATTTAGCTCTTTTAGTAATGATTTTATGTGCGATTATTGATTTAGAATAGTTCATTTTCACTTTTAAGGAATAGTCATGCTAGTAGGACAAAAATTCCCACCGCGTAGCTGAGACATTTCGTTTGAATTACTTCAAAGTAGATGTTACTTGTCGAATTCCAAGTGAATACTCGTTAATACTGATCAATTTGAATTTAAAAGGAGGAAGGAGGGGGGGGGGTGTAATTTGCCAAGTCGAGGATCGTGGCTTATTGGTTCTCATTGAAGCAACTGCTTAGGATTTTCGCACCAATTTCAAACACAACAAACGACAGCAAATGAGCTTACTGCTTACCTCCTCTTCAAATCTTCGCGCGCATCAAATCTTCGACAATTAGAATTGAAGACATTCTTGAAAAACCGAAAATTCTTAAAAATCCAAAAGATTGAGCTTTGAATTTTCGCCAAGAATGGTCGAATTTTCTGAAAAATTACTTCTGAAATATGTTTTACACTTGAAATTGTGTGACTTTTCCAATGAAACCATTGAAAATATCTTTTTCCGAATCGAAAAGTAATTACGATATCTCTCAAACAATTTCTTCTTCTCCTGTATTCTTCCTCAGTCTACAAAGAAAGATAAGAATGTAACAATAGGAATAGATGAGTTGACATTTCTGCAATGGTAATAGTCAACGCCAGAGTCTACACCAACATGCCCTGGGGATATTACAGAATGAAAGAGTAATCGCGACCTTTTTTTCCACTCGTCAAACATTATTTTTCTGGATTTCTATTTGGAGAATACAAGCACAGCAAAAGAGAAAAAGAGAGGAGGAGGAGGAGAAAGAGGTGAAGAGAGGGAGTGAAAAAAGAGCAATAGGGGTCGGAGGATTCATGTTGTACTCGGTAGTGTGTGAAATTCGTATGGAAATGGTGGAAAACAGGGGCATATTTGAAATATTGCACGATGATTCCATTTGCGTCTGTTTCGTTTCAAAGAGAAGAGGTGTTGAGTTTCATGTAAATAAAAGGGGAAAAGGGAGAAGTCCCTCTAATACATATTTCCAATCCACCGGCATCCCTTTCACGTTAACACAACAATGAATGTATTAATTCTAGACCAGTTGTCCTATGAGGGATTCCCCGCGTCCCGCTGTTTTTGATTTCTTTTATGTTGAAAAGGGGGAGCAAAAAATTCTCGAACAAATTGAATTTATTCATTGAAGTATTCAAAATACTGTCCTCCTTCTTTTTTTTTAAAACACATTCCGAGATTTCATCACACTGAATCAATCCGTATTGAACATATAAAAATCTCTTAATGCCTAAGTTTCATTGGTAGACGAGTGGCGCGGGATATTTAAAATACAAAAATATCTGTTGGCAAGAACAATCAGAGCTACCCTCTCGCAACATATTTGAGGTTCAATTACCTGAACGCATATAAACAAATAATATATGTTCCGTTGAAGTTTTCTTTCCTTCGACTATTCATCATTAAAGTCGTTCCAAATATTTAGCCGTTTTCTAGTAACTGCCTGACTTGAAGGAAGTGTCTAAAAAAAGGGTAAATATTTGGAAATAAATGAATGTTTCGGATCAAAATATCGCGCATAATATGTTACATTTCTTCCCATTAGTAGAAACAACCATTTATGATTTGAGAGAAGAAAAATTCTTCTCTAGAATTTCGAAGAATAAAGACGCATGAAAACATGCATAAATAATGGTTAGTTTGAAGTCACAATTTGCAAAGTGCACGCATCTAGTTCTATTTTCAAATGACACATCCTGCAATATTTTTCTCTGGCCGAATGAAGTTGTTGTGCCACGAGCCACGTTGCCGAAAATTCACTCAACGCGTCCGGGCAGTGTAGAGTGATTTCGGCAACGTCGCAGGCGCCATAATACGGCGGGGAATCCCTCATTGCTCGACCAAAATCATTAACTCGCTTATGGTGACCAGTCTAGGTCCTAGACTGTAGGGTTGCCATAACTATTTTCTCAATGAATAAATGGTTTTTACGAAGCACCCCACTTTGGAAACATCCCTTAAAAAAACGAAGGCATCCTTCTCCAGTAAATTGAAAAAAAATAACTAAAAAAAATAATGAACAATAATAAAATAATGAATGCCACAAACACTGCAATCGCATTAACAAAGCTTATCGGAAAACACGTTGAATTATTTGTAAAATTCCAATCGATTAGATACTAATTCAATTATTTGTTCATTGAGGAAGCTTCATTTTATGAATTGTATTATGGTTTCCCCTTCAACAAACATTGAAAGGAAAAAGAAATAACGTTTTTTTTTTCATTAATATATTTACTTCTAATGAGTGGATGGCAATTTATTATAATAACTCCGGATTTGATTAATTGAAACAATATGCATTTTAATGTGATAAAATGATAATAGTCTCGGATTCTCACATTTTCGTGGAGGAAATGATTTACATGAAGTTAGGAGATATATATAATATTCACGGTGAATTCAAATAATTCATAATCTCAACATTTTTTTTTTTTTTTTTTGTTTCAGGAACCTACTTTATTCTGTATGACTTCATAGACTACTTTGAGAAAGACCAGCCGAGTTTTCTCCAGCGGGAAAAATTCCTCGGTATTGTGAATGCTATATTCAAAAATATGTCTGACATCGAACGCGAAGCCATAGCATTTCAAGTGAGTACTACAATTTCATTTGAATTAATAGAAGAATAAAAGATGAGAAGAAGAAACCCTTAATCTTCAATTTTTCTCTTTTGTTGAATACATATTCTTTTTTGTATTATTTTCTTTTACTCTAGTGTAATGAAACAAGAAAATATATGTAATAGAGAAGGTACGGGTAATTGAAAGGAAGAGAAATTTCAGACAAACGTAATGGAAGTTTGTCGCACTTGCGCTTCCAAGAGCATTGGCAAAGTAAAAAGTTTGATGTCTTTTTTTTTCCATCTCTTTCGTACGTTTTGCCCATTTTTCCTTTCTATTTTCCTTTTTCCCATTCAGTTTTTCCCCATTACATGACTAAGGTGCCCTCACACGGCTATAAATGAAAACAAAAGGCTTTGTTTGCTCGAAGCTGAGTTCTGAAAAACAAAAAAACGAATGTTGAGAGTACACTACGTCCAATTTCTTTGGCAATCGTGTGGCTTTTTTTTTTGTTGTTGTCCCTCGAGTTTGATAGAGAAGAAAGAGAAGGACAAATGCGAAGAATAAAATGGGACAAGCTCGAGTGAATGGGAAAATGAGTTTTCTATAGGAAAAACTGACCAGATAATGGTCATCGTTACTTTTGTCACGCTATTCTATTTTTTGTGCTTTTAATTCATTTTTTTGTTCATTTTTTTTTTATAAATACTTCTCTTCAGCTGACTAGCTCGACCCAATTTTCAAGCTCTGGAGCGCAAAGAATTCCGCTGCTTTTCCGAATATACTAAAATTCCAGATACTTTTGATTGCTGAATCTCCTGTTACTCATTTTATATTTCCCAAGTTTTTAATTAAAATTTCAATAATTCCATTAAAAAATTATTCTCTTCTCCTCATTCAAATAAATCGAATATTCTGAAGATTTACATAATACACTTTATCGTTGGATTTACAATTCTTCACATTCTATGACAGTTGAAAGAGACGGGTGATAACTATATATATAGTTATACCATCGTCATTATAAATTCTACTGCAGAAAAGTTCAAGTATCTCGTGTATGTTTCCATTATATTGCAACTGGCAAAAACTCTGGTGCATACAATTTTCATTTCTTCATGCACTGAATAAACTTGAAGTTCACCTCAAAATACTTCATTGTACAATTCTCCCCTCTCCCCTCACATAATATTGGATTGAATCCATTAATTAAACTCAATGAAAAGTGTCATGTAACTTTATCATTAATTTAATATACACTGAGTAATTAGCTACAGGAGAATAGTTGCAAAGCTGTACAGATGTCAATATCGTTGTGTACAAAACTTATTCTTGTTGGTCAGTAAATTCTCTCACAAATGAAATTTCTCTTCATAATTAATTGTTTAAATAACAACAGTAGGTAGTAGCTCTGACGCAAATCCAAGCTGAGTTATTTAAATTTACATTAAATTGTAAAAAAAAAAAGAAAAAAAAACTATTTCCCTTATTTACATACTGCTGTGTCATTATTTCTTTTATTTTGTGTTGGCTGAAAATAAAAATGCAGTGCAGCAGAAAGTGACACAGACGAGATTCCACATGTAGTGCATACACGAGAAGAGTTTGAGCATATGCAGACTAAGAATATTACCATAAAACTATCCTACGTGTTTCCAATACGCAATATTCCAGTAGTCTATTCGTATTTCCCTTCAGCTGTACGTTGCAGCCAAGGATATTCAATACTCATCAATTTTCCACAGAGTAGCAAACATTCTTGTTCTCATCCTTCATATTTTTGTGTCTTTTTGTTTTTTTTTCATTATTTTCACTCCACACCTGTTCACTGAGGAAAATAACAGTTTGTGAATCATTGGATGATTCAATAATTCGTCCGAAGGGATCAACTTTTTTTTACTCTGGTACTGTTAGCTTTGGGAATTGGCTTGGGAGAAGCTCATCTCAATGTCAACACAACGTTAAATCCCTTTAGGCCAACCCCCTCTTTCACCAGGTAGATCTGGATCTAGAGGCCTGAGAATCTAATCAACGAGCAGCAAACATGAGACTGATCCGGTTATACTCACAATGATACGAGAGAGAATGACAAACATGTCCAATTTGGTATTTAACCACGAGCATAAGATAATTGCTGCAGTACCATATCGAAGAAAATTATTCGAGAATTAATGGACTGAATCATGAATTGTCCAGTGGATTGGGCAAGAGTAGATGCATTAACTGTTGGAGTAGAGTTAATGGGTCTACAGTGAGAAACTTTAGACATTAAACAAAAAAAAGGCTATTCTCAAAGAACATTTTCATTGATTTATATTATAGATATTGATATAAAAGTTGTGGCACTTGATAAATTTACTTTCGAAATATATATTTTTTTCAACATAGTTATTTATTGAAGTCACTATTTATACAGTCTCGGAGATGGATCATCAGAAACAGAAAAAAAATCAATGATTTTAGATCCAGTACATTGATGGCTATAGTACATCTCATACGATTTTTGATATAGGTAAAGATGAGAAAATGGCGAACATTTTTTGGAAAAAAACAAAAAATATACATTTTTTTTAAAGTGTTTGCTAAAAAGAAACAGTGAATATTTAAAGGACTCCTTGGTATTCACTATAGCTATAGTTGTGAAGGTGCTCGATATTTTATAATGATCTGTAGTTTCGAACATTTTATAAGCAAGCCGTCGAAAAACGTTATTTCGAGAAAAACACGTTTGAAATTTTTTCAAATGAAAAATTTATTAAGAAAAATCTTATCTGTACCCAATTAGCCATACATGTACCATAGAGTATGCCTTCTACTTGTTCACAGTGTTCACTTGCATCTAAAATATCGAATTTCTAGAAAAAATTTGTTTTCGAAAATTATAAGGTGCTAAGACCCCTAAAGGTAGTTTCATGAGAAAGAAATGCAGGGCAATTAAGGTGCCGGACCCTTCAAGGAGAGGGTTCTCGGTTCATATAGTTATTTTAGAAACAAAAAGGCGTAAGTGCTATGCTTGAAAGCAGCACGTACATTCTTTTGTTCCTAAGGTGACGTTATCTTATTTTTCCTTCAGATGCATCCAAAATTCATTTATCCGATATTGAAGGATGAAATTTTGCATCTAATTATAAATTTAGCGACAATTATAAGATTTTTTAACGAATTCTCGATATCCAACAAATGATACGGTGCTATATAGATATACCTAGACATTCATTGCACGTTTAGGACAGTACAGCACACACACACAGCTATGTCAAACTGCCAATCATGTCTAATCAACGGCCAGTTGATTGCCCTACTAAATCGTGTGCATTTTAGTAAATTTCTCTGTTTTCAAAATTAAGGAAAAAGACGAATAGATGGTAAAAAAAATTGAATTAATTTTGAATTACTCTAAAATATTAGAAGAATCCCCACCTATTCATTTAGAAAAATTCTTGAAATTGGTTTTGAGAAAAAAAATGAAAATCTG
Source organism: Aleiodes alternator (assembly GCA_963921955.1). Taxonomy (NCBI): domain Eukaryota; kingdom Metazoa; phylum Arthropoda; class Insecta; order Hymenoptera; family Braconidae; genus Aleiodes; species Aleiodes alternator. The sequence goes on along the minus strand of OY998098.1, from coordinate 13,512,610 downwards.
CTCAATGTTACTGATTTTTGAGGTTCCACCATTTACTCTATGTTGAAAGTTCAAACTTTAAGATTGAGTATCTCATTAATGATGCGGTCAAAAATTCTCAAACTTTCCACAAAACAAGAAATAACATGAATAGTTATTTTACAAAATTTTAAGAAAATGCTACAATGAGATAAAATCTCATACAACTACGTTAATTTCAAATTTTTATTCTGATTTCAGTATACTGATTGGGAAAGGCCTAAGGACGGATATCGATACCAAAAAGCTGTTGCTGATGTTGTTGGTGATTATTTCTTCATATGTCCGTCCACTCATTTTGCTCAAATCTTCGCGGAGAAGGGTATGAAAGTCTACTACTATTTTTTCACACAGGTTAGTGATTTTTTTTAGCTAAATTCTATTTATTTAAATGTCTGTTTTATCCGAGTCTTGAGTCATTATTAACGATAGAGATAAATAGAAAGAGAAAGATAGAAGTGATATAGCTGGATAACATTGTCTTCTCTTTGAAAGGACACGATTGTGAGAGATAATTTATTGATCATGCAAAAGCACGAGTGAGAATCCACAGGCTAAACCTGAATAAAGAAATCGAAGGTAATAAATAAAGGAGTTGTCCTTCTACGATGATATCAATTATCTTGTTTTCATGAGATACTAATGATGCAGAAATGTCGTCATCAGACATTATCCACTTATGTGCTATGCAATGTCCTGGTTTCTGCAATTTTTCAAATTGAATTGGATAGCATCTTTGTTTCAGCAATATTTATCACACATCGACTGTACACTGAAGAAAAAAAAGTAGTAGAAATGATGAAATCAATTTTTTAAATAGTCTTTAACAAACATTTTTTTTCATCAATTCACTTTCTTTATTTCAATTGAATTTTCATGATTTTTGGGAATTTGATCTTATCGATCGTATATAGCTTATTTATTATTTCGTGACATCACTTTAAAGGCAATTTCGGTCATATTGGCGTTTGTTTAGGAGAAACTCAGTATTTTAATTAATTCAATTAATTTAGTTCTTCAATTTCATTGATTTATTCAATTATTTAATTTTCATCTTTATCCGAGGATATAAGTTTCAATTCCTGTAAGCTGAATATGCTGAAATTTGAAATACTCAAGCAAATTTGGGTCTTCTCTGCATTCAAGTTCAGCTGAATTTCTCATCAACGAACGCCTATATGATCGAAATTGCCATTAAAGTGATGTTCCATGATTCGTCATTTGTTTCGTCAATTTTAAACATATATTTGTTTTCAAAAAACCAATTTTTTTTCGATTGCAATGAATTCATCAAAGTTAACGAATTTTAACACATTTGAAAAGAATATTTGTTTAGGGAGTATTGCAGAGTCCGTTCGATAAAACAGAAAAAAAATGAGGATTTGTCGGTTAATTCGCAATGAATAGCTAATAATTCGCGGAAAAGTGCTTTAATTTACCTGAAAAAGTGATTAAACTATTCGAAAGTCATAGCTTCAGCTTGTGAATATAATTTTTCTTGCATTTCTAATCTATTGTATGCATGAGATAGAGAAAGAGGGAAATCGTTACGACTACCTTCTAATTAAAATTTCTCAATAAGTATACGGTGAATTGAATATTTTTTTCTTCTATTATTTAGTTAAAATGCTGTTCTCTTCGCCAATAGTTTTTAAATAATGGGCCAACCGTGTGGTTTTTGAGTAATTTCGTTATTTCTGTCCAATTTAGGGCATTTCATTTCCACCACTGCTATTTTCAGTAACATTGATAATTCATATCTCATAAACTGAACGGACAAAAATTGTGAAAAAATTCAGAAAAATGTAAAAAAATATCATCTTTGATACGGCACCAAAAGAATTAGGGATTAGCTGTACTTGAATTCGCTGAGATGCTACCTTAAGCTTCAGGGCTTAAGGATCAATAGAAGGCCTCGTATCTATTGAATTGTTCAACCAATTGTTTAACGATATTCATTAATACTTTCATCATAAAAAAGTACCTACGACTGACAAAGAGAATTAGAAATTCGATTATGTCTTTTGATGTTCAAATGAAGGTAAAATTGATATTATTTAGTTATATTTGAATAATTGTTCCGAATGTAGAATGAGATTAATCAATGACAGAAAATGAAAATAGAAAAACACCCTGAAAAGGTCTGCACATGGCAGACGAAACCTCAGTGCAATTGTGATACAATTTTGGATTAATTCTTTAATTTTTATTGGAGTGTCCGAAAGGGCACTTTTCTGAACAATAATGAATTTTAATAGTCGGCGAGAGAATATGAAAAAAAAATAATAATTATTGTCAAACTATAAATTTGAAAATTAATGAGTCTTCTGTTATCCCTCAAGGGCTATTGATTCAATCATTTAAATGAATAAATTTGCATGTAAATTATTGAAATTTTTCTAAATTATTTTTACCAATATTTTCTCCTCAATATATTCTCGTGTTCTATAATTTTACCTCATTTTTATAATAAACCTCAAACGGGATAGTTGAAAATCAATACTGCGATAATTCATTATTTTTATGATTAAATTAAAATAGAAGGAGAATAAGTGAATTTTCGGTCTGACGTAAAAATGCCAGCGACAGTCTCTTCTCAAAAGAAACTCTTTGAAAATTAAAAAAAAAAAAAAAAAGTAAAAAATAAAACTTGACAAAACGGGGAATTGTCCGTTGAGTGAAAGGATAAAAGAGAGAAGTTACTGAAAAAAAGAATAAATAACGTTTTAGAGTTATAACGGTGAAAATCTTTTTCCCGCTTGACTGTACGGTCGAAAGGTCGTCAAGGCACACATACACTGTAGCCTCCAATGGCAGTGTAGTATCGCATAACCCATTTTTATCTTGCCAGTAGAGAGAATAACGAAATAAAAGGAAGAAAAAAAATATAAACGAAAGAGTAAGAGGTACCTTGGAGTAAAACTTGCAACTATGTACACCAAAGAGTATATGAAAGTTCCTCCCCTAGACGGTGGAATTGAAATTCCAGTAAAAGTTTTTCCGGTTTACGGATGCTCAAGGGGGAACTACTGTTGGCTGAATCGTTTTTGGGGTTGAATGAGTGATAAGAAAAAAAAAAAGAAAAGAAATTGAGTTCAGTTGGATCAGCAAAGACAAACTTGCGGTGAGTTATCACGCAGGTCTTGATCGATTTGGCTGATGGACTTTTCGGAAATATGCAAAATATTTCTATTTTTGTAGCTAATGGGAAAAAAATCAAATTTTTGTAAATGATTTGGAGTAAAGATGAATTTTTAATGTTTCAAGTGGCAAAAAAAGGTTGCCGGAGTTCGATTTCCTACACTGTTAGAAAAAGAATGGAAATTTCATAGACAATTTGATGGGAATTTTTATGAACGTGATATTAAATTTTTTTCAATGGGAAGATGATTGTGAAATCTGTGAGTTTCAGAGAAAATTCAAAGGAATCTGTGAGTCTAAAGTAGAATTGAGACGGAAATTCTGCAACTTACTTGAATTTTCAACTGAACATGAATATTCAGAATCAAAATGCCTTGAATTTCCAATTTTTCTTGAATTTTTCCTATTTTTACTAAATTTTCAAGAAACAATTGAACTGAAATCTACAAATTTTATTGATATCCAAGTGATTTTATTGATATCCAATTAATGACGTAATTATCTAAAATTTCAGTAGAAATGTGACTTGTTATTGTGAAATTTCCGGGACTTGGTAGAAATTGTGAGCAAAATTCTGGAAAATAGTATCAAATTTACAAAAAATCTTAAAAAATCTCATAATCTGCAAATTTCCAAATTTCGAGTTAATTCCGAATAGCTTTGGAAATGTCCAGAAGATTTTTATTCCTATAGCTATTGGGAAAAGATTCGAATTTTTGTGAATAATTTAAAATAAAACTGATTATTTAATGTTCCAAGTGGCAAAGGAAACGTACTGGAGTTCGATTTCAGAGAAATTTCGAGAAAAATTGGTGGAAAATAATATTAAATAAACCAAAAATCTCGAGAAATCTCAAAAAAAATCAGAATCTACAAATTTTCAGATTTTTTGTTAATCTCAAATAGTTTTGGAAATGTCCAGAAGATTTCTATTTTTATAGCTATTGGGGGAAAAAAATTAAATATTGCTTATCAATCCAACGATTTTCGACTTATTCAGCATGAAAAGGCCATTCCAATCCAACTTGAGTCTCAAATCCCTCTGAAATTGGTATGTAGGAAGAAGCGAGGGGCGTATAATGTGTGTGTGGATAGAATCATAATGAAATCCCGATAACAGTTCAATTTTGGATATTGCCCTCTATTTTTTTTTTACTTCTCTGAAGAGAAGAGTTCAGAACGAGTAGAGTAGAGCTCGTTCTTCCGTGTATCAATGGCTCGGATTCAATATATTGAATCCTTTCCAAATCATTGATTTCCTCAACTTTGTTAAATTGTAGCAAAATTTAAGGTCTCAATAGATTCATTGCAGCTGAATTGTGAATTTGTATCTGTATATTTGTGAATTAAATTCAATTGACAATATTTCTGGCAATGAAAAAAGAGGACGCGTGGTTATATGGAACACGATATTCAATTCACAAACAACTAGGTGAAACTCTAATTAATATTCAGAATATACATAGATATATATATGTAGTTCATCCTCACTAGGAAATTAAATTTCAATCAACGACACATTGACTGTGTAAAGGGGTGGATATTCAGTCAAGTCTAGTTGCGACTTTCAGTCTTTTTTTCTCATTAGTAATTTATTACTTTTATATTGAAAGCATTTTAGATGAAAAAATACCGAAAAATGGGGTAAAATGGACATTTCTATGAAACGGTTGAAGATAATTTTTTTTTCTGATGATTTCGATGAAAAGCTGAGAAAATTTCAGGTGGAAAACAGATGTTAGAAGGGATTTTTTTTAATTTTTCTAAAATTCGAATTTTCTGATTCGGAATTAAGACCGAACTCTTCCCTTTTATCAGTGTCGCTGAAGCTAGCTGTGAAAATATCCGTAGAATTTTCGCACATTTGAGGCCTCATGTTAATGATGAGACCCACGTCATTTACTCATTTTCACTGATTTGAGGGTATTTCTCGTAATAAAATCCGTTCATCCCCGTTTTTATTCAGAGAAATTTTATAAAAATGGGAAAACAAGATTGACTGACAAAAAATCGATCTTATTCATCAGTGAAAATCGAATCAGCGAAAATGAGTGAAAGCCGTGGGTCTCATCATTGACACGAGGCCCGTAAGGCGCAAAAATTCTACGAATATTTCTATGGATATTCTGACGGCTTCAACCCTTCAGCAACGTCGTTTTTGCAATACCAATATCAAAACCAGAGAGATCCACAAAGATTTTATTTTTCGATTTTTTAAAATGTTTATTTTTCAAAATGAAACGCTTATGACTATCAAGCAATCTAAAAAAATTGAATTTTTAAAAGATTCAAAAATTTGAATTTTCCTAAAAATTCCCAAAATTGAATTTCAGCTTCACCTGAAAACGTTTCCCCGGTTTTCAATGAAACAATCGAAAAAAAACCCTATCTCAACGATTTCACTCAATTCCAAGGCTTCTCCATTTTTTAGAGCCTAAACTTTTTTCATTTTATCCCACAACACAATGAAATAATGCATAACCGATGACTCTTCAACTCCTAAATACATGTAGATTCTGGCTTTTTACCCCTAAAAGGAGTATCGATCTGCCCTCGAGGCTCTACTCCTACTTTATGCGGTTTTAAGTTGCCCGATCTGTTGGAGTACGAGAAAGTTCGAAAAGTTGAGGATAGGATTGATAGTGAAAATGACTAGAGAAGATCGGTAGTTGGGATACTCTGGTGTTTGGTTCAAATTGACCTAAAATTAAGCCCTGACCAACCACAAGCTTCAAATAATCGTCAATAACTTTGATGAATAATCGATCCTTCAAAACTCATCCAACGAGTCATAAAATTTTCAGTTTCAACAGTAATTCTTCATAATTATCTGGATCAGTCAAGTTTCATAGCCTATACATTTTATCTGCAAAAGTATCCTCAACTATTATAAAGCACTCTCTCTCTCTCAGTCTCTTGCGTCAATATTATCCTTCACAGTGTGCCCTTATATAAGGCAGAATAAAAACGAGAGAAATAGAGCAAAAGTACATTATACCAAATGGAAAAGATCGTTCAACCTATTTCCTCAGGTCCTTGAAATTTTTCACTAAAAATTTAAATATTCATTTGAATTTTCTTATTCTCCATAAATATAAATATTTAACTTGTTCTTAAATTCTGTAGAGAGCTATGCAAAATAGTCTCGAGTATATCACAAGTACAGAAATATAAATTTACTTTTAATATTCTTTTTTTCTTTTTCTTTTTTTTTCAGAGATCAAGTACAAATTTGTGGGGCGAGTGGATGGGCGTTATTCACGGTGAGGAAGTTGAATATGTATTTGGTCATCCTCTCAACATGTCACGTAATTATTTGGACAAAGAACGTGAACTATCCATGAAAATGATTCTAGCCTACTCAAATTTTGCCTCAACTGGGTAAGTAGAGTCAGCATGATACAATTCCACTCAAGTGTGCACGAAAATAATATCCCTCCTGAGAATTCAACATTTTCCCCTGATTCCCCTAAAACTTACTAAGCTCTTTTTTTTTTTCTATCATTTTTTTATTCTCTTCCTTCTGTGTTTCCATGCCCTAGTAGCAAAAATTCACTCGAGTCGACTACAATTCCCTATTCTTGAAGTCTCTTGAAATATCCTAATAGCCATCTTTCCCTGGATTTTCTAAATTAAAGAAAAAAAATTCTCTACTTCTTTATTCTATATTTGCATTGAATTTCCTAAAATCCTCATTATTTTTCTGTGTGACCCTCTTTTTTTTTTTTTTTTGCTTCGATGGAATAAATTCCATTCGATTCTCTGGCACATGTCTACGATAGGATCAATTGTATTTTACATTTCGATAAAAATTTACAACATGAATAAATGGAAAATCGTGCTGAAAAGAAGGAAAAAAAGGAAACTAGGGCTTCAGACGTGGAAAATAAATGAGAAAAAAAAAAAGAAAAAGAAGTATGCACTGGGGCTATGAAGGGATACGGGTTGACGAGATGGAAGCCCCGACCCCTCGAGTCCAGTAAGAAGTTTATATATGAGGATATCCCCGTCTTTACAGCCTTTTCTTTTTTTATGGTTCATCCCAGTTTCTCTCAGACATCTGTTCTCTTTTACCTTCATTTCCCTGATCTCCTCCCCAAATCATATGAATTAAACAATGGGAAAGAGAATGGGTTTTATTCCCAATGAAACCATTCGAAGAAAGACACAATTGGACGCACACACACAGAGTGTCTCATGAATGCTGTCAATTCTCAAAGAGCACCTTCGTTTTGTACCTCGAGCTGATGAACCTCGTAATTTTTCATGACAATTTTTCACATGAATAAATTGACGTATCAAACGTGTGACAGAGTATCGTCTATCTGTACAAGATGAAGATAAATTGTAGTCTCTTTGAAATCTCACATGTGTCTGCATATTTTTAACGGGCACGCTATTTGTACAATACACGCAAAAGTCACCCAAAATATCGTCGCCTTAGAGTTAAAGGGGCGTAAGTGCCATTTTTCCCAATTTTTTTCTTTAAAATAACAAAAAGGCGTATCTCCACTATTATTGCTCCAATAGGCTTTCCAATGCCTTTTACGCAATATTAGTAAAAAAATAGAAATAATAACATATAGGCGTAAGTATCACTGACTAATAACAAAGGGGCGTAAGTGCCGAATTCAGATAAAAATGCTAAAAACAAAAGGGCGTAACTCTGAATATTCTCATGGGATAAAAGAAATTATGAAAACAAAGAGACGTAAGTGCGGAAATACGTCCTTTTTACTTCAGCTTTAAAAATTATATAGCGTTAAAAAAAAGAACAAAGGGGCGTAAATGCGGAGATACGTCCCTTTCATTTTAAAATTGATTGTTACGCCACTTTGTTATTTCAATTTTCAATTATTCAAATAATGTTCCAGAGGTCATGAAAAACATTTTGGTGTGTTTCAGAAAACCAACTGATGGAGACGATTGGCCCCTGTACACGCGGGATGAGCCAAGGTATTATATCTTCAATTCTGAAGAGAGTGGATTGGGTATTGGTCCACGATCAACTGCCTGCGCATTCTGGAATGAATTTTTACCTCGACTAGAGGGTGTACCAGGTATGAAAATCAATTGTCTATTAATAATTTTGTCTCATGCAATTTTTCCTCGTCGAATATATTATTCAATGCTCTCTGTATCTCTCACTCTCTTTCTCTGTCTCTTTCTCGTCATCGAATGGCAAAAAATAGAGTCGACAGAATCAACATGTTCTCTCAGCAAACATTTGAATGATTGAATCTGTCATAAAATCCTGCTAAAAATAACTCATCAGGAAATATAACGGTATATGATGGTAAAAGATGAGCTAAAACAGAGACAGTGAGAAATATGAGAAAATGAAAAAATAAAAAAAATATGCAGGGAGAGGAAGAGAGAGATAGATGATGAAAAGTAACGAGCGTCCTAATTAAAGTTGACCCCGTCCATGTGTTATAACAAGCACAACCTTTTGCTTTTCTTACACTTCATTCTATCCTGTATGTTACTTCAAACAGCTTGAACTTCCTATTTTATTATTTACATGAGACATTTTTATATTGTGTCCAGATCCAGCACCCGAGGCCTGCAATGGAGCAATAGCATCAAGTGTCTCAGCAGATGCTGAAGATGTACGAGCACCAGGACTCTTACTGCTCAGTCTTGCTGCTATTACTGGAATAATCTAGGAAATTTTATAAGATACACGATAAAAAGAAACACTTTGAATAAATTCATAATGGTCAGGCCATTTTGATGATAAAATTGTGACACTTTAAATAATTGTCCATATACGCAATTACTGGCCTTTTTTGCATGAATAATGTAAAAAAATGTAGTTGCAAATTGGAATTGGGAAAAAATGATAGAGATAGCTTGAGCTCTTACAGACTCACATGTCTAAGAATTTAAAGCGTATAACAGTTATTTTTTTTAGGAACATGGTAAAATTAGTTTTAGGCTCTTGTGAGATACTTGCAGGGGCCTGAAACAACTTTTTCCATTGAGATAATGAAAGAGATTTTTCATTGAGCAAACTAGAGAAGTGAATTTCGAGGATGCAAAGCATCCACGAAAGTTCACTACTCCAGACTGAGTGTCGGAAAATTGATACAGTTGATTGTCATAATTGTCTCGTGAGACTTGTGAGTTATTTTTGACGATGCCTAATCACTCATAGGATTTAATTAAATAAATGAATATCAGCAGAGAATTTATGTCCTCAGAATAACGACGATTTTGACATAATTAATATCTCAAGGGTTATTCAATGGCTCTTTGAAATAATGCGTAAAACTTGAATCTTCCATTTGGTACATATCACCTATACATACATTAAAATATATATATATATTGAAACCACGAAATACATAATTATATCTATACATTAAATAATAGTATTTAGAGTTTAAAATTGAGCGGAGAAAAATTATTAAAATTAATTAACACGTTTGATGTAACGTAAATCGCATGAGAGATTATATACTATATTATATTATTTATAAAATATATATATATATAAATATATATATACTTTATGATGTTGATGGATATAAATGTCTTTCCGCTACCATTGAATGTGTGAAAATTAAAGCATTTCAATGAGATCCAATGGAGTGAACAAGACGATTTAGACTGGATTAAAGAGCGTATTAATTGTTAATTGAGAATAAATACTTGGAATTATTTTATACAATTATGATCATTTAGCCGAATCTTGCCTCGGCTTCTGTCACTTATATTTCACATCAATACAAAGTGAATTTGAATGCATGAAAAAAAAAGAAAAGACAAAAAAAAATTAGATGCTTACTCAAAACGAGGCTGAATTAAATGAATCAATAGACACATGCCGAGGCTGGACCTCGGTTCATCAAGTAACAGAAAAATAATAGATTAATTTGAACAAAAACAGAAATTAGAAATAATGAAACATAGAATTGATTATACGATGTAAAAAAGAAGTGATCGTGCAAAGAAGAAGAGAGCAATTAGATACGCAAAATTCCGTAAATCAATTGAGTAAGAAAGCTTTTTTTTTTTTCTTTTGGAAAAAATGATAGATGAAATAGCGCCCAGGCACGGATATATATATAGATCTAAAATGAAATAATTTTAAGAGAACAGACATTTGTGTACGCTTGTTAGTTATTAGTGAGGGAATAAGCTAAAACGAGGAAAATCATCAATTGATCTTTTTGGTACCTATGATCATTTTAGCATGTAAGCACCAAGCCTCATGCCTGCCTTCATAATTTCCTCACATACATAAACACACACATATCATTAGTTTTTTCTGTAAAATGTCAGGTATCCATAAATGTCCTATATTATTATTGTAAAGAGTCTCAACAAGGAAATATCGCTTCGAAATGTTGTTATTGTTGTTATTGTTGTTGTTCACAGTGCCTGGACGCGTGGAGAAACCGAAAAAAAAAATATTAAGATAGAGACGAAAGAAATCAGTGAAGGTAAGGCTTCATGATACCTTCCAATATTATTATTTCTTCGTTTCAATATATTTTGCTCTTTGCTATTTTCTTATAAATTTTCAAGCGAATAAGATTTTCGATCAGTGCATTTGGAAGGTCTCCCCCAATAAATTTTCTTTTTTTTTTGGTTCATATTAGCTGGTAAAATCATACTTGTTCGAGGATTCTCATCTTTTCTCCCACGCAATCATTGAACGAAAAAAAAAAAAATGAATAAAAAACAAATCTAAGAATAATTATTTAATAAAATTATAATAGGTTTTCTTACCTCATTAGCCATCAATTAATCATGAAAATACATTTTCACTCGGTCGTGATGAGAAATTATTTTTATATAATCTATAAAAGAGAAAAAAAAAGATGAAAAATGACATTAAAAAAAAAAGAAAAAAAAGAACCTACTCTGAGGTTATTTTTTGGTTCCTCACCATATAAATTATTTTGTAAAAGAGAAAAATAATGAAATTCCCTTGCTGTTGCGTCAATGGATAGACAATCAAATCGCCCTCGTCCATATATATCTCTCTTCATCAGCTTGGACAAAGCGAGAGAAAATATTAAAAGAAAAAACGGAGAACTTATACAAAAAAAAAAAATAAGTAGACGAGTCTGCTCAAAGGCGCAAACTTGGCCAACTTTAAGTTAGATTCTTGGCACGTAGGTGAATTTGCTAGTGAAAAGCCCAGGACTAAAATTACTGTAACATGTTTGCGCACTTCAGGGGTAAAGTTACACTGAAGCCTGAGTATATAGTTTAAAAAAAAAATATAAAAAATAAAAAATATGATTCACCCTATATCATATATATGTATAAACGTGAACACCTGAAGACTTTGTTCTAGTTAAATTTCTAATCTAACGACAGATAAAAGAGAAATCAATAAAAATCATCGAGCTTGTCGTATTGGCACATTTATGTTCATACACATTAAGATCACAAAAAAAAAAAAAAAACGTACAATTAAATGAATATCTGTATTTGTAGTTCGATAAAAAATTGAGGAGCCGCTCTTTATCCGTTATCCTCAATTGTCTTTATACACATTTATATTTTCATCTGTACTTTCATATTATTTTATCTTTTTTTAAAGTTCTATTCCATTTTCCATGAAGCTTATTGCAGAATTTCATTTTCTTTTCATTACTTTTTATTAGCGACTCCTTCTACGAGGTCAAAATAATGACGAGAAATTAAAAAAAAAAATTCGGAAAAATAATAATTATAATAATAATAATGATAAAGTCAATGTAGTAAATAATAAGAGAAGATTTATTATATAATACGAATGAAGGGAAAGCTCGATTGACCACCTCTTGGTCCAAGATACTCTGAAAAAGAAAAAAAAGAAGCGATAAATAATAAAAATGTCTATATCCTGTCGAGCTTGCTAAATATGAAGAGATGAAAGAAGATGAAAAAAAAAAAAACGAATAAAAGACATAAGAGATATCTAAAATGTGGCGCAGAATATTTACACGTAAAATGGTGCAGCATTTGTGGTAAAAGCTTTTTGCTCTTTATACCTAATGAAAAAACTCGTAATATTGTTGGGGGAAAAAAAAATATCTTGGATAGTCCGTTCGATCGCTTCGACATTTTTTTTTTGTTTTTTAAGTATAATCACACTAAATTCACACGGTATTAAAAGTGAATGATAAACAATAAACCCTGTAAAAAAATAAAATTGGAACCAATAAATTAGGAGAATTTATAAACACAAGATTTACCAATAAAATAATTATAATTAGAAATGTATGGGGCGAATCGAACGGTCGGGACCACTTGGCGTCACCCACACCAGGTACAATACTTAGTCAATTACGACGGCTTTAATGGTCGTATACACGATCTTTGCGTGCAATCTCACTTCTTCGGTAGTACGTACCTATTTATATGAATTTTTTTAATTTTTTCTCTTTTTTCACACTTTGTTTTTTTAATATTCATTATTATTCTCTTTTTTTTTCCCACGAGAATGCAGCCTCACTACCGAGTCCTCTGAGATTCAATCCTCCCCTGCCGTAGCTCAAAAGTTTTATTGATAAATTAATTTAACAGATGATGAAAAATAAATGAGATAATAATTGTATAATAGTTATTAATGAATATGCCAACTGATACGAATTAATATTATCTTTGTCACATTCCTAATGCTAAGGTAGTACTGCTGGTAATCGGAGTAACTGTTGCGAATTTACTGAACATTGATACATTCGTAGATTACAGGGTTAAAAAGTTTCGTCTGAATTTTCCGTGGAAAATCTCGGAAATTTCAAGCGAGTCACATTTCTACTGAAATTTCAGATAATTACGTCATTGAAAAATGAACACATCATCGATTTTCAGATAATTTCACGCCTAGATATCAATGAAATTCGTAAATTTCAGTTTAATTGTTTTTTGAAAATTTAGAAAAAATAGGAAAAATTGAAAAAAATTGAAAATTCAAGTCATTTTGATTCTGAATATTCATGTTCAGTTGAAAATTCAAGTAAGTTGTAGAGTTTCCGTCTCAATGCTACTTGAAACTCATGGATTCCTTTGAATTTCCTCTGAAACTCACAGATTTCATATCCAGCTCATTAAAAAAAAATTCAATATCACGTTTATGAAAATTCCCATCAAATTGTCTATTGACATTTGGATGAGGCGTAATGATGCTCATACATAGCAATTACGTCACTTTGTGTCTGAAGCAACAGTATATATTGAAAATTAAGAGAAAATTATGTACAACATTATGTAAGTGCTGTGCATAAGTATAGCACTTACGCCCCTTTGTTTCTGAGCTGATGAAATTTTTACTAGTTTTCTGTAATCTCTTAAAAATTTTATTTTTTATTAATTAATAAGAAAAAATAATTAATTGATTCATTATCTCATCATAATCTACGAATATTCAGAATTTCAGTAAATTCTGAACGGTAACTCGACTCCCAACTCTACTACCTTAATCGGACTATTCTCAACGAGTTAGGCTACTTTATGGCTTCAACGAATGAAACATCACACGTGTACTTTATTTTCATTTATTATTTTTGAGGGTGTGCAAAGTGTGAAGAGTTTTTTTTTCACTTTCCCTTGACACTGTGTCCCTTCGATAAATAAATAAAAAATGATGTATAATTAAATCTTTCCCATTTTCCTACATCTCTGACTCCTTCCCCTTTCCCAACCCCCTCACATTATCCCGAGTGATGAGTAAAGTTGAATCAACCAACCGAAGTAAAGGAATTAATTAATTTTGCGTATTATTTAAACAGATAATAATTGGATGGCGAGAGAATGATTGAATTTACTGTTAGGCTATATATATATATATATATATATTACTTATATTATAAATATAAATAAATATTATGAATGTTAACGTTGTATGTAATTATTATATCTGGAGCTATGTAATAGAAATTACGTGTAGTTGATAATAAAGTAAATTAATCCACGAAAATTTGATTTTATTGAATTCTTCATCAGTCATTCTAACAATAATGATAATGAAATTAACATATATCCAACAATTACATGGATTTTTTTTATAATAATTCAATTATTATAGAACGAATATTCTTAAAAATTGCATTTATAAATTTTTAACTTTTTGCATAATTCATATTTTTAATTTTTTTTTAATTAATGGGTTACAAGAAAAGGAAACACAAGCAAGCCTTCTGTCACTGCGTTATTCACAACTTCTTCCTTCCTGCTTCTGCTGACGCATTAGCAGGAATGCTTCCCAATTTCTCCCTACATTCTCTCTAATTTTCGAATTATAAAAACTTTTACATAAAAAATCACATTTTCACTTTTAATGATCCATTCTGGGTATCTCTCCGGATTATCGTACGAAACCAAGCATAGACTCATTCTGAAGGGAAAAATCTGTCCTTCCAAATAAACAAATGAAAAGTTTAGGAGTTCATTCAAAAAAATTGGGAAAAATCACATTTTTTGCAAATAGTTATAACAAAAACTAGTAGGAGCCAAAACCTAGCAGTGGATTAGAAAAAGCTTCACCCGACGTGGCCTGGGTCAGGGGCCATCGGGGCTCAAGAACTGACAATTTAATTAATTTCATGTCGAGCGCCATTTAGTTTATTGAAACTAACAAATTAATAAAAACCAGATTTGACTGGTTTTAAATTCGATTGGAATGGCCCACAAGAAGATTAAATTCCCAAGTTAATAAAGGAGAAAATAGGCGAAAGAATAGATGGAGAAATGCAGAAAAGTACTTACAATATCGTCGAATTTGTTTTATCATTCCAATTGATTCATACGTGATGATCTTAGAAGCCATCTACATAGCATTTATGAATTTGAGTAACAACATTAAACATTTGTATAATTATTCTTTGGAGCTAATGTTTTGCTCAAAAAAAGGCAGTACTTGATATGCAATTTGTTAAGGCAATTTTGGAAGTTTGGAGTTGGGTGTTTATGCCATTGTCATATTTTGCATTTATTTCTGCTTATCGTATTTCTTTTCTACGAATATTGTATCCGAAATGGAAGGCTTGATGGAAACCATTTCTGTATCTTGATACTTGTCAATGAATCAGTAGAAATGATCGAATGATAGGTAAATGGTCAGCCACAAGCGTTGGTGCTTATGGTTGATCGTATATATATATATACAGAATAGAGTTGTTGAATCTAGCTTTGGAGATTGAGTCAAAGGCATCTAGGCTGGATAAAGCAGGTGCTGTGCTGTCACATCCAGTCTAACTATCAACATTTCAATGAACGTATGTACTCAAAGTCTGTGCTTGACTACCCACTAGTTTCCTAATGTAGTTTATTCTCGAATTTATCCTTAGAAACCAAAATTTAATCATATGGTTTCACTCCTCGTCTTGTATCACATGTTAATTGTGCGGAAAAATGAGCTTTCTCCACCAGAAATTTAATAAATGAATAAATGAAAATGTTGGAGACATGTCTTGTCAACTTCTTGTGTAATTTTATTGATAAACAAATTTTGAATTAATTTAATTGACATTGATTTATTATCTTTAGCTCCAGAATCTTAAACCTGCAGACAGGATTAATTGCCATTGAAGATAATTATATGGTTAAAAAAGAAAAAAGAAAAGCTTTTACTCAAATTATAATGAGAAGTAGTGATATTTTTTCGGTTTAACCGGACTTTTCCTTCACTGCTATGCTCTAACCGAGGAAGCTGGATCGATCGAACGACCATTTCCGGCATGCGCAGACCAAAAGCCCGCTCGGTGGTCTTCAGATACTTCAAGTTTGCTAAACGTATGATGACTGGATACACTTGGTTTACTTGAGATACATACAGAAACCAGCCACTCGTACTTTTTTTTTTCATCACAATTTAATTAACGTAATTATTAATTCTCTGTGAATTTTATCCGACAATATATATATATATATATATGTGCATATATATTTTATGAAATAATATTTCCTCTTCTACCTTCTTTATCATGGATCCTTTCATCTTTGACATTCTTTTCACTGCCAGAAGCAAGTAAAAAAAGAATCATTGTGGGTTTTTTCCACAATATTTTTTATTCTCTTTCTTTTTTCGTCTCCACTGTTAATGAACTTGCCATTATTATCTCTCCAGTGCCCTCAGAATAGTGAATAATTTATTCACAGAATCTGGATGACTGTGTGCTGCATATAGAAACTCTTGAATACATTGAAAATCCTTCGTTTCTTTGGTATCGATCCAGATAAAAATATCACAATTTTGTTTTTTTTTTTTTTTTTTTTTTTTTTTTTTTTTAGTGAAGTGACTTTATTTATGGGAGGACAAAGAAGAAATTTAATGATTATTGACAGATAATAATTGAATGAGTCACGCTGTAATATTAATTTATCATTTCTATGTTAATTAATTGAGATGGAATTAAGTAGCAGATGAGACGAGTTGTGTGGTGTTGACTAGTTATTAATGCCAATGAGAAATGAAAGGAACAAAAGGAAATTGCGAAGACAGACAAAAAAAAACTGGTTCTACGAAATTCAGTGAGAGGCCAATGTAATTAATGTACAATTAATTACGCTAGTGAAAGATACTCGTCCTTGTTAAATTCTTGACACGTAACAGAATAATAAAAAAAAAATATGAAGATTCTAGATTTTTACTTAATTGTCATTTATCATTCACTGTGAAATGAAGAAATAAAAAAAAACAGCTGCAGGTCTTTAGATGATGAGCAATAATATCATGACAAAAATATCAAATGCAAATTATTGGCCGAAATGAATGAACTTAAAAAAAATCATGAGGAAAAAAAAAATTCTTATTGACAACTGAGAGGTACAGTTTTAAGTTCAAGGCAATTACTCTCGAAAAATTAACACGATCTTTCAGATTATATGATCGGATCAAAGCCTCCAGAACATTGTTCTAAGTGCTATATATAGCATTTATGCCCCTTCGTTATCAAGATACCTTAGAGATTACCTAAGAAATAAAGGGGTGTAAGTGCTATATTTATCAAAAGCACTTACGCCCCTTTGTTTCTAGAACAGCTTAGAAATTTCCTTGAAAAGAAAGGGGTATAAGTACACTTACGTCCCTTTGTTTCTAAGACACTAATAATCACGTTTGCGAGGCTCAGCAGAGCGTGATGAAAACGTGGAAAATATATTTTTAGAGAATAAAAAAATTTATCATACAATTTTTTCACTTGATTTAAACAAAAAGCAGAAAATTGATGGTTTATAATATTAACAATTATATTTTTAACGTATGGTATCAATGACAATGATACTTTTGTAACTACAATATTTTTAACGATTTTCTGTCAGATGATATAAAAAAACTGTGATAATTTTTACTGCGATTAAAAGGTCGTAAACCAATGAAAAATAATTAAAATCTCAATTTTTAGATTTACCAGTGATTGTTGATTCTCGTCTTCATGATGAATACACACAATCCCTGCAATCCACGGGGAATCCAATTTGTGTATGTGAAAAAAGTAAAAAAAAAAAAATGTAAATAAATTTTGATGGAGATGAAAATACATCGATGAATGGAAAATCCCATCCCTTCTCATTCTCCCATCCTTTTTCCTCTTTCTCTTCATTCTCAACTCCTCCGGTACTGGAGAACTTGATATGGAGGGTTAACGAGCAACCCAGCCAAAGATTTCCCACGTGACACAAACGGGCTAGTCACTCTATTCATTGTCAGTAAAAGTTATATCCATACATACACACACATACAGTTTACCTATTTCTCTCTGTAGTATAAAAGACAATAGAATAAGATGAGCAATGTAAATTGATGATAAATGTAGGATGAAAATCATTCAGGAACAGGAAACATTTATTTTACATAAAGAAATTACCAGGGTGGACCCAGTTACCGGACATACTCCAGTTTACGGACGTAGAGGCGAGATATACTCATAATTAATATCAATTTTGTTTGAAAAAATCGATTCTCAAAAAATTGTTTATTATGAAGAGCAATTTTTTGAAAATCGATTATTGTTACGGAGATCGCTCATCACTACCTCTAGGACAACCTACACAGAGAAAAATGTTGTTTTAAATTAAGAATGTGCAATCACTTAAATTAAGAGAGAAAAAGTCACTTGATTTAAGTGAGTTTTCTCACTCAAATCAAGTGATTTTTTCTTTCTTAATTTAAGATAGTAAAACTCACTTAAATCAAGTGACTTTTTTCACTTGAATCAAGTGACTTTTTCTTTCTTAATTTAAGTGACCTGCATGTTCTTAAATTAAGTGACTGCACATTCTTAAATTAAGACAACATTTTTCTCTGTGTAAACAAGAACGCAATAACAAAGTCAAACGAAAAAAAAACACTTTCCGCTTCACACTTTTCAATAACGGATTTGTAATTTTAGAGTTTCCAATGTTTAGTATATTAAAAATTGATAATGATAATTGACCGTAAATTTTCAACTCAATAGTTAGTTATTTCGCCTTGCGGTCAGATAAATGAAGACAAAAAAAGAAGAACAGTTAGTTCATGACGTCAACGTTTCGATCCGAATTAGGATCCTCATCAGGACGTTAAACAAATCTTTATTCTTATCTGTGAAAAATGATAAAATAAAAATATTACAAATTGTATTGCATTTGAAAAACTCCTATCAAATTACTTCCATCATTATGTCATTGCAATACAACTTATAATAATATTTGTTTCGTCATTTTTTACAGATAAGAATAAAAATTTGTTTAACGTCCTGATGAGGATCCTAATCAGGATCTAAACATTGACGTCATGAACTAATTGTTCTCCTTTTTTGTCTTCATTTACCTGACCGCAAGGCCAAATAACTAAATATTAAATTTACTATATGTCTTTTTTGAAAATTTTAATTAATTTAAAAAGTTTTCATTGACATGAAAGAAGAATTGTATACAAAATAGATACATACACTAAATAAATCATCGTCGCCTAAGCCCTAGGGCTTTTACATACATATAGCTAAAGGGTGTAATGAGTTTTATAAATCTTGAGGATTATGGTCGTATCAAGAAATGTACATAGGGAAAAGTGGTTTCTAAAACCCTATGACTCTTTTTTTTTTAATAATTAAATTCATGCAACACAATGCCTACTCTATTCTCCTAAACACTATTCTCACATGAATATCGTCATCTTAGAAACAAAGGGGCGTTAGTGCTGTGTATATTGATAGCACTTATGCCTTTTTGTTTCTAAGGCGATGATATATTTGATACCCTTCTAGTTCCCAAGAATTCTCCTCTTGGCTATCATGAAGAAAATTAATGAACTGGTCAAATGAGTATCTCTCTCCCTCTCCTTCATCATCAACGAATTGTGTGAATGTAAATGTAGATGTATCTGTATTCACACCCACATTATTGGTCATTGCTTCGGTGACCACTATAAAGCCCCCCATGTCAGACAGCGTGTCCAGTTATTGGTGATTGGTTGTTGAAGGTTTCTATAGGAGCTAGAATCTGCCATTTTCCAAAAAAAATCATGAATTCTATTAGTGCTATGTTTCTCCTGAGTTTTCAATTGTGTGTTGCTGTTTTACCAATTAAAATTTCGTCCTCTTGTCTTGGAAAAACAATTTTGAGTAAGTTGAAAAAGAAAAATAATTTAAAAAACTTAGTTTATCCTCGGAAATAAAATTAATTTTCATCATTTTTTTTTTTTGAGTGAAGCAGTCTTTATAAAAATTTGAAAAAAAATCGTGAAAGTAGTCCAGCATGTCTACACTATTAGTGAATTTTTTCGTATTTTTCCATTGACTCTTTTACTCCAAAACAAAAATCCAAATTCATTTTATTCGACAGGTTCATTTGCCCTTGTTCATCCCCTATTCAAAAATATATATCGTCGACCTAGAAACAAAAGGGTGTAAGCACCGAAAAACCTACTTTTCAGAGGAAAAAGGGCGTATGTCCATAATGCCTCTGAAAATGTTTTTTATGCTCCAATTATGCAAAAAAAAAACGCATTTAAAATTTTGAGAAAAAAAAGGGCGTATTTGCCAATCTTAGCGGGAATAGGGCGTATCTGCAGCATATACGACTTTTTGGTATTAATTTTTTTTTTTTGCTTCATCTCGGTGATTTAGTTAATAACAAATGGGCGTATGTGTAATACATATGCCTTTTTGTTATTATAAATTATATAGCAGGATCGCGAAATTGAGGATAAAATTAATAACGAAAGAGCCTATGTGAGGGAGATATGCCCTTTTGATATTAATAATTGGAGATATGCCTGTTTGTTATTCGAGAAAAAAATGCTCCAAATGATCGGCAAAGTCGAGCATAATCGATAGAGCGAATAGAAGAAAAATTACGCCCTTTTGTTATTTAGAAACAAAAACGGAAAAACATGGCACTTATGCCTTTTTGTTTCTAGGTCGACGATATATAAAGTAGTACATAATGAACAAGTCATAAGGAGTTGTACATCATTAGCCAGAGGAACTTTTTCACTACTCGTAGAATTCATTTTACACACAGACAGATTGAGAAACAAAATAACAAAAAATCCTTTAAAAAAAAAAAAAAAGTAAAGAAGAATGGAGAGTTAGGTAGAGGCATAGGAGCGTGCGACTCGAGGGCTGTTTTAGAGAGGGTGTTGCGACGTCTACGAGGTCAAGGGGTTCTTAAGAGCTTACTTACTGTGTGCACTTGTCTTTTTTTTTGCTCAACTCTACCCGGTCTTTATATTATTTTTGTCTCTCTTTTGTGTTTCATTACTCTTTTGCTTTCATTTTTTTAAAAATTTCTATTCTGCTCTCTTTTTTTTTCTCTTCTTCTTTTTTTTTGCTCATTGTTACTGCTCTTGTAGTGCCTCCGGACACAATGCACGAGTTTAATACTCGACGGTAATTACTTTTTCCCTCGGACATCCCCCATCATCAATGATCCATTAAATTTCCTGTAAAAATTCAATTAGTTGAACCAAAAAAAATGGAATTTTTTTACATATTTGAAATTAAATTGATCATCATTGATGCATGGAAATTGCACAATACAGGTAAATTGACTAGACAAAATCGGGTATTTAAAGTGCACATGTATGCACATAGATAAGCTGAGCAAATCCAACAGGAGTATCTATTCATCACGCCTCTCTACTATTCAAACAATTTAGATGAATGAATTGAACGAGCTTGGCTAGCTGCCTTCCAGTCTAGTAAACTAGTCAAATGTGCAACATTAAAAAAAAAAAATACAGAAAGACGCAAAAATAAAATACGATTACATTTTTCTTTCCGGAAATTAGAGAGGCACGGCCGTGTACAGTATACAAGTTCGCTTACGCACCTGTTAACAATAAAATTGTAACGTGGGAAATACACAGACACAGCTTTACAATAAAATCAATGTAACTGGGTCGATTTTTCAATAAATAAATTCCATTAGGAATGTATCTACATTGGTTTTACACAAACCGACTTGTGAAAAGATATATCGTTGACTTAGAGAAAAAGGGCGTAAGTGCTATGTACAAAAATAGTATTTACGCCTTTTTGTTTCTAAGGAGCCTTAGAAACAGAGGGGCGTAAGTGCTATGTATAAGAATAGCACTTACGTCCCTTTGTTTCTAAAAGGCCTGAGAAACAAAAGAGCGTAAGGGCGTAGTTTAATTTGAGAAATAATCAGAAATAATTTCAGATTTTTTTTTTTTTCTTAAGAGACCTGAGAAAAAAAAAGGGCGTAAGTGCGATCATATCTTACCACCTTAGAAACAAAGGAACGTACACAGAGAAAAGTGTTTTCTTAATTTAAGTGAGAAAACTCACTTGATTCAAGAGAGTTTTACTTTCTTAAATTAAGTGAGAAAAAGTCACTTGATTTGAGTGAGAAAAAGTCACTTGATTCATTTGAATGGAGTCACTTTTGTGTATTAAGTTAAGGAAGTATAGTATTGAAATAAAAAAAAAATGAAAATTATTTACATAAAGTGAGTTTTCACTTAAATCAAGTGATTTTTTCTTTCTTAATTCAAGAAAGTAAAACTCACTTAAGTCAAGTGAGTTTTCTCACTTAAATCAAGTGACTTTTTCTCACTTAATTTAAGAAAGTAAAACTCACTTAAATCAAGTGAGTTTTCTCACTTAAATTAAGAAAGCATTTTTCTCTGTGTAAGTGCCATGTATAAAAATAGCACTTACGTCCCTTTATTTCCAAGAGGCCTGAGAAAGAAAGGGGCGTAAGTCCTATGCTTATGCACAGTACCTACGCCACTTTGTTTCTAAAATAAGCCTACATTTTAAATAATCGATGAATTTATGGGGATGATTGGTATGTATATGAGACTCCTTTGGTCGGAAACCCATTAGCATACAGCAAACATTACTGCGATAGTCGATAGAGCCTGGTTGACCTTGCTAATGCTTGTTTTTCCCCCCATACACGTGGCCTCGTAGAAGGTAAATTCATTATTTTCCATCCCTGCCAGCAACATCCAGAAAAGGACCAGCCTGACATACATCCAATGATAATTCTCTAATTTATTTATTTTTTTTATCCTTGTACTGTCTCATTTAGAAACTGGAAGCGTTTCTTGCCAGGAAAAACAGACGATTCTTGATGAGCACAATCGTCTGCGACAGCTCGTAGCCCTGGGACAGATACATGGACAGCCTGGAGCTGCTAATATGATGGAAATGGTGGGTATTAAGGATAATTATCATTTTTAATTATTGCTGTTGAGAAGGTGTAGTGGAGAGAGAGAGAGAGAGGGAGAGAAATATGGGGCATTCCACGCTATTTCGATCACTTCTCGGACTTTTTTTTTTGATTTTTTTCATTTTTGGATATGTTGTGGAGATGCTCAAGACAAGTCATTTCCCACAAGAAAAAAAAAAAAAAAAATTTTTTTGAAAATTTTACGACCCTTTTCATTTTTCAAAAAACGCGGTTTTTGCCCATTTCTCTCCAGCTTTGGAGGCTCGTATCTCAGTAACTATCGGTTATATTAAAAAATAGAAACAATACTTTTTTGTGGCAAAAGAGTACGGGAATTCATTAAAAAATTTCCATTTGTCTAAATGTAATATTTCTATTTATTATTAACAATTGCAATAAAAAAAATGATGGCAACTAGAGAATGCGTGCTCCTAAAAATCTAGAAAAAAAATATGTTACAGACTGATTTATTTCTGATTTTCTTGTAAATTTTGGTGAAACTTCCGTCGACCGTTCTCGAGATATCGATTTTTTTATGTTATTGCGTGATCGGCGGGCGCTATCGAAAGGCTATGCGCATGCGCACAACGGCTTTAGCTGCGAATCACGTGGTCACTGCCATGTCAGTTACTCAGCTTACGCGCCAGCGACCACGTGATTCACAGCTAGAGCCGTTGTGCGCATGCGCATGGCCTTTCGATAGCGCCCGCCGATCACGCAATAACATAAAAAAATCGATATCTCGAGAACGGTCGACGGAAGTTTCACCAAAATTTACAAGAAAATCAGAAATAAATCAATCTGTAACATATTTTTTTTTTAGATTTTTAGGAGCACGCATTCTCTAGTTGCCATCATTTTTTTTATTTCAATTGTTAATAATAAATAGAAATATTACATTTAGACAAATGGAAATTTTTTAATGAATTCCCGTACTCTTCTGCCACAAAAAAGTATTGTTTCTATTTTTTAATATAACCGATAGTTACCGAGATACGAGCCTCCAAAGCTGGAGAGAAATGGGCAAAAACCGCGTTTTTTCAAAAATGAAAATGGTCGTAAAATTTTCACTTGTAATACCCCGAGTGCTTGAAAATTAGCGGGTATTTCACGAAAGTTTTGTTGCTCAGCAACACGTGCGTGAAGTTTGGCAGTAACAAAATCCCGAGCACGCGAGTGCGAGGGATTTTGTGACAAACTGAACGCACACGTTGCTGAGCGGGTAAACTTGAGGGAAATACCCAATTCATTTTCAAGCACGAGGGGTATTCGGGGGATTATTTTTTTGATTCCAATTTTGGCGAAAGGGTGCACGGATTTGACATTTTCGTGGGATAAAGTGGGTTGGAATTTGTTTAAAAACGTTTGTTTGCTGCTTAGCAACAGCCGTGGTATTACCAAAAATTATCGAAATAATACACACCACGTGATGTCAAATCCCGTGCTCCTATTGGTCGAAATTGGGATTGAAAAAATAATCCAAAAAATTTTTTTTTTTTTTTTTCTTGTGGGAAATGACTTGTCTTGAGCATCTCCACAACATATCCAAAAATGAAAAAAATCAAAAAAAAAAGTCCGAGAAGTGATCGAAATAGCGTGGAATGCCCCATATACTAGGAGACATGTTTAACAGTATTGAAAAATAAGGATGTTTCTTTGATGAACACTGTTGGAAAAAAAATGGAAATTTCATAGACAATTTGATGGGAATTTTCATAAACGTGATATTGAATTTTTTCCGATGGGAAGATGTTTATGCAATCTGTGAGTTTCAGAGGAAATTCAAAGGAATCTATGAGTCTAAAGTAGAATTGAGACGAAAATTCTACAACTCACTTGAATTTTCAACTAAACATGAATATTCAGAATCAAACTGACGTGAATTCTTAATTTTCTCTTGAATTTTTCCTGTTTTTACTAAATTTTCAAGAAACAATTAA
The DNA here is from genome assembly GCA_963921955.1 of Aleiodes alternator. Taxonomy (NCBI): domain Eukaryota; kingdom Metazoa; phylum Arthropoda; class Insecta; order Hymenoptera; family Braconidae; genus Aleiodes; species Aleiodes alternator. The sequence goes on along the minus strand of OY998098.1, from coordinate 13,487,885 downwards.
ACTGAAATTCACAAATTTCATTGATATCCAGGCGTGAAATTATTTGAAAATCGATGATGTGTTCATTTTTCAATGACGTAATTATCTAAAATTCCAGTAGAAATGTGACTTCTTAGAAATTTCCGGGATTTTGTACGGAAAGTTCAGACGGAGAGTTTTAACAGTGAATATGAGTGAATATACATATAATTCGATATATCGCATGGAAAAGATCAAAATTTCTTAAAATTTGACATTAAATTATGTTTTCTTTTACGAGACCAAAGTGGCGTAAGTGCTATGATCATACACAGTACTTACCCCACTTTACTACTAAAGTGACGATAGTAAGGAAATGCAAGTAGGAGGTTCGAATAATCTGCTTTTTTCTTCTCTTTTTTCGAAATTATCATGAGTATTCTCATTATTCCGATTTTGTAACATATAACTGATATTAAAATCATGTCCAAAATAGTAAATTGTTATTAAATAATTTCTATTCTGAAAAGTTCATACACTTCGAATGTAACGCTAAAACCGTCACGTCTATTCCTTATTTCTCATTGGTTGACCAAATTGCGCGCTCGGTTTGAAAAACAAAATAGAAATAAAGGATAAACCAATTTTTGAAGTAATTATCAATCATTGGTCATGATTGTCGATTTAGCTCGACAAATAATCATGTAAAAATTGAAAAAAGAAATTTGAACAAAAAATTATCAGGTCTCGTATTATGAATATTCAATATTGGTCCGAATTTGATTCACGATGCTCAGTATCTAGGACTGATATTGGGGGATACTTGAATTTCAAATACCAATATTGCCGCCATTCATGTTTTCATACAATTAATTAATCGCCCCTATTTGTCCAGCAAAAGGTGTTTTTTATGACTTGAAAAATTGATAGACATTCTGACGAACAAGAATATATACAGTTATGTAAGGAAAAAAAAGATCTGTGAGCATGAATTGTTGCAGTGAAACTGAAACTCAATCTCGCTTATAAAATTCTAATATTAATTTAATTTATCTCGAATATTATTTTTGGCTCAATTTGTCCGGTAACAGGGTGTAATGTAAATTTTGTAAGAATCTCATGCTATTCTCTCAAAAGTGGCCAAAATTGAGAAGGAAAAACAGATTATCAGAACTACTTGGATATTATCCTTAATTTATTCTTTACTAAATTGAGAATAAAAGAAATGCCTAATTTATTCTAGATTTGGGACGATGAATTAGCTGCGATGGCACAACGATGGGCTGATACGTGCTCCGAGAATCATGATAGTTCGAGGAACGTTCGTGAGTAATCTGCTCCGTGATAAATAATTCTCCGACAATACTTAACTGGACTCTTGTTTCAGGGAGATTCCCAGTGGGACAAAATATCGCTCGCACTTGGACAACTAGACCTCCAGGGCCCTATGATGCTGAGCCCAATTGGAGAAGACAAATAGCAGGATGGTTCAACGAGGTACAACAGTATCAAACTGGCTTCACTGGACTACCCACAAATCATTATACTCAGGTACTTTTACTTGATGAGTAAAGGCAAAAGTCGTAATTAGTGTTAGAAGATTTCTAAAGAGAAAAAATCGATCTTTAGAAAATAGGATTTTTTTGAGAATCGAGCTTTTTCAAATACGAAAAATTGAAGCGTGAAAATCGATAAATCGATCATTGTTAACATCGATTAATCGCGAATATCGATATATTAATGACTTAAAAGAATAATGACATCAACTTTTAATCAATGATTTTTAAATATAGATCAGTCGATGCGATATCTCGCATTAGATTCGAGATATCACATATCATTCGATTGTTTCGTTTTCTTTAATTTTAGTTCAAGCGGAAATAAATTCTCTTTTTCAGTATCGTTTTCGAGGAATCAAAAAATAAATACGATTTTTCTAGAACAGCAGCGAAAAATCGATTAATCGAGTTGTTTCTTAAAAAAACGCCAAAATATCAATTTTTAGAAAGAAAAAAAAAAAAGAGTCAATTTTACGAAATCGATCAAAAATCACCCATCACTAATCATAATTAAATTTCCCAAATTTTTATTTTTATGAAGAAAGCTTATTGAAGATTCAAACTGCATTACAGGTGGTGTGGGGTGACACGTTTGCTGTTGGCTGTGGCTATTCCTTTTACTACGATCCTGCACGTGGATATACCAAGAACTACGTTTGCAATTACGGACCAAGGTAACTAACTCTATGCACGCTACAACTAATTCTTCTACCTCCTCGAAAAAGCTTAATCAATAGTAATCGTTTCCTCTATTTTTTTTTTGTTTTTCATCAGTGGAAACTTACTTGGCTATCAGCCTTACCAATTGGGACAGCCGTCATGCAACAGTTATGGAATGGCTTATTCAAATCGATACGCAGGTCTTTGCTGTGAGTTTCGATTTTTCATGACGTATTGTATCGAATTATTCAAACGATGGAATTTATCACAATAATGATTCTCTTTTGCTTCCGAATGGAAGCTATGCAATCATCAGAATTTTCGATTGTAATTTTTTCAATAGAAAATACTTAAAATGATCTGAATAGAGAGAAAATGATATTTTTAGTGCATGTTTGTGTGTGTGCATAGAAGTCTCAATTACAGCAAAACGGTTTCATAGAAAAATTTCCATATTTTGTGGAAAAATTCCTCTCGTCGAACTCGATTTTTTAAGCTTTATTTGAAGAGAATCCAATCGGTACTTTTTTGAGATATGTCAAATTTTTGAACATCAGTTTTTAATGGAATTTCTGAAAACTATTGAACTGATGTTATTTATACTTATATAATATCTCGAGAGCTGTATCAGTTAAATGCCTGTCAATTTTGAACTTATTTGCATGATTATTTCTCGAGTTATTGCCATTTCCATGAATTTTTTCAGAATTTGATATTTTGTTGATAATTGAAAAAAGTTGTATTATTGCCATTCGGAAGCATATTGCTAAATTATTAGCAGAAAAAGTTATATCAGTTGAAAAGCAATACTATTATCCACTTATTTTTTTTTCCTTTGAATAACTTAAATTCATTTTAATTTCAGCTCGTGGAGGCTATTATCATCTTGGTTCACAATGCGCTTATATTTACTGAGGCAATCGTGCATAATATGGTATGTGACGTCATTATATCAGGAAGGATACTTTTAGTTTTGAGGAGGAAGAAGAAGAGGAGAGAAAAAAAAATGAGATTTAGCATGAATAGAAGAGGAGATTTCCGTCATGAATTTGTCGGCTTTGCTAAAAAAAAAAAGGAAGAAAAAAACTTGTTCAGTATCATAAATATACTGGATTTGACTACACTGGGCTCACATTTACACAGTTGCTTCGATCTCGAAAACCCGTCCCAGTCAGAGCATCTACTTTTTATCTAACTGTACAATAAACGCTTCTCTAGTCCGTTAAATTCGTTCTTTTTTTTACACTATTTTTTACACTTTTTTTTCAAATATTTTATTGTACCTTGATATTGACCGGTAGAACTTGAATATATATAAATATATATATGTAGTCTAGATGAGCTGTATAATTTATTAATCGAACAGAGCTTGACACACTTTTTTTTTGTGCATAAATTTGAATCTGTTCGAAGAAATATAATGTGAATTATCAACAGTAGGAAGAATTCTCAGTATTCTAAGCGTTTCAATTAATGTAATTTATTCAATTTTTTTTTTTTTTTTTGAGGATTCGGTGCTTTGGAGATTCCAAATTCGAGTGCTAATGGGTTTGAGGCGAGATAGGAAACAAATGGACACTATAAAGATAGATTACAAATGTCTAAAAATTGATAAAATATTCGTTTTTTTGCATTAGTGATGATTAACTGAAAAACTAGTATCAGCGGAAGTGAGGTAAAATGTAATCTGGCAGACAAAGTGTCGGGGATTTTATTAGTAGATATAGAAAAAAAAAAAGAAATGTTTTTTTTTAATAGAATTTTTTATTTGATTTTAAAATTGGTAATTCATCTAGAGAAATATGAGTGATATTCACAATAATAGCTCTTTACTCTTCTTTTGATTTACAAGTATGTTATCTATACATTCCTTCATTAAAATTACATATATAATATATATATGTAATTATATATATATATATATTATATATATATGTTATTCTATCCATTGAATAATTAATTCAATGAAGGTAGAATATGGATATGGAAACCAGCCCATTTTACTTGCATGACATTGATATTTTCTGATTATTCTCAAAAATTATTTAATAATTTGTTATTTAGTCCCTTCGTTAACTTTTCTTTTGTATAATTTTTCTTTTTTTACTCTGTAATTCAAATGGTAAGTTTGTGCATAAATATCGCAGTGCCATGAACGAAAATATTTGACTATAATTATAGTGCATGAAAATTTCATCGTTCACTTCGTTTTTTTTTTTTTTTTTTTAGGTAGAAAAGAAGATTTGAATTCAGTGCACAGCATACATTGACATACTCTGTTCATGTTACTATTTTTTTCGTCTCTTTTCCATCCTCAATTTCTTTATAACTTGCACGCACATACATTCTCACATAATATATTACATATTTCATATATGTACATTTAGCTAGCAAAAAAAAAAACTCTCATCCACTTGCAATAATATAACTGAGATGCTGAATTGGATGAGAGTTGGTATTTTTCTTTATTTTTTAAAAAATTTCCTTTTTTTCTTCTTTCTTCTATTATTTTCAAGGTACATTACAACACAGAGTTTTCCTCTAGTTCGACAATAGGAACGTATATGAACACTATCATCCTCTCTCTTTCTCTGTACGAGTATTGTTGTCATTTATTATTTCGTGAAAACGTTCAGGCTATTAGTTTTAATGGTCTGATAACAAAATTCTCGTGATTACTTCTGAATTGCTCGAGGCGCTGCTTGAAATCTTGGTAAGCTCAATCCAAATTTCGTCTCAATTCCCGTTAAAATTGGTAGTGCAACTTCGTATCCTCCTATGTGATCGGGATTCGTAGATTTCATGTCATCTGCAACTCCAGTTGATGGAACTCTTTGCTCCGATCCAGTTGGTCTCCTGTTCATTAAAAAAAAATTCAATTTATCAACTAGTATCGGAAAAAAAAATTATTTAGGAGAAAAGAAAAGAAATTAGTAAAATACTCACGTTCCACCAAAATCGACCACAAAGAGCCTTTGGAGGAGTTCGTAGGTGAATAATGTAACACCGAATTGAGGTGAGGATCTAAACACTCGAGCTAAAATTGAATTTCAAAGAAAAAATTAGTACAATGCTATTTTTCATGAAAATTGTTGATTAAAATATTGAAACAGAAGAAAAAAAATTGTTATTTATTTAGTAAAATTCATCTCAATCACGTAATTATACACTTTGATGAATATGAGAATGATGATAAACGTAATTTCATCAAGCCCATGATGAAATTACATGAGAACAATAACACACGATGGCTAATTGTGAAAAGTACGATCAGAAAAAAATATATTTTCTTCATTTTTTATTTATTTTTTTCAAATGAAAGAAAATAAAAATTAAAATATGGGCAGGTCAGAAAACACAGATCCGATTGGATGCCAGAAATAATAAAGTCTACTTACTGACCAGTAAATCGCCAGGTCATATGGGGGAGAAAGGAAGACCAATATTGATAGCGCCAGGTCCCGGAACCCGGCGCCGAATGTGTATTTAAAATATATTACTAATTGTAAAAGCTTTTAATAATTTATGAAGCTTCTGCTTCCGTTACTTTTCGCTTTTTCAGCTCTAACTCAGGCTTCTAGTACGAGAGAAACCTCTACTGCACCAGAGATAAATTATTATCAGTTTAATGGAGAATAGACTTGAAAAATGTTTCAATTAACAAAAAAAAACGAAAAACCAATGATTTTTCCGAATTATAATTAAAAAACTTGGGCAGCAGAGATTTCTGTCACTTAATTTTTCGAGAATTGGGAATTTATAACACTTACCTGTTGCTCCTTTCCAAAAAGCACGTGCTCCTTCTTCCTTCCAAATTTTCCTAGCACAATCTACTAGACCGTTGTAGGTAGTCTGACCTTCTCGTGCAACAACCTGAAAGTGATGAAGAAAAAATAACATTAAACGATTTTATGAGAGGAATTTAAGTATGGGAATATATGAGGGGGTAATCACTCCTAAAACCTGTGTAGTGGAGAAAGGGGTACCTTTAAACACTTTTCACTTGTTTAATTATTTATTTTAACATAATAAAATAATTAATAATCCACATTTTTTATCTCGAATCAATACTTTGGATATTTAACGGTCATAATACACCTTCGTTGATTGCGAAAAAATAATGAATCACAATTATATTATCAATTAAAAATGAATTACTCTGTTCAGGGTCTTGCCTACACTGAATTTCGAATTGCAAAAATTCAAAAGTTCTTGAATTCTCAGCAGATTTTATGAAAATTGACGAGATTTCTTGAAATCTATGAAAATTGAACGGATTTCTGGGGATTTCATAGATTTCTACGAGACCTCAAGAGATTTCAGGAAATACTGAGAGATTTCAAGATATCATAGCAGAAAAAAAGATTCATAAATAATAAAAATTTGATTGAAATAATGTTCAAGAAAATTCAAATTTTTCTATGACTTTTCTCAAATCCTCAAATCAATTTTCCAGGTATTGCCACTATTTATTATAGATGAAATTTCAAAGACTCTACAGATTTCATGGAATTTCCATTGGATTTCTCTAGTTTGTCAGTGATTCCAAGACTTCGCTCCAGATTTTATGAGATATATCAAGAATTCAAAAATTTCAGAAATCTTTGAAAGAATTCTGAAATTTTCTCGAGATTTCTGCTTTGAATGTATACCAGATTTTAAAAGTAATTACCCTCTCGGGGAAAAATATACTATGATTACTTGCCTGTAACCTAGTTTTAATAACATCAGCTGGTGTAACGAGTGCAGCAGCTGGTATTCCAGCAATTGCTCCAGCTACCAGAAGTGAGAGAGGAGTATTATATCCACCTTCGTCAGCCAGTTTTACTTTTAAATGAGCATACATGGGAAAATAAATTGCACTGAATGGTACATCACGCAAGAAACACGCTCTGGCACCCTGCAAATCAAGATAATAAATAATTAATTGTTAAAATACCTCTTTACATACAATTATTTGAATTAAAAAGAAAAATTACTTTGTACAATCCAAATAGTCCCAATTCCTTAACGACTGTCCAGGCTCTAACTTTTGTACCTCCAGCAATTTCACCAGCAACCTGAAGCCTGATTTTTACAATTTCCAAGGGATTTGTGAATATGACCTGTGATCCTCCAGCCTAATAAATAACACAAGTGTCGAGTAAATAATCCATTATCCTATTTTCTTTTCTTAATTACTTAATTTATTCAAACTTACACATGCTCCAGATACTATTTCACCGTACATAGGTAAATTTCCATTTTTATCCGCAAACTTATCCCTCACAAAATCATTAACAGTGAGCTTGATTGCCTTTTCTGGGGCAACACCCATGAGCTGTGGTACAAGACCTCGATAAAGTCCAAAGAATCCTTCGTGTCTAATAACCTGTCAGACAAGAAATACAATCTTTCATGATTAAACGATGTAGATATGAACGGGGACATGGGACCTTTTGATTCCAACCTTTTTACAGCAATCCAAGCTATTTCTATACATTAGTTCACCAATAAATGAGCCAGCTCTTTGATTTTGCATGCGTGTTTTTACAAGATCAATTGGATAGACTGCTGTTGCACCTACTGCACCACCGATTGATCCGAGTACAAAACGATAACCACTCTCTAAAATTTGAGTTCCTACACCTCGCTCATCTGGACTCTGAAAAACATTTTTTAGTTTTTCAATTAATAGTTTAATAGTTTGATGATGAGTCGTCTAGACTATTTTTCTTTGCTCCAATATTTACCGATACTGCTTTCAATAATGCGAGACGTCTAGTGATGTGCTTGAAATACTGTTCTGGAGTAATAGCCACTAGGTCATTGTAAACAATTTTTCTGAAATTTCAAATAAAGTGGAAATTAATTGAATATAAAGTTTTTGAACCAAGTGTCTTTTGATGATGATAAAATTATCATACATCCGACAATTTTTTGGATTTTTTGAGCAAACAAATTATTTTTTAAATGATATTTTAAAAATTTGCACTCATAGTTTTTCAAATTTCTTACATATGTATATTTTGAATCTCTTCGTTTGCATTATATATTTTTTAAAGAATTAAAAAAATTGTCAGATATCTGCTATTTCTAGCATTATCTTCTCTTGTTATCAATTAATTTACCCAGATTGATGAAGAAGATCACAAAGATGAAACAAAATATCAACTTCAAGTGGTGTAATTTGCGACATCATTTGTGCTGAATGTAAAAATTCTTCTTTAGTTACTTCTTGATAACGATGTCCACCAGTTGCATTTAAATAAATTCTCTTGATGAGTTCCATATTGTTGAGTAATGAATTAAATGCCATGAAATAAGGAAAACTGACTTTTCTGACGCTTGAACCAGTACTGACTGCCGCAACAAGATTATCTTTGACTTCTTTTGTAAGTAAATGGCTCTTAATACTCAACATAATATCTTGAAAGTCTCCGGGCGTTATAAAGCCTTCTCCATTTTTATCGAATTTTTTGAAAGCCTCAATGGCATATTCTTCATGAAAATCCTGAAAAATAATACGGATCAATGATAATAAAGGAGAATTGAATTAAATTTATCTAATTAAAGGTAAATCATTATCGAGAATACTTACATGTAAGAATTGACTGAACTCGGCATAACTAATTAGCCGTTTTTTGTCTCTCCCAAAATACAATTTAATAAAGCTACTTTCCATATTGAACGGCAGTCTCTTGTTGAGTTCAGTTTTCTTCATCACCTCACCGAATTCATCTGCAAATGGATTAATTAATTAATTATTTGAGAAATTAAATAGATCAAATCGAAATATGAAAAATTTTAATAGAAAACTTGCCGAATGCAACCATTCCATTTCCATTGGTATCAAACAATTGAAAGGCCGTTTTATAAAGAGCATCGGGGACGCATAGAAGCCCCTCGAATGCCTGAAATTCTGCGAAAGATATGAGCCTGCAAGAAAATTAAATTTTTAGAATTAATGAAAAATTATTTGGGGCTTTAAGAAAGAGAACGACTTTTATTCATTTGGAAATGAGAATTGCACATTACGGTTACTCCAAAAAATGAAAAACTTGAATTATAAAAAATTATGGACTAACGTTTCGTCTGTTTCATGCAAAAACAGATGAAATTATATGGATAATTCTTTAATATCTATTTTTCGCTCGAATTTAATTCTGAGATTTCCAAATTTTATAAAAAAAGGCCCCTAATCTACATATTTTTACTAAAAAAAATCGAGAAGAAGACTCTTACCCATCTTTACTGGTATCAACGATGCCAGCCAACAAATTAACGGAATCAGGATTGTAGTCATCATCTGTGTAGAGGCCAAGGTAGCTTCGTATGAAGTCAGCAGGGGTCATGTATCTTTCTCCATCCTTCTGTTGAGTTGCATACTGTAAAAAAAAATTAGGTGTATCAGATAAAAATCGAAGAGTTTGCTAATTCAAATACATATCAATAAACTATTTATCATCATATTGACACGAACGTCATATTATTTGCAAATATTGTGAGCTAATCAAATTTATCATAATTTCCTTTTTTTTTCTTCCGAATAGAAGCTATGTAAACATCAGAATTTTTTATTGTGACTTCTTTAATAAAAGATAGACTTTAAATGATCTAAATAGTTTGAAAATGATATTTTTAGCAAATGTGTGTGTGGATGTGCATGAAAGTCTCAATTACAGCAAAACGTTTTTATAGAAAAATTTCCATATTTTGTGGAAAACTTCCTCTTGCCGAACTCTATTTTTTAAGCTTCATTTGAAGAGAATCCGATTGGTACTTCTTGAGATATGTCCATTTTTCGAAAATCAGTTTTCAATGGAATTTCTGCAAACTATTCAACTGATATTTTGATATTTTGACAATTTGATAATTTGATGATGATTTGAAAAAAGTTGTAACACTTTCATACGGAAGCATATTGCTAAAGCATCAGCAGAAAAAGCTCTATCAGTTGGAAAGCAATACTATTATCCACTTTTTTTTTTCGTCACTCAATGTGATTGTAGTCACGTGACAATTTGATGTCTACTTATCACCATCATTCGATTCTACGTAACCTTCACACCACCAACGAGATAAATAAGAACTCTCTCTTATCAGCTAATTTGAGCTTCATGCAAAAACGAAGAAGGGGCAAAAAAAATTAATTAAATCCGATAATTAATGTATCTCACCTGGTTGAAGATTTCATGAAGACGATCGGTATTGGCGCGTTTCAAAAATCCAGATCCCTGTGAAATGAAGAAAAAAAATTATTGAATGAGTGAATGAAAATCAAATGATTCATAAATAAATTATTCATAAATGAATTAATAGAATTTAAAAAAATCAATAGTAAGCTCGTTGAAAAAAGGTGATTACTTGCTTGAGATGGCAAGGATAAATCAATTGCAAACGTAATTTAATAGACTTTTCTCTTCTAATTGTCTTTAAAAAAAGCGTAGTAACATCAGCACACGCGGGTGGTTGCAAAAATTCAATGACCTTGTCTACCCACGCGTTATTGCTTCCCTGATGCCTGTTAGTTACTACGTAGTCACGTGGTGTTCGCGTGACGCCAAGGGATCCCGGAAAGAATTTAGAAGTGAATATATATAGGTGAAATATTAATTTAGTTGAAACAAGTATATTTGATAATTCGGTCAAGAAAAACAAAAAAAAACTAAGGGATGAGGGTGAATTTTAAATTTGGAGCTACGTACTTTCGATGTAGGCATGTCAGCTTAACGTCAACGTTAAATCCCTCACCTATCGAATTTGCACTGATATCAACGATCACAGATCTCTACTCCCAACAATGGATCAATGCCTTATCTTTCCCCTCTCTCTTTCTCTCCCTATTATACCACGTTTTCTAGAGCCTCTATTAATTGTCACGTCCTCGCAATTTTTTTTTAATCACGCTAAATTTTTTATTTTTTTACACGTAGACTCAAGTGGCAGTTCACAAGCACAGAGGCACAGAGGCACTACACTGAGATCTGCACGAGTGAGACTAAATAAAAATTTTAAGCGACGACCCTGTCGGCAAGATAAAGAAAGCCTCTGCTACAAACAAGAAAGATGGATAGTCTATCCCCACCATTGAATATTCTTACACACAGTCTTATCCACTGACTGGTATTTTTAATTTTTTTTTTCTACTCATCAATATTCTTTTTAATTTTTTTCTTCTTCTTCAGTTAGGGCTTGCACATTTGGAAAATATTGGGTAAGGACTGTCCGGAAAAAAACAGTTGGCCTATTGATGCTAATTATTCCGATCAATATTTTTCCTGATGACAATTGCAATTTGCAGTACAGCTTGAAGCGCAGATGACCAGAGATGCAGAATTCTACTGAATTTTTTCTTCTCTCTCTCTGCCCTGACAATGATCTTGTTCAATGACGCAACGTGCAGATAATGTGTTATCGTTACTGGTTATCATCGCAGTCTCGAATCTCGCAATATCAACCTCTGCTGGGGGTCTATCTATTGTAGAATACATCTTTCCTTGCTGCATATTGTAAATATCTTGCCAACTTCTTTCGCAATATGTTTTTCCTTATTTCAGAATTGAAAGATAAACTCTTTTTTTTTTTGTCATTGTGATTGAATTCATTCTCGTCTTTCATTACACTGAAAATATAATTAAAGAATGAGAAATGTAGATATGTAGATATATATATGGGGGAGACTGGGGCAAAATGGATCTGTGTGAGATAATGATTGGAGATTTTTTTTAGAGTGAAGGCTTCTCCAAAAAAAATTGAAAAAATTCAATAATAATGTCCACATATTGGAGCATTTTCTCAGATTTTTTCCAATTTTTCTACCAAGTTCTTCATTACAAAAAGAAAATGATGAGTCATGTTATACTGGAGGTCCATAGGCTATCTATATATAACATAACAATGATATATTGGAACTAGTGTTATGTATAAGTATTGAGAGAGGTAAATGGCTCTATTGCAATAGACGGTAATTCAGTTCACCTCCTACTTGTGAATCCCTCAACGGAAAGCCTCAATCTAATCCTACTACCCTATCCACTCAATATTTTTTACATTCAGAATATACGAGAGGAGGCTGAGTAGACCCAAATAGGGTTCCGAAGCAGTAATGAAAATTAAAAAAAAAAAAAACACGAGAAACTTGTGTTTCATTATGATTAGATACGATATTAGTAGAAATATGAAAATTTTCGGGATTTTTTCTAACAAATTAATTACTGTGAAAAAAAAATAATTGAAAAATTTGCTTTTGTATTTTTCTGAATCTACTATATAGATATAGTTTTCATTTTCTTTAAATAATTTATTTGTTGAAAGAAAAAAAATCTAAAAATTTTTAAATGTCAGGTATTTTTAGTATCATATTTCTTTAAATAAAAATCCGAAAAAAATTACAAATTACAAATTACTAGAAAAAAACAATGACATTTTCATGTATTGAATACATTGAATGTATACTTATATTATGATCATATAAATTTTGCGAACAAACCATTATTTTTATGATACTTAAAATAACAGACATCTGACAATGTTTCGTTCTTTTTCTCTTTCAACAGATAAATCATTTTTTTTTTAATTTGAATATGGACATTTAGAAAATTCAAAAATCTATGAGTGCAAATTTTTTAAATATTTTTTTTAAATAATAATTTCTCTATTTAAACAAATGCACAAGATTATCCAATATCCACTAATTTCATTATCATTAATTTTGGACAAATTAACTCTGTAATATTCTATCGACCAACTTTGAATTCTATAAAATACATTTCACGAAAAAAAGTGAATTTGCGATCATTATTCATCAATTGTCGTTTCTGAATCAAATGCAGACGTGATAGGCTCAAGTAGACACTTGTTCCTTCTTTTCACCTTGCTTACTCTCGTTCTTCTGATAATCCCAAGGTAAAAGGCTAAATTCAATCAACAAGATATCGTGTTTTTTCGCATAAATCACCTTCGTTACCCGATTGATAAAAAACAATTGATATTTGATAACAATGATAACTCATTCCCAGCCAGGTGGACCGACAACAAAATTTGGGAAATTTAATTATGACTAGTGATGGGTGATTTTTGATCGATTTCGTGAAATTGATTCTTTTTTTTTTTTCTATAAAGATATGCATTGATAAAGTCTAATATTTCCTTAACCGTCCATCTATTGGTCATGTTATCCTAATTTTTCGAAAATAAACTTCGTTAAAAAAAAAGAAAAAAAACAACCTTGTAAGGTGATAAAGAGGAAAGTCCGATTTGAGGAGTAATCAATGAAATTCAGGATTACAGTATCATTTGCAATGTGATTGTATCCTCGAGGCAAACTACTCATCATATATTCGTAATTGTGTCGTTAATACAACGCACAAGGACACTTCGTATCATTACGTCATTCACGTAACTTCCTACTGAAATCGAAAATAATAATGGAGTAGTCTTATTATTGAGAATTGAGAGTGATATACGTGATATACAATTATTTACATATTCGGAAATTCCAAATGCATTTGTGCTAACTTTATTGAACTGCCACTTTTATATTTAAGCGATAAAAAATAGATTAAATGCCATTTTTCCCCTCAAAAATGCGAAAATACAAATTTTTGGTAATTTTGTATTTTTTTTTACAAAATGACGTACGAATTCTCGATAATTGGAGAGTATCTCTCTGTCAACTAGAAACTGGTGTTTTTGACATCTTATCTTCAAATTTTTGTGTCCAGTAGATGCAATAGATAGATTCTAGGCTCGTATCAAGTCAAATTTCGAAAAATTTTGATATTATTAATTTAAAAAAAATGAGTTGAGGTGTTTACTTTGAGTCGAAAAATCCAAAGTAATCCACAACTTCATCAAACTGCTACTTTCATACTTCAACGACAAAAAAAAATCATGTAAATCCCATTTTTCTCGTAAAAAATGCAAAAATATAAATTCATCTCAAATTTTTTTCTTCTCATTGACAAAATGACGTACGAATTCTCGCTAAAATTAGATCTCTGTGCGTTTGATAATTCTATAATTAAATATCTGGGATTCCAGGGGAAAAGTCTTGCGAATATTAACATTATAATTGATTCTAATAATGTCTAAAAATTACGTGTCCTACAAGATTTTCAAAAAAAAAAAAAAAACTACGTTTATTCGATGAATTTTGATGGAATTGACATTCGAGCTTGCGCTCATGTTCTTTCTCTTCCTATCGAATTAATAAAACAGGCAATAATTCGAATCAAAAGTATATAAATTGTGTAAGACACAACATTCAAATCACGAATAAGGGTTGTGGGTTAGTACCGGTGACCTCGAAACTGCCTAGTCTCGATGCTGACGAGGATCGATATTCGCTTCTCCGCCATTCGCAATCACAAAATAATGGATTAAAAAAACCTACAAATACATAAGAATATAAAAACAAGTATATTGAATTAAAAAATTGTTGGATAAAGTTAAAGAAGAAAATCAGGCGCACTTTTCCTGCAATTTGAAGAGAAAAATTTTCATAAATTCCCATGAAACATGCTTGCAGGTGTTTTTATTTTATATTTTTTTGTTCGACCTGGCTAGAGGTACAGAAGTGCCTTTAATAAATGCATTAAATTCTGCATATAATTTTAGTGTCATTTAATTGTACTCAAAGTGCAAGAAATTTAACATATACTTAAAGGACCTGTTAAAATCAGGCAAAAGGCACTTCTGTACCTCTAGCTTCATCGTTTTTTGTTACAGGAAAGGGTACATTACCCAGATATAAAGAAATAGGACTTACCCACCTCTTGGCAGGATGCTCGTAGAAGTAGCGAGTCTCTCAACATTCCCAGGACAGATAATTGTTACCTAGTATATTATCACCCAAGTAGATAATAATTCAAATATTCCAACGTAATAATAAATGTCCTTCTGTATTTTTTCGTAGATTCACTCTGTTCAAAGCTGCTGCCTTTTTCTTCTTGTGTCTTGGGTCTTGTTATTACTGCATGTATCAATAACAGGATAATTCTACTCTTTTTATGGGAAAATAAGAGCAACCTTTGAAAACACCGTACCGGACGGAAACTGCCATACTACTGCATACAAGTAGACCGTGGCCGTCTTCCTCTCGATAAATAGTATATAATATATATATATATAGGTATATAATGAGGCTTAGGTGCATCGCATGTGTTGATAATAGAACAGCAGCCGTTCCAGCAAGTGCAAAAAAAATGCTAAATGTCGGCTAGAACGATATCTTTGTGCTCTCGTTGGCCGATTGTCGATATTTTAGGGACAATTTCATTTTTCCACATTTTTACTTCTGAAAAAAAAGAGTTTTGTGAATTAATTCAAGTGCAAACCTTCAAACTCTGCTTTCCTTGTAAATTATGATAACGAAAATTAGCATACATTTAAAGTAATTTTTCCTAATTTTTTTAGCAAATAAATTATTACAAAAAAAATATTCAAAAAATTTGTATATATAGTTTTTTGAATTTTTTACATGCACATATTTTTTTTTAAATTTATTTATGGAGAAAATACCAAAAATTGTCAAATGTCTGTGATTTTTTAGGATTCATTGCAAATTCCTATTTTATCAGGTTTTTTTTTCCATTTGCATAAAACTGCTGATGGAAATTTTCTTCCAATTGTCCTGTTTACATCAATTTCAATGCAATACGACAGAATTATCAGTTAATTGATTCTGAGTACTTTCACTGATATCTCGTTAATAAAGCAAGGAAGAAAAAAAAACCGGAAAAATTGTAAATTTTGAAAGGGTTCTAAATTTTTCTCCATGACGTGTCCATATGTAACGTGTGTTGTGCGCATGCGCACTACCGCCTTACGTGGCAACTGTAGGAATCGCCTGTCCAGAGGAAAATACAACTCTCTCCTCATTTCAGTGTAAACATTTGTCAATATTTAGCATTTTGGTTATGATTTAAACGTATAAAAAGGATAAATCAGGTGAGAATAAGTGTAGAAATAATTGTCTATTGTGTAAGTGCATTCATAATTTGATTGTAGAAAAGATAGGAATACACACTGGTGATAGACATTTCATCAAAGTCTCCCATGACATGATTACTATATTTCATATTTTGCCATTTTACACTTTTTTCCACTTGAAAAATTATCTTTTTTTCATGAAGACAATATCAAGTTTATTGTTGAATGACATTCTGAAGGTTAAAGTTCATTATTACATGACATCATCAATAATGATTTGACAGAACCTATGGGTCTTCCATATATGTTTGATATATTCGTCATCCACAGGCACGAACATAAGAAATAAACATGAAAATTCCAAAAAATTCCGTAAAATACTTCTGAAACTTTAGAAAAAATTGACTTTTTCATTTTTCGTAAAAAGTCTTATTTTCGGGGTAATTAGTGTTTAACATGGTCATTAACCTATCAATTGTCACTGCCAATATGTTAGAAAGGAACGAGTATTTATCTTGTATTATAGGAAAAGATGTTTTATTGGAAAAAATTGAATTAACCCATAATAATCGAATTTTCATTTTAATTTGCAGTGAAAATGAATCAACAGTATATGCATCAGCCTCCACCGCCACAGCATCAGCAGCCCCCTCATCCTCAGGCACCACATTATGGAGGCACAAATGCTGCATCACCCTACGAAGGATTAAATGCCAATATTCCACCGAGTATGATAAAGAGTCCTGTAAATTCAACGCAGTATCCATCACAGAAGATGATGCCTGGTCCACCACCACCAACGAATATGTCGGTACCACCGAAAAATTCATACTACAATTACAATGCTCAAGGAAACAGCCAGCAAGTGGCTCCACAAGGTTCAATAAATGCAGCACCACAACCACAGCCACAGCCACAACAGCCTCCAATTAATCAGGACAATTTTGCAAATCAAATGTCCAATATGTCATTGAACAATCCACCATCTGTAAGTATTTGCAGTAAGGTTCGAAGTTGACCAGTGTTCGAACTCGTCCAGTGATCGAACAATTTATTTTTTTTATTTTTCATTCAATAATAACAAAACAATTTGGCATGAAACAAATTATATCTTACAATGTATTATTTCTTTGCATTCATAATAACTTATTGATCTAGAATTAGCATGAGCATTAACAGAACAATTCATTCTAGACTAGAGAAAAATTGTCAGTCCAGCGAAATATAGATTTTCTAATCTTCGAAACACAATATAATATCCAACCAATTGTGTTTTTTATTTAGATTTTTATATGATTGTTATGTAGGAATTATTGGACTTTGGAAGAATTAATTTAACAATACTAATTATTTGTCAAATGAACAGCTTTTGCCTGCTTTATTGAGGCTTCCTTAGGTTCTTGACATCAATAGCATAGAGTCAACGGAAAATTGATTGTGTCCAATCATTTATCCGTTCATTTGACAATTAATTAGTCAATGTAATTGTTGAATTAATTCCTCCAATGCCCCATGATTCCCACATGATAATATTCATAAACTCAAATGAGAGCATATGAAATTATTAATTATATTATTAATTATTGAATTTCTCATGTTCGAACACTGGTGTCTGACGATTCTCATCCGGACCACTCGCTCTATTAAAAAAAAAATGTAAAGAGTCTCGTTAAATAATGTCTCCTTCAATTCAGGGTTTTTCGCCACATTCCATGAACAACACAGTGCCACCACCGCCCGGAAATGTAAATGGCTTTACACCACCAACTGAAAATACATCTTTAGGATCATCAGAGCCATTACAAGCTCCCCCAAATTCCTCGATGCCGAAGATGCCTCAAGCTGTACCCCCGAATCAAAATCCCGGGGCCAATATGAACAGATATCCAAATGAACCGTCACCACAAGGAAATCCCTCGAATCAAATGGGACAGAGACCACCTGGACCACCAATTTCAAGTTATCCACCCTCAAATCAACAGAGACAAGCACCACCTATGCCAAGTATGCCTGGTCCTCCACTCCAGCCATCTGGTTTTCCAGGAGGCCGTTTTCCTCCACCAGGACAGCCGAATATGCAGAATCCCAGTGGTCAACAGCCTTACAATGTGTATCAACTCCAGCAGAATCAACAAAATATGGCAGGAGTAGCACAACAGAGACAAATGATTCCAGGGGGTCCTATGCCTTCACTGCCACAGAGTGGTATGCAGCAACAGCAGCAGCAGCCAGCTGTGATGCGTCAACCACAAGGTCTAAGTGGATATCATCAGGGTCAGGATCCTTACAGTGGTCAAAGAAGTCCATTTCATCCCCAAGGCTTGAACATGCCTGGTGGACCACCGGCTGCTGGTGTTTACGGTGGTGGTGTTGGTGGTCCTGGTCCAGGTGCTGGTGGCCTACCACCCCAGCAATCTCGACGTCTCGATCCCGAGAGCATGCCAAGTCCCATTCAAGTCATGCAGGACGATCAAAGAACACGCCGTGGTACTTTTAGCACTAATCAAAAAGGCCTTGCTCCACCATTTGTAACAACAAACTTTGTCGTTCAAGATCAGGGTAATGCATCACCCAGATTCATAAGATCAACAATTTATACAGTACCAACGACAACAGACATTATGAAACAGACTGGTGTACCATTTGGTTTAATAATAAATCCAATGGCACAAGTTATACAAGGTGAAGAGGAGCCACCAATCGTTGATATGGGAGAAATTGGTCCAGTCAGATGCATAAGATGCAAAGCTTATATGGGTCCATTCATGGTATTCATTGATGCAGGAAGGAGATTTCAATGTTCATTCTGTAAAGCAACAACTGAAGTACCATCTGAGTATTTTCAGCATCTTGATCATACTGGACAACGTATGGATCGTTTTGAGAGACCAGAACTTATGCTTGGTACATATGAATTTATTGCAACTAAAGAGTACTGCAGAAATACAATCTTCCCAAAGTCACCAGCAATAGTGTTCATAATTGATGTATCTTATAATAATGTTAAATCAGGTCTGGTTAATCTCCTATGTTCAGAAATGAAGAATATCATTAAAAATCTTCCATGTGATAGACACAAAAATCGTACAAATATGAAAGTTGGATTTATCACGTACTCAAATACAGTGCACTTTTATAATATCAGTCCAAATTTGACGCAGCCACAGATGATGGTAGTTGGTGATATTAATGATGTATTCATGCCACTACTTGATGGTTTTCTATGTGATCCAGAGGAGAGTGAAGCTGTTATTGACAGTCTCATGGCACAGATACCAGTAATGTTTGGTGATACACGTGAAACTGAAACAATACTAGCACCAGCAATACAGGCTGGTCTTGAGGCACTGAAAGCATCTGAATGTCCAGGTAAACTCATGGTATTTCATTCGTCTTTGCCAATTGCTGAAGCACTAGGAAAATTGAAGAATCGAGATGATCGTAAACTTCTTGGTACTGATAAAGAAAAAACAATTCTTGCACCACAGAATAATGTTTACAATACTGTTGGACAGGATTGTGTTGGAGCTGGTTGTAGCGTTGATTTATTCGTTTTTAATAATTCATACGTTGATTTGGCAACAATTGGACAAGTTTCACGTTTAACTGGAGGTGAAGTTTATAAATACACGTATTTTCAAGCTGATACAGATGGTGATAGACTCATTGCTGATATTATTAATAATATCAGTAGACCAATTGCATTTGATGCAGTTATGAGAGTTAGAACATCAACTGGAGTAAGACCAACTGATTTTTATGGCCATTTTTATATGTCCAATACAACTGATATGGAAATGGCTAGTATCGATTGCAATAAAGCTGTTGCTGTTGAAATCAAGCATGACGACAAATTGGCTGATGATGAGGGTGTTTATATTCAAGTTGCACTACTTTATACATCTTGCGGTGGTGTCAGACGACTAAGGATTATTAATCTCAGTTTGAGGACATCTTCACAAATGGCTGAATTGTACAGAGCATGTGATCCTGATGCTGTTATCAATTTCTTTGCCAAACAAAGTGTCTTTAAACTCATTGATTCAACACCCAAAGCTGTTAAAGACAATTTAATAAGCCGATGTGCTACTATCTTGGCTGCTTATAGAAAACACTGTGCATCACCATTCAGTGCAAGTCAACTTGTTTTACCAGAAAGCCTAAAATTACTTCCACTCTATGTGAATTGTCTATTGAAGAGTGATGCTATCTCGGGTGGAGCTGATATGACTATTGATGATAGAACTTATGTTATGATGGCAGTTGCAACAATGCCACTTTATACGTCAGTTACTTATTTCTATCCTCGATTATTATCATTGCATGATATTGATCCTCAAGGAACCGAACTACCACAGCGATTGAGATGTTCAATTGATAAATTTACGGATGATGGAGCATATTTACTTGGTGATTATTTATTTATATTGTTTATTCAAATTCGTTTATTTTTTTATTTTTCAATGATGTATTTGGAATAATACTGATGAAAATAGCAAACATCTGACACTTATTTTTTTTTTCTTTTAACAAATGCATTATTTAAAACAAAAAGAAGAATATGTGCATGTAGAACATTTAAAAAACTATGAGTGCAAATTTTTTTTATATCTAGTTATTTGTTTTGAAAAAATCAAAAAAATTGATAGATGTGTACTATTTTTATTATCGTGTATTTTTAATTCTTTTTATATTATTTCTCAGAGAATGGAATACACATGTTCCTCTGGCTGGGCCAGGCATTATCAACTGAGTGGATTCAAGCTGTTTTTGGTGCACCAGTCGTTGATACAGAACGTAATGTACTTCCTGTTTTGAATACTCCACTCAATATACGGATAAGAGATATTATTACAAGGATTCGCAACGAGGGTCATCACTGCATGAGGGTAAGTTGAATTCTCTAACATCTTTTATTTTACTTTTATATCATTAGGAAGGATCGGCGCAAAATGGTCCTATGAGTTGGAATTATTGGAAATTTCCTTTTTGAGAGTGAAGGCGTTAACGAAAAAATTTGAAAAAATTCACTAACAATCCACATGTATTGGAGCATTTTCTTAATTTTTTCTCGATTTTTTCGTGAAGTCCTTCACTCCGGAAAAAATTCCTAAAGCATGTTGCATTGAGAGTCCATTTTGCCTCAGTTGCTTTTATCATTCAGTGTAATTAATAAATTTATTTCTTTTTTAGCTGACAATGGTACGTCAAAGAGACAAATTAGAAATGGTCTTGCGTCATTTTCTGGTTGAGGATCGGGGTAATGACAATAGCCAAAGCTATGTCGATTTTCTCTGTCACATACACAAAGAGATCAAGACGCTCCTTAGTCAATAAATTATTGTTATCATGATTATTATAAATATTATTATTCTTTTTAATGGTAATGCTTCATCTCTCAATGAAAAATTTTCGAAAAAAAAAAACAATAATTAGGGACCGGAAGATATCCGTGGCTAATTGTGAAAATAGTTGAGGAACTAACAAACATGGATAACATTTAAACTGATGTGAATGAAATTTTTTTTTTGTTCACTCGCAGCGAATTAACACATGAAATAATTATGAACATAGCATTATGAAAAAATTGATGGAAAAAAAAACTTGTATTATTATAAAATTTTATTTTAAATCAGTTTATTGTGTTTATTATTGTTATTATTATCATTCATTTTCTGAGGGAAAGGTATTGTTCAGATGGGAGTAAAATGAAATTTCATTTTTCTTTGGGTTTAAAATAAAAAGAAAAATCATACAATTTATGGATAGTTTATTCATGAAGAGCTCAAGGTTTAAATATTCTTCAGGATGGCGATCGACCTGGAATAACTGGCTAAGTCAGAGAACTTAAAATTTCTGGAATAGTCAGGGAAAAGTCCTGGACTTTAATCTTAGTCCGGGAAATTCGTAGTTCATTTTTTATTATTTTTATTTAAAAAAAAAGTAGATATTTAATCGAAAAAGCTAAACTTTTCGATTAGTCGAAAATCTGCAAAAAGATTAACAGAAAATGATACTTCTAACAATTCAACGCAGTTTCGGGTATTATTGTGAAATTCTAATATAAAAATTATTTTCAGGAATAACTCAAAATTTCAACGTAAATTCCAATAATCATTTTTTTTGTTGGACCTGGAATTGCATTTTCAGTCAAGAAAAAGTCATGGAAAAGTGAGGGAATTTTGAAATTAGTTTACAGTAGCCACCCTGATCCTTTCTATTTTTTTATTCAAAATTATTTAAATATATCTGATGGGGCCCCCACTCTAAAGGTTCATTTAAACTTTCTCACTCATTTAATCTCTTCGAAGATATATATAATATCTATACATTGCACTGGTTACATTTAAACTGCATTGGTAAGGGATAAGCGATGAGCATCGTCACTACTTTCTACTTGCTCCTGACTTGTGGACAGTGTCCGTGATAAAAGTGTGTCAAACAAGTGGCAAACAGATGCTAAATCACATTTAACACTTTATCCAGAAAAAAAATAAGTGCTATTTTATCAATCAATAATTTTAGAATAAAAAAAATGGAGATAAATACGTGTAATTATCAAGATCTTGGTCTTGATCAAGCCTGTACGATATTCGCGATTGTTGAAAATTCGAATTTTTCTCTTTACTCATTGATATCCGATTGCATTTCTGTGAGTAACAAGTGTTTTTTTTCTCATTAACATATCAATTGCAGATTTGTGCACATTGATTTCTTATTCATTTATTATCTCTTCTAGTGCCCATTCACGAAGATTTCCAGACTTAATAGTGAAAAAAGCACTAGCTTGATCTTTAATAGCGCAAAGAGTCACACATGGCGAATTTTTGATGGAGATAATTCAGAGATTTATAGACTACCAAATGATACAAGGTTCGAATATTTGAATTTTTTGAATTTGAATTTTTTTTTCAAGATTCGACCAATTGCGTCAATTAATTATTGAATTTTAATGTTTTCCTCAGTAATTTAAAATTTGAAATATTAAAAATTTTGAAATATTTTAGAATTTAAAATATTTTAAAATTCGAAATATTTTAGAATTTGAATTATTTTAAAATTTAAAATATTTTAGAATTTGAAATATTTCAGAATTTAATGTTTCTCCATGCAAAAATTTTAATAATTTTTGCAATTATTAAAATTTAATGTTTCCTTCAAATGAGGTTTTTCCTCGTGTTTCGGCGAATGTGGTTCAGGGAAGGATTAAGGGGAGGGGGGAGGGGGGTAAACGTCTGAAAACACGTGAGAATATACATTGAAGACTAAAATGAAAAGAATAAAATATTAATATTTATTTCTTTCTAATTTTCAAATCCGGCTCTTGAAAATGGCTTTTAAAATGGCAGCGACCAAAAAAATAGCTTTATCTGATAACGAATATTCAAATGCTTTTAATTAAAAAATTCTAATAGTCATGAATAACTTTATTAATTTATCAGAGACTTTGTTTGCGAATTGGAGCCGAATTTGGGACAGAATGGAGTTTATTTCGTTACTATAGACAATTCGAAATGCAAAATTGATACAGTTAAAGAGCCAAACAATGCGTATACACGTGAGTAATCACACGAGAAATGACTGGAGTATTTATCTTGATGAGATTACACTTTATTTGATCAATCCTGACCTCATCCACTATTTTTTCAGCTATTGCCGTTCTATTTGGTCTACTATTGTGCATTATGATTATTGTGGCATTGAGTAGAATTGGTTTGAAATACTGGCAGAAGAAGAAATCTAGTAATTCGAATACTGAGCGTAATGAGGAAAGATCTGTTGTCAAAAGGCGAATTCAGTCTATCGATACATTCAGAGGGTATAGATAAAATATTGGAGAAATTAAGGCAGAATGGACCCTGTAGCTTAAAATGATTCGGTTTTTTTTTTTTCAAAGTAAAAGCCTTTGAAAAACGAGTGGATAATAGTATTACTTTCCAACTTATATAGCTTTTTCTGCTGATACTTTAGGAATATGCTTCCGAATGGAAGTGATACAACTTTTTTGGAATCATCATCGAAATATCAAATTTTGAAAAATTCATTAAAATGCCAATAACTCGAGAAATAATCATGCAAATAAGCTCAAAATTCACAGGCATCTAACTGATACACCTCTCGAGATAATATATGAATATAGATAACATCAGTTGAATAGTTTCCAAAAATTCCATTAGAAACTGATTTAGATTTTAGATTATCTTCTATTAAAAAAATTACCATCGAAAATTTTGATAATTACATGGTTTTCATTCGGAAGCAAAAAACTGAGAAAAAAAGCACTGAAATTATAGACATACTGGACCATCTTTTGAAATTTTTCCAGATTTTTTCAAGAACTTATTCACTCTAAACAAAAAATCCTAGATCATTCTGCTCTCGAGGTCCATTTTGCCCCAATTTCCCCTATCATCTTTATAGCCAATTGAAAATGAAAAAAAAAAATCATTTCAAGGATTTTTCGATGCACAGGATAAGTATCTTGATGATGATTTTCGTTAATAACGGAGCAGGAAATTATGTGCAACTTGAACATGCTGTATGGGACGGACTCTTCATGGGCGACCTGGTTTTTCCGTCTTTCATTTGGATCATGGGCGTTTGTATACCAATAGCCCTGACATCTCAACTATCACGTGGAACTTCGAGACTTCAGATATGCGGAGCTATTGTCAAACGCAGTATTTTGTTATTTTTCATTGGTGTTTGCCTGAACACCATCGGCACGAGCTCTCAACTGGAAAATATAAGGATTTTCGGGGTTTTGCAGAGATTCGGAGTGGCTTATTTGATTGTTGGAATCACTTATGTGCTCTTGAGCAAAAGAGAGTCTACTAAAGTTGGGGTACTTGATAATACCTGCACTATTGCTGTATTAAGGTGTTTCTTTCCGTATAGTCAAAAAAAAAGTTAAATTTCTTGTATAAAATCGTTAAAAACAATTTATACGAGATAAAATTCTCAAATTTAATGGAGTGAATCTGTGAAGAATGTAATGAGAAATGAAATAAGTCCTAGAAAGAAGAAATTGGTTGAAAACTGTAAAATTTTCAGTGGTTTTGAGAATTCCTTCAAAACTTGAAAAAATTAAGGAATGTTAAAAGTACGGAAAATTTTTCATTTTTCGATTAATTTTTTGTTATCAAGACTTATTTTATTCCTCATTACATTCTTCGCAGATTCATTTCATCAAATTTGAGAATTTCATCTCGTATAAATTGTTATCAATGATTTTACACAAAAATTTTACTTTTTTTCTAATTATACAGACAGAACAACGTTGAGTAAGTGCGGAAAGATTCTGAATTACGTTTTTTCTACAGCATGGGTTATTCGCAGAGGCCAGTGACTGTCTTCATCTCTTGCCGCAGTGGATCGTAATTTCGATTGTAGTAACTGGTCACTGCGTCATCACTTTTGGCCTGAATGTTCCAGGATGTCCAAAGTAATGAAATCGTGAAAATTGATGATCATGAAATTAGCATACATTTGACTATTGTGAGACTTTTTTCTAAAACAAATAAATTATTTTCAAAAAAAAGTCGAAAAATGCACTTATAGTTGCTTAAATTTTCTGCAAGTGCATATTTTCAATTTTTTTAAATAATTCATTTTTTTTTTAAATAAAAAAAACAAGAAAAGTTGTCGGATGTCTGTTATTTTAGTTTTATAAAAATTCTAGCGTTAGAAATGATATTAGAAATAGCAGACATTTGACATCAATTTTTAAAAAACAGAAAATTCAGTTTTATTTCAAACTATCTGAAATTAACCAGAAATCTGGAAATTTACAGATTTCGATATTTTTTTTGAGATTTTTCAAAATTTTCGATAGATGAATGTTTTCAATATTTCTTTTTCTTAACAGATGAAAAATTATTTTAAAAAAAATGAAAAATATACGCAATTAGAAAATCGAAAAAACTATAAGTGCAAATTTTTTAAACATTTTTTTAAACAACTCATTTGTCTAAACAATTCTAAAAAAATTTCAGATTTATGCTAATTTCATTTTCATAAAAATAATAGCTTAAAAATACCCTCATATGTATCACTACAGGGGCTATCTCGGACCAGGAGGAAGACACAAATACGGAGATTACTTCAATTGTACGGGTGGAGCAGCTGGATACATTGATAGACTCGTCCTCGGCACCAATCACATGTATCAACACTCAGTTATTCAAGATATTTACGGCTCTCGGCCATTCGATCCGGAGGGAATACTCGGGTGTCTCACTACGATCTTCCAGACGTTTCTTGGGGTCCAGACTGGCAAGATTTTACGAATGCACAAAAGTCACAAGAGTCGAATCGTTCGATGGATGATTCTGGCAATTGTTTATGGATTCCTTGGTGCTGTTTTACATTTCAGCAGGCTAATACCCATCAATAAGAACT
The DNA here is from genome assembly GCA_963921955.1 of Aleiodes alternator. Taxonomy (NCBI): domain Eukaryota; kingdom Metazoa; phylum Arthropoda; class Insecta; order Hymenoptera; family Braconidae; genus Aleiodes; species Aleiodes alternator. The sequence continues at coordinate 13,461,393 of OY998098.1, read as the reverse complement.
TGTGGTCAGTATTGGATTGATCGATCAAGATAAATAGCAGAAATGCATAATTTATTTCGATTAGGAAATTCGGTTGTATTGGTCATTGCAGAAATGAAAAAAAAAAACTAAATTTTGATTGATACATGCACTCTGATGAGGTCCACGCAGAATAGACGAATCGTTGGTGCTTCTGAAATTATTTTTGAATTTTTTAATTTTCTTTGGGAGTGACCATGATGGCCGATTTTTTACCTTTGAATATTAATAAGAATGGTCGGATGAAGAACTCTAATAGTAATTTATTGTTATTTTTTTACCATCGCAGGTCCATATCGTTTGTACTACTGACGACTAGTTTTTCCCTGATACTTCTAACAGCCTGTTACATTTTCATTGATGTTCTCTGCTTGTGGAATGGTGGACCATTCAGAATTCCAGGAATGAATGCTCTAGTACTGTACATTGGTCATCAAATGTGTTATCAAATTTTTCCATTTCATTGGAGATATGGTTCTATGGATAGTCATACTTGGAAGACAATAAGTTGTCTCTGGGACGTAATTTTGTGGACTGCAATTGCTTATATACTTCATCGAAAACGCATTTACATAAGTCTATAGAATTTTTTCACTTCAATAAATATAATAATATTCAGATTTTAATAGATATTCCATATTTTATTGAATTAGATTAATTATATATATTATAATTCTTTAAATTTTGATAAGTTTCCTGAATAATTCATCAAATTTACATGTCGATGTTCATTAAATAAATTTAAATTGTTTCAACCATCTGAGTCAATGAGTCGTTATTAAAAACTACAAGTTAATTTAAATAATTTGACTCTATCCAGAATTTATGTATCTCAAGCAGAAAAAAAGGACTCTTGATAATATATTATCTACAAATTTTCATCGAGAGTCAAAAATTTGGATTAATTTAATAACAAAAAAAATATAAAATCGAGAAAAACAAAAAAAACAAATTCAGAAGAAAAAAAATTATGCATACATATACATACATACCATCTATTCTCATTCATACATTTTTACATTAATTGAATTATTAATTTATTAATTTGACTTTATCCAAGGAAGAAAACAATTAAATGATCCTGGAGTTAATTGATTTTGTTGATTCAATAATCGGTCGTATCTGGACCTGAAAAAACAGAAGAATTTATGAGTTTATATTTCGTAATTTCTACAATTTTTTAATTATAATTATTTTATCTAATAGATATCTATTATCGCGTGTCCCATTGTTTCATTAATAAAACAGAATTTATTTATATTACATGATTTTTAAAGGGAATCTAATAATTGTTTTGTCAGCAATTAATTATCTATATTAACCGTCATGCAGTGGAATTGATAATCATGCAGACCGTAAATTGTTGAGAAAAAAAAATAAGAATTAAGTTTATTTTAAATAAAAAAATGAAATTAAATATCCATGGTTTATATTAAAGATAAATAAAAAATTATAGAGTAGCGTTAGACCGCAGAGTTTCTTTTCCGCATGCTTTACGGACACATTTACACGAAAAACTTGTACAAAAAAAATGTTCTCTTCTTTTTTTTTTTAATTTTTCTTTTTTAATTATTAATCAGATTATTCTGCTTTTTCTTTTCTTTCATTTATCAATATAAATTTTTTTACTATATTAACAAAATACGAGGATAATGAGCAGCTATTAGAAATATATATTGTATGTATACGTATACAAGAGACGATATAATTCAACAATGTGGTGTCCTTCCATGGGTATGATGGAGGAAGATATCATCGAGGAAGACGACGAGAACGAAATTATGTAAATCTTCGGCGTAACAAAAAAAAACAAGGTCAAGAGAAATCATAATAATGTAATCTCATTAGAATGTAAAAAATAGGACTTGATCGTGAGAAAAAAAATTGCAAAAGAAAAATCTCCTTCAATGATTACTTTGATGTGGGAGAAAATTAGGTAATATGGATAATATTTCAATGAAACGAAAATAATTCGAATATGCGAATTGTTCGCTTCGAATCGAATATCAATATTTGATTCAGAATTCGAATCGAATTATTCGAATTATTGAATAATTCAAAGCTTTCGGATCATTAGAAAAATGTGAAATCATTCAAAAATGTTGAATAATTCGGAAATTTCGAATCACTCGAGAATTTTAAATTTTTTGAATAATTCAAAAATTTACAATTTTTCGTAAATTTCGAAAATTGAGAATAAGTCGCAAATTTCGAAAAATTCGAAAACCTCCAATTTTCTAAAAATTCACGAACAATCCAAAAATGCCGAATTATTGGATTCGGATTTCGAATCGAAAAGTAACATTCGATTTGATTCGAACGCTATTCGCACACCTCTAGTATCATAGTAATCATCAAAACTCTCTATTAAAATAAATAAAATCCTATAAATATCATGAGATTGTGTGTGTTCGGAAAAAAAAATAATAATTTTGCTGAATGAAGAGAAAAAAAATAAAGAAAATTATTATAAAAATAATATGTACCGATGAAGGAAAAAAAAGGTCACGCCGGCCCCCGCGTTACGCCATGAGTGTCTCCCGGGATTCGTACATAGCACCAAATCGTACATTGCATCTGGCCCCCAGATAATCGACGAGCAATGGAGAAGGAAGATCAATGGAGAAGTAGCGTTCGATAAATAACATGTAAAAAATCATCCATCGCTTGTAAAGGTCAACAATAAAATAGAAAAAAAAAAAAATTAGTTATTTTTTTTTCAATTCGTTCTGCTGTTACTCTGTTAATTAGTATTCCTGGATGATCAGCAGTGGTCTTACACGATGTGGGATATAACTGGCTAAAGTATATGCTAAGATATAGTTTTTTTCATTGTTCTTGGTACATTTTTCGTGCTTTTAATTCTTGGACATGAGACATTTGTTTTATATGTCCATGCAGTAAAATTATTTCCATTTTGTGAAATTCTAGATGTCATTGAAACCGATGAAAAATCTTGATTCTGAGCTTTTTTATTCTTCCACGTTCTAAAATACGGATCTCTTCCTGTTGAATCATTTTTTCTTGCATTTCCTGATACTTGAAATTTCCTCCAGGATACTTCAGAAATCGGAGAAAGATCTGGCGATGTGAGACCACTTGAGTCATTAGAATTATCGTAATTGAAGCTACTCGAATTAGCTGAAAGTACAGAATCACCACTTAATAATCGAAATAATCTCGAGTGTGTCTGCGTACGTTTGTAAGAAGAAATCTTTCTTTGTATCGGTGTACTCTCAGAATCTGTATCAACTTCTGAAATAATTCTACTCATATCCGAAGTAACACCACTGTCCTCATCGTCTGTCTCATCTCCACGTGAATTTCCTACAGCTAGTAACAATTTATCGTTTTTACTCGTAAAATTCGTCTCTTCTTCATCATCCTCTTCTTTTTCTTCTTCTTCAGCATCTTTCTTATCATCTTCCACAGTTATTTCGAATTGCGGCACTAGTTTGAAGCCAGTTGTCTTCTCCAAATTCTTTTTATCACGTGAATCTTCAACATTTTCTACATTTCGCAAATTAAAAATAACAGGAGACAGCACAGTTTTTCTAACAATTGTTTCACTCGTTGAGAATTCATCATTCGATTTTTCAGGACACCAAGACTTTGGTCTCGTCGATCCATTCCGTCTGAATGTAAATTCAACACTCGTACTGGAATCAACGAATTCACTTGATAAATTTGATTTTGATGTCTTTGCAGATTTTACTGGAGTAGAATTTTTTCTGAATGGTAAACTGACACAGACGGTTGTAGAAAATTCATTGTTTCCATTCAATAGCTCATTTTTCTCGTTATCCTGAATATTCACACACTTTTCATCAGCAATTTCGTTGATTTCACCAGTATCATTGATTTTTCGTGAATCAAAACCTGTTGAATACGCGAGATAAGAGTCAGAATCACTTTCTGAGCTTGAACTATCAGTATTATCTGCTTTTTCGTCAATTCTACAGTTTTCTGTGATAGATGATGCTGATGATGGTGATGTAGTGTCTGAATTGTCATCTCCTGTACTAACAGTATTATCGACGTAATTTTTTTCCTTTTGATCAATGACATTGTCATCTTCATACAATATTTCATCATTTGCCTTCAATAAAATGTCATTGCCACGATCAATTGAACTGCAATGATTGATTTTCCTGGCTTCATGACATTCATCAAAGTCCAATGCCATCCAATTTCCTGAAGACTCGGATACTTCTAAACAATTATTGTAATTTCTATCCTTTTGATGGATTTTCGTAATATTATTAATGTACAATGATGTACAATAATTGCAGTAACAGATAGAATTGTAGGCGCATAAAGTATTATTATCGATAAAAGTAGAAGCATATTTTTCATCCTCACAGGCAGAATAAGTGTAACATGATGAAACAATATTATCTCCAATGATATTGTTACATTCATTATTATTATTGTGTAAATAATGATTTGGTTGATTAATTGGACATGGAATAGGATAGTATGCCCAGTAGATGGGCTGGGAATAACGCGGCATTAAAACAATCGGCTGTGTGACCTGCATCATGCTATTTTCATTTTGCCTGGTGAAATCGGCTCGACGTATTTCTTGATTCGCTACAACAAACATATCGCATTCAGAGAAAAAAAAAACGAAAAAAAAAAAAATTCCAAACCACCGTTCATTTTTTCCATTCGTCCTATGTTCAAAGGAATTATTTTTCATGCATGGTTCATCAAGCTCTGCTGCTTTTTTTCGTCTTTTTCTTCTTCTTTTAGGGGAACGTGGGGCAGAATGGACATTGTAATGAAACAATGGGAGATAGATTTTTTTGGATGATTCTCTTGAAAAGCTGAAGAAATTTTAGGCAGATATTCCATTTTTTTCAAATTCTTTGAGAAATGTATTTTTTTTTGTTGCATTTTTAAGAGGTAAAATCCTTTTGATTTTTGAGAAAATGCTGTTTTTTTCATGTTTTCGGTTCTATTGGTCGTAACGACATGAAACTGATTTTAAATGAAAGCTTAGATCATCTTGCATCGATTTATGTGGATTTGAATTTCGAAAGATCGATTTCTCAGATAGTTATGGGAACTTTTGTGAAAAATTATGGTCATCAGGTTTTGCTCTTTAATCATGTGAAAAATCGATATTGTTCGATTTAAAACCCCATAAATCGATAGGAAATGATGTCACCTTTCATTTGAAATCGGTTTCAGATTACTCCTCCCAACAGAACCGTCGCTATTTCCAGAAAAATAAATTTTCTCACGAATCAAACCACTTTTACCCCTAAAAAATGCCCCAAAAAAGTCGACTTCTCAAAAAAAATGAAAAAAATTAATTCTGGCACTTGTTTCTCACCTAAAATTTTCTCAGCTTTGCAACGGGTCCATTAAAAGAAATTAATCTCCAATATTTACATCCATTTCAAGATTTTTTCATGATATGTGCATAAAAACTCGAATGTGTCCATTTTACCCCTTCTATCCGTATTGCTCTACCTTTCCCTATAATATTAATAAGTCAATTTCCTATGAACAAAGGATACAAATATGTGCATATATATTATTAATCATTAAATATGTTATGCTTTGCATTGAAAAATTGTGCTCGCTAAATCTTTCGAAATTAACGAAAAAAAAGTGAATAATAATGATAAATCACACTTGAAAGAACAGTTAATAGTAAAATTTAGCTCTGGAGATTCATGACTTACCCACAGACTCGGGGCTTGTCATTGCCTGTAGTATCCTGAAGGATCTCGATGGTATTGCACTTCCTGTATATTTCTTTGGCTCCTGAACCTGTTGCTCACTTGGAGGAAGATTTGCTTGAGTTTCTTCTGTTGATAGAAAAAAAATGGAATCAGTACAAAAAGAATAGGACAATTAATAAAATCATGCTGTTATACAAAAATCAACACTCAATACAGATCAAATCTTCACTTCTAATCTAAGAATTTGGGAGGTCCAATCGTAAAAAAAGTTAATTTTTTGTATAAAATCGTTAATAATAATCTATCCAAGATGAAATTCTCAATACTGATTCAATGAGTCTGTGAAGAATGCAATGAAGAATAAAATAAACCCTAAAAACACAAAATTAAGTGAAAACTGAAAGATTGGGACTTTTTTTTACATTTCTTCAAAACTTGAGAAATTTAAAAAAATGTCAAAAGTGGTATCAATTTTTCAATTTTCAATTAATTTCTTGGTTCTAGAAATTATTTTGTTTTTTATTACATTCTTCAAATACTTACTGAATCAGTATTGAGACATTTACCTTTTATACATTGTTATTTACAATTTCATACAAAAAATTAGCTTCTTCCAGATTGAAACTCTCAATTATCCTTAATTACAAAATGATAATATAAAAATAATAATTATAAAAATTAAATTTAATTAATTAATATAAGAATAATAATATAAAGAAAATAATTCAGTATGTGTAATATGAAAACACAAGAATGTAAAAAATTGATTCACCAAATGTCCGGGAATTCCTATTTTGTTTCTTGATTGCATTGTTGACGGTACGAGGTACTGCGTTAAGATTACATATTACTTTATAAATTTGAAATCTTACTTAGATAAAGTCAAAATAATTATTACTATCGAAAAAAAATTCTCACCATTCGTATTTATAACAGGTTCACCAGAATCAGTTATGTTTTGGAGATAACGAAAGGCTCGGGAAGGTATTGTGGCACCACGATACCGTGGATCCTCCTCCTGATGAAGATACGTGTCGCCATCGACTTGCTCCTTAAATTTATTCATCAGCATTTTGTCATCCTCAGTTAATTGGAGCCTACGAAGTTGATCAGGATCAATGTCTTCATCATCGGTGTCCGTGATTTTTTGGAGTACACGAAATGAGCGTGACTGTACTGGTCCAGGTTCTGATTGTTGTTGATATGGTGGAGTGACAACGACTGGAGCCTTTTTCTCGGGAGCTCCTTCGATAACTATAGGAATATTGTAGCTTCCACCTGATTGTGGTACAGATCTAGGAGGATTTGGAGCAGATTGTTGTGCAGGAAGCCAACGGGATTGATGATGAGGTGGAGTTTGTTTCAGTTGATGATGTCCAGGAGCACCGGGATCGTTTTTAGCAGAAAACACTGATGGCCTGTCCTCAACCTGAAGATTAAATTAACATTTTAGAAAATTAAACATTCATTTAAGAATGATCGGGAGGTACAATTGAAAAAAAGGTAAATTTTGGTATAAAATCGTTAACAACAATTTATACAAGATGAAATTTTCAAATCTGATTCAGTGAATCTGTAAAGAATGTAATGAGGTATTACATGCATTGACATAAGCTCTAGAAACAAAAAATTAATTGAAAATCGGAAAAATTTTCCTTATTTTTCACATTTATTTAAATTTTTTGAGATTTGGAGGAGTGTAAAAAATAACGAAAGTTTTTCAATTTTCGATTAATTTTTCATTTCTAGGGCTTATTTTATTCCTTATTACATTCTCCACAGATTCACTGAATCAGATTTGAGAATTCCATCTTGTATAAATCGTTCTTGAAGATTTTATATAAAAATTCTAATTTTTTTTCTGATTCTACCGCCAAATCATTCTTAAAGAATTAGACCGCTGTAACCATCTCAAAAAAAGTTCTTTTGGGCATTTTTCGTTTTGAGGGGAAAGACAATGATAAATTTATAATATTTAAATGGACCGTTGAGGAAAATCATTCAGGATTTTTTTCAGACTGAAGAACTCTACAGAAAAATCTGAAAAATTTAGACAACGATGTAGACATGTTAGAGCACTTTGTAATGTTTTCAGATTTTTTCGCAAACTCCTTCGCTCCGAAAAAAATCCTGAATCATCTTACCCTGGTGGTCCATTCTGCCCCGGTTTTCCTTATATTTGATTTAATAATTCTTAAATATCATTGAAAAATATCGAAAAATAACGATGAGCAATCCTCCACTACAAGAAATATATTGAAAAATCGCGTATTGAGATAAACGCCATCAAAACCTTAATATGTTCTATAAATATGAATAAATTCTTGAGGAAAACTTCAAAAATTCATCAGCAAAAATGCTTTCAAAAAAAAAGAAATTATCAATTTTTAAAAAATTCTACAGTAGCCCAATCCCTTAACGATCAATTTCTTCATAATTATAATGATAATAATTACATTGAGAGGGATGACACGTTCTGCTTGTTGTGTTTGAACTGGTCTAACTTGCTGAATGATTCGTATCTGTGGTTGTTGCACAGTTTTATTCGCCATTGGACTTTCTGGAGGTGAATACGAGGAGGATCCATTTGTCCCACTTCTTTTGGCCCATTCAGGCAATTCTTCCTGGGGTTTAGTCTTGTTCTGCAACCAGGGTGTTGGAGCTCTGGTGAGATTAACTTGTGGAGGAGTTGTCGGTGTTTCTGGTGTATCAGGCTGCGATGGTGATCTGGTCTCGAGTTTAACCATTGATCTAGGAGCTTCTTGACTCTTATCTGGAGGATTTATTTGAAGGCGATTTGTTTGATGCGGTCGATTAACTTGAACTGGTACTATATTTGTTGGAAAAACTGGTACTGCCACCTGCGGCTGAATATATACACTGGCACCAGTAGAAACAGGACGTGCACCTTCACCTGCAAGTGGTGATTTTGGAGGTCCCTCGATTCCTTCGTCATTCGCATTTTTTGCAACACGACGTGCCATTCTTGGACTTCTTATCTGTGACAAATCGAGTTTACCACCCATTCCTGGTGTATAGGTGAATGGCTTCTTATCTTTTGTCATCATGGCATTTTGAATAGCTGCTGGAGGCTCGTACGCATCATTACCACTTGAAACTGGTCGCTTTGATATTGGAGTCTGAAACATATTTGGAAAGCAAGTGGATAATAGTATTGCTCCACAACTGATATAGCTCTTTCTGCTAGTACTTTAGCAATATACTTCTGAATAGAAGTGATACAACTTTTTTCAAACCATCATCGAAATATGAAATTTTGAAAAATTCATTAAAACGCCAATTGATAGGCATTTAACTGATACAGCTCTCGAGATAATATATGAGTATAAATAACGTCACTTTAATAATTTTCAGAAATTCCATTAAAAACTGATTTTCGAAGACTGGACATATCTTAAAAAGTACCGATCGGATTCTCTTCAAATAAAGCTTAAAAAATAGAGTTCATCGAAAGGAAGTTCTCCATAACATATGAAATTTTTCTATAAATGTGTTTGCTGTAATTACGACTTCTATACACACATAGAGACATGCACTAAAAATATCATTTTCTCTTTATTTAGATGATTTTACCGCGATAGCACCTTCTATTGAAGAAATTACAACCGAAAATTCTGATGATTACACAGCTTCCATTCGGGAGCAAAAAAACATTTCATTGTTTAATAACGAAAATTAGCTTATTTGTGTCTCTACAAATTTTCTGGTAGTGTTTAATTCGACTGAATATCATTATAGATATAAAATATTGCTAAATTTGTTTTTCTGCCAGTTTCAACACCCACTCTACAATCCCACCATTTCTTTTCCTCTATTAATTTGAATTTATTGACCGGGAAGAAGTATTTTTTTCTTCATTCTCGATTATTGTGTGTTAAAAAACCTCTATTCAATCGATTATTAGTACACTGAGAAAAAAGCAATTCTTGTAGAAAAAAAATTGTCTTTTACCAAAATTTTCCTTCACAATTTTATATATATTGAAATTTTCTGAAGTGAAGTTAATTTTCTCCAACTAAATGAATTTTCTTACAAATTTTTTTCTTCCCAGTGTAATAATTGAGTTAAAACTACAAAAAATCCTAGAATTTTCACCTCAGCATTTCTAATTCTCATTACTGGCACCTGTCCAGGTACAGGTGGGGGCGGTGGTGGGGGTGGAGCAGGAGCCAAACCTGAAATTCAATAAATACCTTTCATTTCAGTAAAAAAAATTCGTCTGTTTTCCATCATCATCACTAGCAATACTCATCAAAAACATACCTGCACTGCTAGTTGTCTCTGTATTCCTAAAAAAAAAGAAAGAGAAACTCATCAGTAAAAAAACCATAAAATTATCACAAATTATCGAGAGTATAAAAATCATCCAATTGATACATCATCTACGTTGGAGATTAGTGGGAGGCCAACAAAAAAAAAAACGAGAACAAAATAGAAAATGAATGTTCGAAATCGTTTGAAATGAGATCGGCTGATGACTCATGAATTGTAAAATTGTCTTCGGCACGAATCCCAAAGAGCAACAAGCTCTATAGAGTTAAGACAAGAGAGACATAAATGGTAGTCCAGTAATTTCAAGAGTAATACTGAATCACAAGGTGGTTCACATGACGAAGTAACGATGAATACCTTGATATTTAATCGCGGTAGTTGTTTTTTTTTTTTATTGAATCCACCTGTTACTCTTGTCTTTCATATATCTATATATACAAAGGGGAGAATGGTGCAAAATGGACCTCTGCAACAATACGATTCAAGATTTTTTTTTCAGAATTAATGAATCAATGAAAAAATCTGAAAAAATTTGAGAAAATGCTCCAATATGTCCTCATTATTGTATAATTTTTTCGAATTTTTGCATGAAGCTGCCTATTCTCTAAAAAATTCCAAATTCTTAAAAAAAAAACAGGTGCATTTGGTCCCACTTTCCCCTATATATTCATATTCTCACCTTAGAATCAAAGGGGCGTAAGTGCCTATGCTTACACACAGGACTTAAGCCCCTTTCTTTCTAAGGCTATATTATATTTAGATTATTGCTTTAGCGTCAAAGAGACGTAAGTGCTATGCTTTTATACAGCACTTACGCCTCTTTAACTCTGAGGTATATGCTTCAGCAAATGGAGATTTTTCTGGTTATCCACCGTTTAAGGAACTTGTTGCTCGTGTCAAGCATTGAGCAAGGTCATAAATCATCCATAATACTCAATTGAAGCTTCCAATATCCAAAGATTTTTTTTTTTTATCACAATTAGATTGGAGTAGCAGCCACAATGATCAATCGTCATATTCTATCTATTCAAAATGAATAAATAAAAAAAATTTCCTCTAGATGAAACAGCCTCATGGAGTTTAGACTGTTATTCTTGTGGGATCACAGCCAAAGTTTCTTCTTCTATACAGTATAGAAAATATATTTTAGGCAAGATACAAGCACAACTAATTTTAGCTTCTGCTGACCCGCACCGTGAACACGCCCGTATAAAATCCTTCCGATTATATTTATTTTTAGATGGTAGTCTTCTTAGAGTACAGCTATAGCTTCACAAATTACATAGATTCATTTTTTTTTTTTTTTTATTAAAAATTAATAAGTTTGCAGGTATAACTGTTGAAGATTTTTTTTTGCTTCGATCATTTTTTCGATTTAATGAAAAGACTTTAATTGGGGAAAATTTTGAAATGATAATGAAGACGATGAATAGAAAAACTGCTTTTTTTTCCCCCCAATGTTTAAAAATATCCAGGCGTATTTTCTCACCAAGAACCCGAATGTAAAAAATTTAGGCACGTGGCAATGAACAATTTCACTATATGTAATTCTTCTGGGCACTCACGAAGGAGTGAAGAAATTTGGCCAAAGGTCATTGACACACTGAACAAAAAAAAAAGGATGAAATCTCGATGAACAAAGGCATTCACAGTGAAATTCACGAAATTCTGGAAAAAAAATGATTATTTCAATGGAAATTGGATAATTTTTGGGTAAATTAATTGTTATAATTTGTGGAATAAATTAAGAACAAAGCAAAAAGAACAAATTCAAGGGAAAAAAGAAGCTCAAGGATCATTTCTCCATAGAATTTTTTGAAATATTTCTATTATTGAATGGAAAGTTATGAACAGATAATTCTCACCCGAAATAAGCTGCAGAATTCATGATGTTCACCTGCAATTACCCAGAAAAAATTGTATTCGTAATCTCAGAACAAGTAAGTGAATATGTGTAATTTTGTAACACAGCCTTGATCTTATTTATTTTTTATTTTATTTTTTTTTGGATTTTCAAGTTTTTTTTTTCTTCTTTTTTTTCGAGCAGGTAGTAAGAGGCATTCAACGATACCGACACTGAGGCGCGTTTGCCACAAACTGACGATGACTCGCTATCGTCCAAGAGTAACACCAATGAGTTTGTGTATAACGTACCATACCAAATGGATTATATTCAGAGAGGTGAGTTTGCCTCGACCAGATTTTTGAATAATTCCCCATTGCATATTATTAATTAGTCTTGAAAGAAGAAGAAAAATAACGTTACAATGAATTTTTTAAAATCTATCTTTCATCAGAATTTATTGAAGATTCAGGTAAATATGCAGAAAGACCATTAAAAATAAAATAAAATTAATTTAAATTAATTTTGACCCCTTCCCGAGGCAATTTCAAATTAATTTAAATTAATTCCATATTTAAAGGTCTTTCTGCATATTTACCAAGATTAATTAACGAAATATTTCCAATGAAATTTTTTCAAAAAATTAATTTCATCTCGAGTTCATTGAAATTTAAAAAATCAACTTTGCTTAGATTTTAAGATCTATTAATATGACTCGTGAATAAGTCAATTTTAATGCGGAAAATTTTCGCAAAATTTTGCGTTTTCTCTTCTCACTTGATAGCTGCAGACTCCTGAATTTATATCATCAAACGTATTTATTACTAAATACTAATTCTTTGTGTCTAGGTGAAAAATGGAAATGGATAACAGAGAGGAAACTATGTTGAATGAATAAATAAATTCACACTGGAGCAGTAACAATTCAAAGAAAATTATATTTATAATTATTATAATATTCTTTTTCTCCTCAGTTTTCTTGGCTCTTGGGTGAGCCAAATGATCTGGATTGACTGTAAGCATACAATTTGTCGTCAGGTTTGTATGAATAAGAGCATTGCTCTGAATTTCCACCGGTTTTTGGATTTTTGCAGACTGTGCATGTCATTGAATCTCTTATCTCTTCATGACAATTATCATTTTCTTTTTTTTCGATCTGTTTAGTTTCTTCAGAATTAATATCTTCACCTTCATCAATACGTCGAGGAGATTTTGATGTTTTGGGGCTGGAAGTCTTTCCTTCAGGATATCCAAAACGCTTGGATTTGCTGAATTTGTAGACTTTGTCATTGGGTTCATAGGCATATGAGCATTTTTCAAAATTACCACCTGTTTCTGGATCAGTGCAAATCATGCAGCTCATTCCATCTCTTTCCTCCTCTTTGCACTTGTTTTTATCTTGTTTTTTTGTTATTCTTTCTGATTCAGAAATGTACTCAGATGGTGGCTTATGCTGGTTTTTTGGGTGACGTCTGGATTTTTCAACTTGCCTGTTTTCTTCTTCTTCTTCACTCGATTCGTGTTTTCGAGAAGGAGATCTGGATTTGCTCAAGCGTGATTGGGAACTTTCGTATTCTGGAGATCTATCAACTTTTGATTTAGCATAATCAAATGATTCGTTTGAAGGCTCTGATACATAGGAACATCTCTCGTATTTTGCATTACTCTCTGAATCCTTGCATACCATGCAGACCATTGAGTTTTTAACGACTCGCTCACATTCATTTGCTTCTTGTTTACGGGAAGAGTCGTGTGAAGCTTCTGGAGTCAGATATTCTTCGGCAAATCTGTACCGAGAGGGGGGACCATGCTCTGATGATGATGATGATGATAAATGTGAGGCTGAGCGAGCGTCGACTCCCATTGAGACCAGGAAAATACACCAGAATACCTGTGAAATATGGAAATGTTTATTTAAAGGAGTTGAAGGCTGGAGCAGAGAAATTTGAAAAAATTCGACAACAATGGAGATACATTGGGGCATATTTAAGAATTTTTTCAGATTTTTTTTTGGAAAAGGTTTAACTAAAAAAAAATGATACTGAAAATAGCAGACATCTGATAATAATTATTATAGTTTTTATTTTTTAATTCACTTCAATTTATTCAATTTATTTGTTAAATTATTGAAAAATGAGTGAAAAATGCACATATAGAACATTCGAAAAACTACCAATTCAAATTTTTCGAATACTTTTCCAAAAACCATTCATTTGTTCAAGAAAATGCTAAAAAAAAAATTATGAGATATGTGCTATTTTCATTATTTATAAAAAAAATTTGATCCATTTTGCCCCATCTACCCCTATACCACTGAGACTAATTACTATAAAAGCACACTGACCTTATATAGAGCCATTTAGAATTATTGAATTCTTCACACTTTACTTTACCAAATCGATAATGTTACGGTTTCGACAAGTCATTAAGATACTTTCCCATGAAATGAAGGCTTACCCAGTGGTTCATTCACTTTATATCGATTTGTTGAATATGAAGAAGTATTATCCCTTCCTTCCAACAATCGATTCACAATATCCCACCAATTTGTGTAAAAGCCAATGTAGAATTATTATATCTCGTAAACCACAAAATTGCCAAATTTTTTCGAGTTCCACTTTCTTCTTTTCTTCTCTCTTATCACAGAATTTATCACTAAAATCCAATGAAATAGTACTCATCCAGTGTATTTAATGATCGACACTGCTTATTATACTCATAATGTTGAATTTGCATGTGAAACAATGGTCCAGTGAAAGTGAATTTGAAAAGAGATCAACGGACGTTTTCCATTGTATTCAATTTTATACTTACATATCATTATTTTAGAAATAAAAGGGCATAAGTGCTGTGTATAAGCACAGAACTTATGCCCCTTTGTTTCTAAAGCCACTAAATGTATCCACTAAGTTGATAGTATTTCATACATGACATAAAATGAGTCAATATTTTCGCCATCGTTTTTTTTTTTTTTATTCGCATGAATATTGACTGTAAAATTTAGCTATAAAAAGCAAAATGAATTAGACTTGCGGTTATAGGAAATCGATTTCACTTCTGATGAAAATAAAAAAAATAATATAAAAAAATAAAGAACAATTCAATTTCATTGGCTAAAAACACGGAAGCAAAATGAAATCGAGATTGCGAGAGCATGGAAAGTGACAAGTTTTTCATAATTTTATAAAGATTAGTTCAAGTAATTATTGTTTGTTGAAGCTTTTATTAGTGTTATGAAATTATTAATTAATATTAATTCATAGAGATAATTAGATAATTGAAGAAAAAAGAGTTTTTATAATGGTAAAATTAGCATACATCTGAAATTTTTTTGGATTTTTTTTTGGAATGAATTAATTATTGCAAGAGAAATATATTTAAAAAATTTGCACTCAATAATTTGCATTTTATGGTTTTTTACATGCGCATACCATGGTAGCCCCGTTTTCCGACACTCTGGAGCTAGTTTCTGACAGTATAAATCGAAGGCCAAGAATATTTGCTTATTGAATGTAATTTCATTAAATTAAATAATATAGGGGGAACCTGGGGCAAAATGGACATTGTAATGAAACACTGAGATATAATTTTTTTTTTTGATGATTCTATTGAAAAGCTGAGGAAATTTTAGGCAGATAACAAACGCCAGAATTAATTTTTTCAAATTTTCTGAGAATTTGATTTTTTTTTTAATTTTTGAGAGGTAGAACTGTTTTGATTTTTCCAGAAAATTCAGTTTTTTCGAAACGCCGGTTCTATTGGTCGTAACGACATGGGACCGACTTCAAATGAAAGCTTAGATGATATTCCATCGATTTATGTAGATTTGAATTTGGAAATATCGATTTTTCAGATAGTTATGGGAACTTCTGTGAAAAATTACGATTATCAAGTTTTGTCCTATAACTATGTGAAAAATCGATATTTTTTAGTTCAAACCCCATAAATAGATGGGAAATGATCTTACCTTTCATTTAAAATCAGTCCCAGGTCGCTACACCCAACAGAACCGGAGATATTTCCAAAAAACTGGATTTTCTCATGAATCAAAAGACTGTTACCCCTTAAAAATGCCCCAAAAAAAATCGACTGCTCCAAAAAATTGAAAAAAATTAATTCTGGCACTTGTTTCTCGCCTGAAATTTCCTCAGCTTTGCAACGGAACCATCGAAACAAGTCTATCTCTAATATTTCTATCCATTTCAAGATTTTCTCAGAATATATGCATAAAAACTCAAATGTGTCCATTTTAGCCCTTATGTCCGTATTGCCCCACCTTGGCCTATTTTACATGTGAAGATGGCTGAGAAAATTGAAAAAATTGTCAGTTACTGAGACACTGTCAGAAATTGGAGCAACTACGGTGTTTTCCAATTTTTTTAAATAATTTCTTTGTTAAAGAAAAAGACTAGAATTTGTCAGATGTCTGCTATCTCTAGCATCATGAGTTTGATCCTTAAGAATATAATATAAAAGATTTTTGATTAATTTTAAATCTGTGATTTTTCCTCTATTCCTTGAATGGAATTTTTTTCGGATAGACTGAAATATGTGATATACGTGGTCTTGGACCAGTTGTTGTACGTCCAATAAATGCAACAGTTGGTGCATGCTTGAAACTTATTTTTCCATCATTTGAATTTTCACTTGAACGTATACCATCACCATTTTTATCCTTTGAATGCCTCATTTTTTCTCTTTTATTTCTTCTACGATAATATATCACTTCACCTGCCAGTGTTATCATGGCCAAGGCCAAACCAAACAGAGTTGCAATAAAAACTCCACCTGTAACAATTTATTTGGATAAAATCCTCAGTCTAACTGTTGCATCAACTTTATTTATAATTTTTTATGAATATCTGTATTTTACCTAAACTCTCCAGCGTTATTCCTTCATTTTCATCGGCAACAGAACATTTACCCTTCAGCGATGTATTCCAATACTTTGCAGAGAGATTCTCAAAGTATCTGTCTTTTTGTAGATCCAAAATTCTAGTACAAATTCACAATAAATTTGTATAATCATCAATTTAAATAATTATCAAATTAATTAATTAAGGATGATTGAGAGGTATAATCGGGAAAAAAGGTAAATTTTTGTAGAAAATCCTTAATAACAATTTATACAAGATGAAATTCTAAAATCTGATTGAG
Organism: Aleiodes alternator; assembly: GCA_963921955.1. Lineage (NCBI taxonomy): Eukaryota > Metazoa > Arthropoda > Insecta > Hymenoptera > Braconidae > Aleiodes > Aleiodes alternator. The sequence continues at coordinate 13,444,386 of OY998098.1, read as the reverse complement.
TGAAACTGTAAAGAATATAATGAGGAATAAAATAAGCCGTAGAAACTAGAAATTCATTAAAAATTGCAAAATTTTCATGATTTTCTATATTCCTTAAAGGGAACACTACTGTCAAAGTCTTTTAAAAAAACGTTTTTTGGCTACTTTTTTTTCTACAGAAAAAGTGGCAATGAAATGATGGTATTTGAGGGAGTGATTGAGCATATAGTTCAGTCCTCAGAAAAAACAATCATCGAAAAATGACGACACAAGTCTTGCGAGGCCCCTAAAATTGAAACCACTCTGCGGCACGCAGTGTAACTGGTGCAAATTTCAATTGCAAAGAAAAACTTGGCTCAGTTTAGATATATATAGCTACAAAAATACGTAGCGGATTACAAAAATATTGTTTTGTGTGGAATTGGTGACCGTTTGAGTGAAAAACTTCACATTTCGGCCAAGAAACCGGCAATTTTTTATCATTAAAAGATGTGCAAATCAACTTTCGGAAAATCTCCTACGTATTTCTGTTCAAAATCTTGTTTTCAAGATGCTGTCGGAAATTCAAATGAAAATAATGAAAATTATTGGAGTTATGCTGCGTGCCAATTTGAAAAATCATGTTTCGAGAAAAACACAATTGAAATTTTGACTTAGGCTATGAATATGAAGAAATGCCTGGGGAAAAATTCAAAATTTCATGTAAAATAATGGGTTTCAGGTGATAACTTTTCTTGCCCGTATTCTGGAAGGCACAAAGTAATTTTTGAAGCAAGAAAAAAAAATTCATTTTTTGAAAATTCTACAGTTGTGCTACCCCTTAAATCTTGAAAAATTTGAAAAAAATAATGAAAAATTTTCAATTTTTGATTAATTTTTCGTTTCTAGGGCTTATTTCATTCCTCATTACATTCTTCACAGATTCATTCAATCGAATTTGGAGAATTTCATCTTATATAAATTGTTATTGATAATTCTATACGAAAATTTAACTTTTTTTCGATTGTATCTCTCAATTATCCTCAATATTTCATTGATTAGTTACTTTTTGCTTATCTCTTCCTGTAGATGACTTCCCTGCTGTACAGCAACCGCATAAGGCTGCTCAGCAAATACTTCTCCAATTTCCGTTAAATTACAATTTCTTGTTACCTCGTATCTAATCTCTGATGAATCATGGATAAAAGCGAATTCTGCATTGACGCTTTCCATTACCTAAATCAATAATAATTCACATAGCATAAATCTTCCTTTGAAAAAAACAGTATATATTCCGCATAAATGCCGCATAGACATGGTTTTTACACCCAAACCGTGTTCACATGGCATTTAAAAAAAATTAAAAATAAAAAAAATTAGAAATTTCTGAAAAATTTTAAATGAAACTAATTTTCTGGAACTTATAATAGAATTTGGCCCATCAATGGACCAAATGGCCCAAAATGGGAAATATAAACTCATTTTTTTGTGGAATTTGTGATTAACTTTAATTAAATTATCTATTGACCTTCTCAAATCCCTCACTGGCGTTTTGTACTGGTCCAACAGCTGTAATTGATTGTAAAATATGACCATATTGTTCTTTAATTGGATAATCCCAAACTCTGTACTCAATCTGATCACTCGTGCTATTGAGTGTTATTTCTTTCCATACACTGAAACCAAAAAAAAATTATTTCCTACATTTGATTTTAAAAAAATGGAAAAAGAAAAAAAAATTTATCATGAAAAATAAATACGTGTAGAGTTTGTCTTCAGCATTTTTCATGTTCTTGAAGTACTGATGAGTACTAGAATTAAAAACAACTGTGTAATTAATTCTCGATTGTCTGGCCAATTGCTCCAGCGATTGAACTTGAGCCTGAAACACGAGTCACAATGTATTATTTTATTAAGATGATCGATTATTTATCATTTTTACAAAATAGTACCTGCATTCTCTCAACTGTGAGGAAAGCCGCTAAATTTGCTGTAAATGTAGCGAGCATGAGAACAACAAAAAGCCAATAAGCTGCAACCAATGTTCTACTTGATAAGGCTTTTGGTGCTTCTCCACCACCTTGTGGTGTGAATGATGTCAAAGCAAACCAGAAGCTCTCCTTCAACGTGAACTCTCTGAAAATTCGTCATTACGTGTAAAAATCCATGAAATTAAGGGGCTACAAAACTCTAGAAGACTCGAAAAAAAAACATTTTCAGAACATTCTTTCCAAGTGGAAATAAGGCAATGGAATAATGATGTTTGAAGAAGTCTTCCAGAATATGTTTGAAGTCTTGACGAAAAAATTTCACGTTTCAGATATCTTTTTGATATTAAAAAATGACGATACCGTATCAATTCTCGCAAAGTTCCTCGAGTTTGAGACATTCTGTGGCACAAATTATGATTCGAGCAAATTTCAATTTCGAAAAAAAAGTGGCTTAATCTACATGGTCATAGCTTAAGGACTACGAAGAAGATTTCAAACAATATCATTACGGTAGAAACAAAAAGGCGTAAGTGTTGTGTATAAGCGCTTACGTCCCTCCGTTTCTAAGGCAACAATATTATTTTCTGTATGATTTGCCAGCATTTGAATGAAAACGTTCAATTTTCGACCAAAAAACCGGGAATTACACTTTTTAATGAAAAATGTGTAAATCAACTTTTTTAAAAATCTACGTATTTCTCTCCGAAATGTTGTTTTCAAGATACTGTTCAAAAGTTAAATAAAGAAATAAGTGTACTATAAGTACGAAGATATGCTTGGGGAAAATTTCGAAATTTCATTCTAAAAAATGGATTTCAGGTGATAAACTTCTTCCCCCATATTCTGGAAGGTTCAAAATATCTTTTGAACAAAAAAAAGGAAGATTTTCTGAAAATTCTGCAGTAGTTTAAAAAATACATGAATAGTTATGAATTATAATGGCACCTGCAGGGATAAGGATATATTCTCTTATTATTTCTTGCACTGTACGGTGAATACTTGTCCAAGATCCAAATCATAATGGCTGTAAGAGTCAAAGCACCAACAATACTCAGCCAAACTTCTACTCTCAAAACTGTCATGAATTTGAATAGTGAAGTTCTTCTCAATGGTTTCCTCATAACAATTAAAATTCCAGACTGTTCGAAATATGGTGCAACAAAATCAATGACTTCTTCACGCTCTGATGTCATTGTCAATGCTCCAATGGCAATATCAGTCTCCTGAAATATTAATATTCCTACAATCGTTTCTATTCAACCTTTGAAATATGCCAAAATAATGACGTGTTGCTTTTGATGCAAAAAAAATTTTTTTTTACATAAAACAGTCAATAAAACGAAGGCCTAACAATAACATTCGATTGTTCCGTTTTTTTTTTTTTTTTTCGTTAATAATATGCAATTATGAAAATCGATATTTATGTTCTGTTTTCATCAACTCTTTATTGTCGCTATCGATTATTGAATTATTAATACTTACACCCCTTGCCAAATCACCAACGAGTCCAGTCCACTTTCCATTTGGTAATTTTTCACCGAATGCATTGTCATCAGGAATAACAAGATCATAATCAAACTCCATTTTCTGTGATAATTGATGAATAAAATCAATGCAGTAGCCTTCCCAAATGAGTTTGCCTTCCTTATCCCTCAATGGTTGGCCAGTGACAGGATCTTTTTTTATTGTAGACCAGGGTAATGCCTACAACAATGAAAAATATTCACATTTATTAATGTGAATTTTGTTTTTTTCCAATAAAAATAAGAGAATCAATAATTTAATGTATAGCATTTACTTGAGCTGTTCCAATGCGAAAATATCGTTTTGCTGGAATTATTTCTTTGTCTGGTGCTGTTAAAATATCTGTTTTCTTTGACCAATTACCTAATAGCTCCAATTTACCATTCTGAAGTGTTTCAATATTAATTTCAACCTGATTGTCAATGACCCATTTTGATCTGTCAAAGTCAAAGAGACCGGGTGCTGCTTGCGTGTTCTGCAAAAAAAAAAAAATTATTATACGATAATTATTACTTTAATGAAATTTGAGTGTAGGCATTATGGAAAAATGATAAACTCACTGTTATCAAGTAATCATAAAATGCTTTAACCGTTGCATTCTTTTCAGCACTTGTTGACGTACTTTCATCCTCAGTACTACCACACTCTACCTTTACAGATTCTAAAAGAATTCCTGATCTCCGAACTTGATCAATTGTCGAGATAATGAGATGAATCGAACGCTCGAAAAATTTCGGATATACCTGTTTAATGAATTATATTTAGTAAATTATCTAATAAGTGCGGTAAAGTACTTTCCCGACGAGTGTGAAGTTGGAAAAAGAGCTGAAAGTGAGTTTTATAATCACACGAGTCTGAAAATCTTTACCGCACGTGTAAGCTACAATTTTTTTTATGCACAACATGTGGAAAGTGCCACTGACCGCACGCATACTGTGCGAAAAGTGGCGACTTTTCGCACGGCGTGCGGAAAAATTATTGGCAATTATTCAGATCTTGGTGATACTGACTTCGAAATTTGGAGGACAAGTGCAGGATTCCTTGTCCATTAATTTACAACAGACACTGGGATTCATTGAGAGAAGGCCAATCGTGACATTCAGTCCTTCAGGTCGTGTAATATATGGAAAATTCTTGTAATTCATATCTGTGAATACTAAATTCCAGATCCCATCGCGCTTCACTAAACCTCCTGATAGGGCCTTTGATAAGCATGAAAGAAAAGATATTACTTTTATTCCATTTATGTTATTGTAATATAGGGGGAAATGGGGTAAAATAGAGGCACCTAGGAAATGGGTGAAAATTGATTTTTTTTTATTATTCCATTGAAAAACTGAGGAAATTTCAGGTGAAAGACAAGTGTCACTATTCTTTTTTTGGAAATTCTACTTTTTCGACATAGAATTGGGGGTCAAATCCTTCCAATTGGCGAAAATTCTCTGTTTTTTTGGGGAAATCTCTGGTTCTAATGCTCGTAGCTTCATAATTCTACGGGGAGGTGAAAGGTGAGTCCATTTCCCATCGATTTATGTGGTATCGCAAGAAAAATATATGTTTTTGAGGTACTTATAGTCCATTACATTAAAATCGTTTTTTTTTTCATGATAATTTGCAATTTTGGCTTTGTGACTCCAAAATTTGATGCGACTCGAACGGTTCGACCCCAATCTCCAATGAAAAAGGTCATATTTTAGAAAAAAGTCAATAAAATGACTTCTGTCACATATTTTCCATTTCAAATTCCCTTAGATTAGTATCAGAATCATTAACAATATCCCATCCCAATGACTTTCAACAATTTCAAACAAATACAACTATTAATGTCAAATTCAGACGTCAAACCCTTTCCATTGTCAAAAATTTTCAGTTCTTTGGAGAACATCTCCGGTTCTAATGGTTACAACGTAATAATTCAAGGAGGTGAAAAGTGAGTTCATTTGCCATCGATTATGGGGTTTCGCATGAAAAATATCGATTTGTAAGCGACTTATAGTCCATTTTATAAGAAACATTTTTTCCTCTATGATAATTTCAAATTTTCACGCTACAACTAGTAGAATCTGAAATATTCCCAAAAAAAAATTTCCGATTCTTTCAATGTGATTTCAAAAGAAAAATATCGATTTTCCAGTGACTTATAGTCGAGTTCCTGAAAATCAGTATTTCTTCCATGACAATTTCAAATTTTCGCGCTATTTTTTTTTTGAAAATATTAAGGGTTTGACCGCATCCAATCGAAAAAAAAGTCGTATTTTCGAAAAATTCAAAAAAATGACTTTTGACAAATTTGAAATTATCTCAGCTTTTCATTGGAATCATTAAAAATATCGTATCCCAACTATTTTCAACGATTTTAAACAAATTCAACTGATAATGACTCCATACCGTTTTGAAAAGAGTCTCCATTCTCGCTGTACTGGAATAAATTGTATAATACGAAGGTGATGGTCTCATATCCAGTATTTTCTTCACTGTCACCTCTGATAAATCATGGATAACAACTAATCGTATTATCGAATTGCCAATGAGATAGTACAACGACTGATTCAACTCTATTAAAAACCAAATTATCATTTCATATCATCGCCACATCATCATGATCAATATAAAAAAAAAAGTAACAAGCAAACCTCTTTCATTCTCAAAAATCAAGGCAACATCAGTTGCATTTTTTTTAAACAGCAAATTATCAATAGCTTGAATGTACGGGATAATAGCACCATCCATTCGCAAGTAGATAATCGAATTAGCCTGTGCTTGTTCACGAAGTTTATCCCATCCGGTATAAGTTAGATCCAGGACCAATGTAATACCCTTGAAAAGTTCACTACATACTAAAATAACGAATGAAATAAATAATAATTACTAAATTATTCTATAATAATTACTAATTAATTAACCGATTAAAAATGCGCTAAGTGCTCCTAATAATTCATAGTATTTAATACCTTTTTCATAGCTCTCTTCAACATAATCACGATTGACTCCAACAGTTGCTACATCAATATTCACTTTATCACTACCGAAACTCTGTTCAACAGCTGGCAATAAATCGTCGAGTTGCGAGATGATGTTCAAATCAGTCTTTTCAACCACAACCACTGAGAAAGTTTTTCAAATTTTCAATAATTTTATTAACGTGTCCAATTAATCTATCTGTACAGTAAAAGAAAAGTTAAATTTTTGGATAAAATCGTTAAAAACAATTTATACAAGACGTGAAATTCCCAAATTTGATTAAATGAATCTGTAAAGAATGTAATGAGCAATGAAATAAGTCTTAGATACAAAAAATCAATTGAAAATTGGAAAATTTTCTGTGCTTTTTACATTCCTTCATTTTTTTCAAGTTTTGAAGGAATTTTAAAAACCACAGAAAATTTTAGAGTTTTCAACCAATTTATTGTTTTTAGGACTTATTTTATTTCTCATTACATTCTTTACAAATTCACTTAATCTAATTTGAGAACTTCGTTTCGTATAAATTGTTATTAACGATTTTAAACAAAGATTCAATTTTTTTTTTCGACTATACGGACAGAAACACCTAAAAATCCCATTAATACACGTCAATTCGCTATTCAAATATAACTTACGTAATCTGATTGGTGATTGTGATTCTACATGATGTGAAATTATCACCAAAACAAGGGAAGTCAATGCCCAAGAATTGAGCATGATGATGCATCGGTGAAGCAATGTGGCAATGTGTAGTAGACTTGTTGGTGTCTTTGGGGTACTATGATACTTTTACTTGAACCAAGGGGGGTAAACCAGGAATCACCTAGGCAGGAAAGTTTCACGCTTGCGCTTGCCTCAATTCTATTCCATATAAATATTTAAACAGTCCATCGAATCATGACCATCTTTTTCCTTTCAACAGTCCATTATTTCGCTACAACAATGAAAAATCCAAATGATCCATTATTATTTTTCTGCTTTATTCCTATTTCGATGATTATATTCATTGTGTCCTTCCTCATTTCATTGAAGGATAATATGAATTTGCATCATTATTATTTAATGACACATTACTTCTTTTTTTTTTCAACATTCCAGGATCCTGAAAAAAATCAATTTATTGATCAAAGCAACTTCATTAATCAAGAACTACAAAAAAAAATTTAAAAATTTACCTTCTCGTGATAAATGGTGAAGAGGTGAAATGCTGAAAATTCAACCTGAGGCTCTCTTTATTGATTATCAATTTCTTCTATTTCGCTTTGGTATCGAGTCAAACTATTACAATGCATTTTACCATTGCAATTCAACGGATTGGTATCTTCCTGGGGCACTAATTTAACGATCGATGCTCCATAAAATACTGATGAACGATATTTCATATTGGTTGGACATGCGTGACTGCATCTAATCAAAATCGTAACGCTATATAATGCAGGTAAAAGCATCGCTTTTTAAATAATTGAATAGTAAATAAATATGAATAATTTAAATTTCAAATTTCAATTTTTTTTCTAACGCAGAAGAATAATGAATTCGTTGGGGGAAAGGCTAAATCATTTACCTGAACATTGAATGTATTGTCATGGTGGTCCTGGTTTCTGACACTTTGGAGCCTATTTCTGACAGCATAAATCGAAAAACAACTATTTTGCTGCACTATTAGAATAAAATTGAAAAATTCATGGACAATTTGATGGGAATTTTTATAAACGTAATATCGAATTTTTTTCCAATGGGAAGATGGTCATGAAATCTGTGAGTTTCAAAGGAAATTCAAAAGAATCTATGAGTCTCAAGTAGAATTGAGACAAAAATTCTACAAATTACTTGAATTTTCAACTGAACATGAATATTTAAAATCAAAATGACTTGAATTTTCAATTTTTCCTATTTTTATTAAATTTTCAAGAAACAATTAAACTGAAATTTACAAATTTCATTGATATCCAGGCATGAAATTATTTAAAACCCGATTATGTGTTCATTGTTCAATGACATAGTAATCTGAAATTTCAGTAGAAATATAACTCATTCGAAATTTCCAGGATTTTACACGAAAAATTCAGACGAAAATTTTTAACAGTGTTTAATGTAATTTAATTATATTAATACATATCATCAAAGTACGTAAACGCACCTTAGAATCAAAGGGGCGTAAGTGCTATAATAATACACAGTACTTACGCCTGTTTATTTCTAAGGTGACGATATTTATTGCACTAAATGCACTCAGCAATTGTATGTCGTCTTCATAGAAACAAAAGGGCGTAACTGATGTATATGAGTATAGCACTCACGCCCCTTTGATTCTAAGACAACGATATTAAACTATTTTTTATATTTGAATATAACTAAGAAATTTGCAAAAATTGTCAATTACTGGGGCACTCTGTCAGGAACCCGGACTACCATGGTGTATAAATTTCCTTCTTCTATTTATCCGGATGGCTGAATTAATCTCTATGGTTGAGCCACCAAAACAGGATACAAGATAGTTTCAGTCAATACCATAATTCATCATATAATAGTGAAAGAATAAAAACAGATTACTTCTGCAGATGTTTCCATTTTCAAGAAGGCAGGTGAATGGAGATGCTTCACTTAACTTCTTCATAGTTTTTTTGAATGCTTGGCTGCGCTTCATTCGTCAGTATACTTTCCTGCAATTGAAAATTAGTCTTTCGAGAAGTGTAAAAAGAACAAAATTCTAGAAAAAAAAAAAAAATAATAATCAAATAAAATGAAAGATTTCAAGGATTTGTGTGCTGCAACGGATAAATTCAGAAAAAATTAAACGCGCGTAAATGCATTTGAATTCAAAAATGAGCGTTAATGAGAGTGTTTGTATGGATAAGAACCATGTAGGTAATACAAATCATTTATCCTAAGATCAATTCATCAATTTCATGGCAAGAATTGACCTCCGAGACGTCAGATGTCGTTGCGCTTCGGTTTATTTTGATAATTCCATAATTTCCATTCATATAATAGGCTTGTGTCCATATCGCCGAATGACTGGAGTCAGCTTTAAATTAATCTGGGTAAGATTCGATTAAATCCATTAAAAAAAAAAAAAAAAATTATCCTTAACAAGAGTAACAATAATTAATTAAAATTGTTATTCATCCCCTTTGAAAATAATGAATGAGCTACTAATTTATGCGAATCGTATAAATTATCATGTATACATATATAAATATGTACACAAAAACACATTCATATACATGCATTATGTGCCTTAGCTGTTTTTCTATATATATACATATATATATATATAAATACTAAGTTTGGACATGTGTGTTATATGCTCTCATTCTCGTATCCTCTCTGTACTATACACACAGATAGAATGGTTGAGGCCTACAATGAAACGTTAACACGTTTACTACCAACTACTCTCGCAGAGGCAATAATACACACACACACACACACACAAAGTTCAATAGTATATATGTATTGGAGTGCGCGCGAAAAGAAAGGGAAGAATGGAATTTTATTAAAGAGAATCGTGTGTAATGCGGGAAGTGCGTGTGCATGTGTACTCAACGCAAACACAAATCTATACAATGACTTGTAGGACTTTCCCCCCCCCCCTTCAATGTACACTTATACATACATGATATTTTCATGTCTGTATACGATTATAGGCTGAAAATCGGGTATTTACGTGTATATTCGGGGAGTATCGTTTCATTTTCATACACGAAATGGTAGAGAAGCATGGCTTGTGTGTCCAAGGTTGTGTGTCTGTAGTGGTAAGCCTCCCTACAGAGAGAAAGAGATCACCCATTCGCTTATTCGTCCATTCATTGGCCCGGCCTGGCGAGCTCCAAGAGAGAAAGACTGAGGCAGGTTAACGAATCAAACTGAGTCAAATTCAAACATCGCAGAGTGAGAAGGAGAATAAGAGAGAGAAGGACAATACACAAGGGACAATACATCGGCGACAGTCTGTGTGTACTAATTCTCTTGTTCTCTCTCTCTCACTGCTTCGTTTCCTCAGTCGCTAGAGAGAGATGGAGCGAGAGGAGGAGGAAGAAGGAAGGATGGCGCTATATTAACGAGCATATAGACACACAGACAGAGCGAGAGAGAGAGAGAGAAAGGAGAAGGCAAAACTCAAACGCCAAAACTACGAGCACGGGGTAGCTTATAGCGAGAAGACTTGAAGCGGCAGATGCTCGCCTCAGTTGGCTCGTTGACGTGTACTTAGACGGAACCTCTCTTATTTATTTCCACAAAAACCTAACCAACATATTTTCACGTTTTTTTTTTTTTAATTCTTGAGTTATATATATATATTTTTTTCTGCACTTCATTATTGTGTCTCTCCATTCTTGGCTGTAAACAAAAAAAAGTCAAAGAGAAGTTGTGACGACACACGACAAGGAAAAAGAAAAAATTGAAAAAAAAATAGCTGCAGCATTATCATTATTATTCATCTAATTGAGTAAAATAAGTGAAATTGTGGGTCTCCTGTCTCTGTGTGTATTATTTGTGTGTGGCCTTCATGTTGATGTTAATACGCAGAGAAAATTTAATGCAAAAAAAAACCTGCAGTCACTACACACACACAACCGGATGGATTTTGTGAAAAGATATAATGTGTGCTTGTTGATTGTGGATTTTTCTTTTTCACTATTTCACGTCGATTATTAATTATTTTCCTTTTTTTTTTTTTGTTGGAAACGAAGTGCATAAACAGTGTCTATGAAGAAAGTTATAATTTTGTAAAAAATACAATATATATATATCAGGAGAAAAAAGAAAGAGAGAGAGTAACAACGAGTGGGAGAAGAAAAAAAAGGGAAAAAGATAGAAGAGAGAAAGAGAAGAAAAAAAAAGTTGAGTGGCAGAGATGTGGCAATGGCGCTCGTGTCCAGCGAGCAATGGAGTGGCTGGTCTACGCACAGGCTTAGTTTGCACATAGTTCGTGCCTGAAAGGAGGATATAAGAAAATCCTTCTAGTATTATAGTATTGAGAGAAAAGTAAAAAAAAAAAAGAGAAAAAGACGATAAATTTTGCACGGGGTAGAAGGCCTTGACAATTGCATTGAAGGGGGCCCCAAAGGGCCCGAGTTACAATTTTTTTTATATTTTTTTTTTATTATTTATTTATTTATTTCTTTGTTTTTTTTTTCGTCCCTGTTTTTTTTTCTCTTCATGTTACATTTTCTTCAACGACGAAAATTCATCAATCAACTCCAAAATTGTCAAGTGTATCAATCATGTACTGATTGACACATGATAACACACACACACACACACGACGTCTTCTTTATATGCATGTGAAAAGGAAATCGGACATTGTAAAAAAAAAAAAAAGCCTTGTAGAAAGGAATTTAATGCATCACACACAGTATTTCTCTCAGATTTCTCTCCGTCCGTACGAACTTAGGTAGTTTAGTACCATTAAAAAAAAAAAGAAAACCTTAAAAAATGAAGGAAAACAGGATAAAAGTTAAACTTGAGGACTCAATTATTGGACTTGGGTGTATTTCCTGAAAAATAAATAAATGAAAAAAGGTGCGCGAGTGAATTTATTTATTAATTATTAATAAAATATAAATTATTATTTCTTCATTGGCTTAAAAATAAAATCAGTTGAATTTTGCACTATTTTCTGAGATTAAATATTATTCATTGAAATAATATTCTCCATGAAATTATAGCCTCATACTGATTTACTCATTGTGTGTATGTGTGTGTATGTGTTTATGTGTATGTGTATGCAATTGATTTATTATAATAAATAATAAATTGTGCATAAGGGAGGAGAAGAAAGGCAACTGAGGACACAGTTGAAAGAAAACAAGAAGTACACACACATGCCTGTAACCGGGGGAATTCTCGTTGCTAGAAGTGCATCAAGGTGTCTATACTCTGCTGCGGGTATGCTCAGGTTTCTCGCCAGGCTTTCAGGTAAAATTGAAACCAAAAAAAACATAACTACAATTTATCATTTCCATATATTGATTCAATGCATTAATTGTTCATAGGTATATTGGAAAAATAATTAACATCAAATTATTGTCAAATCGCAACGTTTCGCTGAAAAATTCCAGATTCCTCAGGCTCTTGACATTATTGATGTCTAGTCGATTTAAAATTACTCTCCATAAATGGAGTAACAAGAAAAAAACATAATTCTAGTATTTCAATGACTGTCATACTCATGTTTTGTTTTCTCTTTTTTATCGTCCAGTATTAATCGATAATCGATACGAGTTTATATCTATTGATAAGACTAAGAATGACTGATACTATAGGAAAAATCATTTTATTCTTTAAAAAATTCCTTCTTCTTCTTCTTTATGCATGCCGCAAGTACATGAGCGCACACAAGAAGGCTTTTCATTGAAAAAGAAATTTAAAAAAATGGATAAATGACGTTTCACAACACTCGCGTGGTGTCCGCAAAACACAGCCAATAGTACGAGATGGAAAATGAGAATGAAGAAGGAAAGCTTAATACAAAGTCACGTGACTACATGCTGCAGGGATTCTCAACCTGGAGGATGAAAAAAATTCGCTGCGAATTTTTTGTATTCTCTCTTCTCTTCCCTCCCACCCCCTCCCCCTCTCCTGGAGATAACACAAAAGAATAATTAGTGGAGTCACGTGAAATTGCCAAAATTTCAGTCGTCTTAATGTGCTTGTGTGTATGTGTGTGGAAATTTCTTCAGTCTACGATACCATATCCTTCCAAATTGAATCTGCAAAATTTTTGGCTAATTATTTAATGTTTAAAAGTGATACAAGTACTGTTCAAAGAATTTTTTTTTCCATTTTTTCTTTTTTCAACTAAGTGTCTGGAACTGACTGTTGGACTTTATCTTTAGAAAATACGACATCGTTTCGGGACAGACAGAACGAGACATTGGGTACACCGAATGTGTATCTTTTCATTCCAAACGGAAATAGCAATAGCCTCTATGTAGTGCTTTCGACTTGTGTCTCATGCAGAATGCACACTGACAAAATGTGTTTTACCCCCTCCTCGTTGCCCCCTTTTTTTTTTCTTAAATTTTCGTTCCCAGACAGAAAATTTCGTCTGTCCAGCATCAATGCATCTTTTTTTTCTTATGTCTCCCTCCGGTCGTTCTTCTTCTTCTTCTTCGTCTTCTTTTTTTTTCCTGTTTCCCCTTCATTCTTATTTCTTTTTTCTCTCATTGTTCATTCAAGTCTGTAGGAAGTGAACACGTCATGCAGGTACATGAGCTAGCTGGAACATAAGAGAGAAAATTGAAATAAGAAAAACCTGTCTCTTAAAAAAGCTTATGAGAGAGATGACGTCAGAAATTTACGTATAATATACGTAATAAGGCGTTGGCTCACCTACTAGTTTCTGTCATCTTATCAGTAATAAACGAAATTTTGAAAAAAAAAAAATTAATCACTCGATCTGGACATTTTCACGAAAATCCGGTGAAATTCTAAGCGAAAAATGAGAAAACGTATTTTTATCAATTATCAACATTTGAGTATTCTCATTGATAAAATCGTAAAGCCCAATTTTCTTTTTCACCTGATTCCCATTGAAAATTTCCATTTCTTTAGATAATTACTGAATTGAGCAAAGATTGATTAATTTTAATGGGAATCGTATAATTCTCCTTTCCTGTTTAATTCTCAGTATTTGTGGGAAATTTTTAATTCAAAATTGTGGCCAATAAAGGATTCACAATGTAGGAAGTCGAGGAGAAAGGAAAGAAAAAAAAGAAAAAAAAAAAAAAGAAAGACCCTGGCTTTGAGGGCAATGAGCGATTTTCGTGTCTCTGTACGGTTAACGAGCGGTCTACCTACCTAGCGTGAGCGTTTCGCTATCGTGGCCAATCTTTGAGTGGTGAAAAGCCGTCTCTTGGTCTCTACTTAATTTTTGAGTTTATTTTTTTTCAAATATTTTTCTCTTTCCGAGTAAAAACCTTGGGGGTAAATGGGGTAGATGAACATTCCGATGATTTTTTATGTTTTACGTCATGGAAAAAAGCTTGAAATTACTTGAAATAGTATATTTTTAATGACTCTATTCAATTGATCATTTCTCCTACAAATAGAACCAAAAAAAATCACAAAAAAATCCATTTTTAGCCTCATTTTCCACTTGTATTTTCCACCTGCATCTTCCTTATCTTAAATGAAATCCTCAGAAAAAAAAACCTATCTCTCATCTCTTCATCAGAATTTCCATTTTCCTCAATTTCCATATTTTCAATGAAAAAAATCAGTTAACTCCAACCATGATTCTTATTCTCCAGGTGAATGAAATTAATCTGGATTATGAATGCATTATTAATATAAAACTGCAGCTCTCCTCATCCGGTGACTTGATGGAGGTTCTCATCGTTCAAACCAAGGCAAAAATTAAAATAGCATTCTCTCGTGGTTTTGTCTATTGTAATACACATGCGACATTGACGTGTCACCGTGTTCTCGTGCAAATTCTCCCATTCCCTCAGTGTCATTCCCTCATATATTATACATATATATATATATATATATGCAAAGCGTATGTGTTTCATGCATGGGCACTTGTCGGATTTCCCGAATCTCTAGTGTTCTGTTACCTCCATTGCCAACCGGCTGCAATATGCCCATGGCTGAAGTAGCTTTTGTTGATTGGCGATTTTTTTTCCTCAATCAATTAAAGAAGAGTCTCTATCAAATTATCGATAAGATTACATTAAGTACATTTGTTCGAATAAATGGTTTTTTTTAAACATTGATACAGAAAGTATTTGTGTATCTAATCGTAAAATTCCACACCTCTCAGAATGATTATTTCTAGTTTAATCTCTTAAGGACATTCCGGAGATAGTCGCAGGTAGATTAGGCACCTTGTAGAATTTAAATTAAATAAAATTAGATTCTATGGTTTTATTTGTCACCAGACCATCGATTCCACCTCTTCATTCTTTTTTTTTTTTTTTTTTTTGTTTTCTTCTAGAAAATAAAAAAAATACATTTGGGCTTGTACAATCTCAAGAAAACCAGGATCATTAATTATCATGGAACCCTTGGCGCCTATCTGGCCACGATAAAGAACACCCAGTGTACCAGCCAGTTTTATTTTCTCAATAGCAAAAGTCCTATACACTGCTTTTTCTTCTGAAGGCCGTATTCTCCAGTGCCTTCCTTAATAAATCGTTTTAGAGAGAGAAAGAGAACTGGATCGAAACACGAGTAGGCACGCAATCCTGAATAAATCGTTGACATTGTCTCTGTTGATACATAATGTATGTTTCACATATGTACATATATAGATATATATATATATATATTTAATGAAAAAGTCTCCAAAGCCATTTGTTTCTGATCAAATAATTCTCAAGTAAATCTGATTAATTCAAAAAGTATGTATTCTCTCATGTTGGCTTCTGTATATCTGGAGTTTTACAAAAGTATCAAATACGAATGTCGTTGCCCTTATTTTCGGATTTGTCTGTGTGAGAGAGTCTCTTCTTCTTTGCTATTTATAAATTGTGTCTAGATGTCTTCCTCCTTCTCTTTTTTCTTGCACAAAATAAAACTAGCTACACACCTTTGGTCCATTTTTTTATTTGTCACTCGTGTGTATTTGATTTACATGCTTGAATAAAGACTTCTGAGAATACTGTATTTGTCACACGTTATGGAATTCTTCTCGATAATAACCAGGATTTTTTTCTTTTTTTTTTTTTTTCCTTTGAGACCTTCACCCAGAGCAGGTTTTACATCAGATGAGGCCGACACCCGTTTGACTATTTCCTCACGTCACCCCGGGGGCTAACGAGGCGGGCGTGGATGTAGTTTGAATTTCATAGAGCCGAGGACAGAAGAGAGAGAGAGAGAGAGGGAGGACGAGTCGAAGAAAAGTTTGAGGCAAATTGAAATATCTAAAAGATCAATTGCCTTTTTTTTCCATTTATCCTTCCGGATGAAATGGACACCCAGAAGCAGTTTGGAGCGCAAGTCTTGCCTAGGAGCTGTTGCCTCTGTAATATTGTTTATTGCTAGTTTATCTAGCTTGAAAATTCATGCCGAATCTCCAGATCTATCCATTCTTCTTGAACTTTTTCTTCTTCTCTTTCTCTCTCTTTCTATATCATCTCACTCTTGCCAAAGTCCTTTTTTTCTCCTCACGCAGACCAACTGTGTGTTCACTGCATGCACATATATACTTGTGCGCACACCCGGCCTTGCCCACCAACTGGTCGGCAACCCCTCTTCGACGCACCCCACGGCTTCTTAAAAATCAACCTCACCGCTATAGTAATAGTAGTAGTAGTAGTAGTAGGAGTAGTAGTAGTGGTACACTGTTAAAAATTTCCGTCTGAATTTTCCGTGCAAATCCCGTAAATTTCAAACAAGTCACATTTCTACTGAAATTTCAGATAATTACGTCATTGAAAAATGAACAAATGATCGATTTTCAAATAATTTCATGCCTGGATATCTATGAAATTTGCAAATTTTAGTTTAATTGTTTTTTGAAAATTTGGTAAAAATAGGAAAAATTCAAAAAAAAAATTGAAAATTCAAGTCATTTTGTTTCTGAATATTCATGTCTACTTGAAAATTCAAGTAAGTTGTAGAATTTCTGTCTCAGTTCTACTTGAGACTCATAGATTCCTTTGAATGTCCTTTGAAACTCGCAGATATCATAAACATCTTCCCATTAAAAAAAAATTCAATATTACGTTTATAAAAATTCCCATAAAATCGTCTATGAAATTTCTATTTTTTTCTAACTGTGTAGGATTACTAGGAGTACTCGTAGTAGAATTGTCAGGAGCAGTGAAAAATCAGAAGCCGGAGAAAAATCATCATCCCCCCTCCCTCCTCCCCCTCGTTTCTCTCAACAAATACTCCAAATAAAGTGCACAGCAGGTGCTCATGACATAATAAAAAAAAAAGATAATTCACTCATTATTGGACTATCCATCTCCTCTGGTCCTTCAATAATGAAAAAAAAAAAGTTAAAAAAAAAAGCTCATTCTCCGCAAAACATTTTGGCCACCACCCACCTTCTTCTTCTCAGTGAATGGTAGTAGTATCCTTAACGATCCGATCGTTTTCTCTTCCACTCTGTCTTACTATGCTTTGCTCTCGAAAAACAAGTAAAATTATTCCGCCTCGTTCCGCTCGCCGCACCAAAGAAATGGGCTCTCCCTCTAATTTAACGCGCCGTCCAATTATCCTTGGCGCGGCATCGCGCCCGCACCATTGTCGTCTGCTGCTGACCGACCTCCCGGTGGAAAAAGGCTACATCGAAAAAAATACATTTTGTGAAGAATTACTGCTTCCCATATTTTCACTTGAAAATACTCCAATAAACTCATGAAAAATTATCATCATCCTATTAAACACCACTGTAAAAGTCTACGAAAAGGCTATTTTTTTAAAGAAAAAGTAGCAATTAAATAATGATAGTTGAGGCAGTAATTGATCATATATTTGAGTCTTCAAAAAGAAAAATTCATCAAAAAATATCAAAAAATGACGACACGAGAGCCATTCTTGCGAAGCCCCTCGGATTTGAAATATTTTGCGGCACGCAGTGTAACTGGTGCAAAGTTCAATTGAAATAAAAAAGACTCAGTCTAGATACACATAGCTACAGAAATACATAGGGAATTTCAAAAATATCGTTTTTTGTGGAATTGGTGACTATTTGAATGGAAAAATTTAAATTTCGGCCGAAAAACCGGCAATTTTTTATCAATAAAAAATGTGCAAATCAACTTTTTGAAAATCCCCTACTTATTTCTCTTCGAAATATTGTTTTCAAGATGCTGTGGGAAATTCGAATGAAAATAATGAAAATGATTGGAGTTATGCTGCGTGCCAATTTGAAAAATCATGTTTCAAGAAAAACACGATTGAAGCTTTGACTGAGGCTATGAATATGAAGAAATGCCTGGGGAAAAATTCAAAATTTCATGTGAAATAATGGGTTTCAAATGGGTCTCCAAATTCTACAGTTCCCCTTAGATTTTGCCCAAATTTTTTTCTGAGTCATTTTATAAAAATGATTTCAGCGAGATCCATTGAAGATTAATCCAAATTTTCATTTCTTCTCTCACAAAAAGAAGAAAAAAGAGAAATAAGGCAATAATTATTTAAGACATCTACCTTGTGTGCTTGATAATGCCTCTTCAATGCAAACTATAATATTGGCGGGTAGTTGAGTTGAATTTTTCGGGTTCAGGGCAGCAAAAAAAAAACCATAATCGTTGGTGAACCAGGAGGAACCATCTGCGGCTTCTGAGGCGAACCATGTGTTGTAAGTGCTGGTCGAGCTGATGGCCGGTGTGCTTACTACAATAACCCAGGCACTGGATCTCGTGTATACCCTCTCTACACACCCATTCCACTTTATCACTTATCCTTTTTTTTTTTCTTACCATCGTACATGTTCTTTTTTTTTGTTCACTTTTTTTTTGTCCAGCAACACCCGACAATAGTCCAGCGATGCAACTGCTTCCACGTGATACGGCACGAACTGTTACTCGAGAGGCCCTCATTCAGTGAGAGTGGACCTCTCCTCTAAAGAAAAAAAAATCCTCTCTCCCTGTGTGTCTTGACGATGACACATCCTCTCATTGTTTCAGACAGAACAACAACTATCGTCGTTGAATCTCATCTAGCAGTTGATTACTGGTCAGATCACGTTCTCTCTCCCAAAAATCATCTACGATCAACGTGTTTAGGTCGAAAAAAAGATGTTAGGATCATCGCACATGTTGAGCCCTGCAGGCTTCTTTCCTCTCTTCTCCTCAGAATCCGCTGCAGCTGCTGAATGTACCACGACCCCATTATCTGCCTATTTTTTTTTTCCACAGTATTATTCGATATACATTTAATAGAAAGGAGTGCAGAAAAAAAAATATCAATGAATAATTAAATAATCTTAGAAATCTCCTAGGCCCCGGAGGCAGTAATAGACGAAAGGAAGTCGATGACTCAAAGTTAGCAGCACACAAGTACATAGGTGGGAGTTCCTTCGTTAAAAAAAAAAAAAAGCAACGGTGTCAAGGAGTATCAGGCGATTTAAAGAGACATTCAAGTGAAGCCCTCCTCTCCCCACTCGTTGGAGGTCTTTGGGTGTATATGGGATACGGTCGGAACACAGTATTAGTGTTACTGAAAGGGAAGCTGGGCGCGTGGTAGGACTCGTGTTACCGCTCCCAATATTATTGTTATTATTATTTATACACTATCGAATGAGACACAGTCTGATGGTGGATGAAAAACAGGTAAAAGAATAAGTGAATGAGAGAGAGAGACCCTTTCTTGCTTCTTTTTTTCTTCACCTCTAACCAATGTTGTCCAGCTTTAGCAGCTGCGGATCCTGAATGCACAGACCACAGGGAAATGCGGGAAGAGCATGTGCAGATATACATCCCGCCCCTCATTTTTTTTTTCTTTTTTCGACCACGTGCCTTCTACCTTCCATCGAGTTTTACGTGGGCTTTTATTGGGAATCACGGAAACATTGTTTGACCTACCGCCAATATACCATTCAGAGATACATTCACATTTTTTTTTTTTCGGAATTTTCCTCTCTTCTTTTGGAGCAATTCACTCGCTCGATGGTATGACGAGATAACAAGTGCAATTTAGAGGGGGGAAAAAAAAATCATGGAGAAACAGGAGAAATCATAGAGAAGGGTGAAACTACCTTGGGGTGAGGGAAAAATGTAACTAAACCCTTCACAGAAATCCTCAGAGCTAACACACAATGGCTCTTTCGCACACGTTATCTTCACATCCGGGGACTCTCGAGCACTTATAATAGGTCCTTTTCAATGTAGCTGAAAAATTTTTGAACAACAAATCCTCAAATTCACGTTTATACATGTCTTGTTGGAAGAAAAGAGGAAAAAAAAAGGAGAAAAAAAAATCATAATGTAAGCAGAGATAGAAAAAGGGAAACGGCTGCAGCCCTGTCATAAGTACACATAACGCATCTGATAGAAAAACCAAAAGTATTTTTTCTTCCTCTCAAATATATATATATATATATATATGGAATAACATATTTTGGGTCTATTAAAGTCTGTTTCATGTTCCGGTCGCTGTCGCGAGTGTTGCAGCTGGTCTTTTTCTCCCCCTCGGAGAAAAATCTGCCACGTGCTCTCTTCCCCATCCTCCCTCCTCAACAACAATCCTTATTCTTACCGGAAAAAAAAGGAAAAAAACTCTATTCTCTTCAGATTTTCCTTGATTTTGGAGGAAATTAAGAGGGCATGAGGGTTAAAGAAACGAGGAAAACTTTGCTCCATAAATTCTCAGGGAATAATGAATAAAAAAAATACATAAATATTAGAAATACCCTGAAAATATGGTTATTTCTGTAAAAATGAGATGAAAAGTGCTGGGTTTAATTAGAACATTGTTTTACTGGAAAATCGATCACATCAATCGAAACTTGGTGGGCTGGAGCTGTCAATCGACTCGCTTTTTTATTGATTTATCAAAAAATCTGTAATATTCTAATTAATCCCAGCGTATTCCATTTTATTTCCACAAAAATGCTCATTTTCAAGGTATTTTTCACATTTTTTTATTCATTATCCTGCAAGAATTCATGGGTCAAAAAATTCCTCGCTTTTCTTCATTTTTTGTTGTTCCAAAAAATATCAGTATGAAAAAAAGTAAAAAAAATTGATCTACACTCGTCATAAATCACAGAGGATTGAATAATAATTTTAAGAACCATCTTACAATTCAGTAGTGAAAAGGTAAAACAGGATAAAGTGACTCATCGTTGTGATCATTTTGAAGGCAATATCTCGGAAACTAAGTGAGATAAGGCGATATTACCCATCTTTCCCAATGAAAAATTTCAAGAGTTTCAAAAATAATCCAAGGTAAAACTGTCCAATCTTATTTATTTTCCAAGGTATTTACAAAAAACTAAATGAGAAAAAAATAGACTTATTTTGTTTTACCTCTTCACTACTGAATTCAACATTGGTTTTTCAATAATCCACTCTTTTGGATCCTCCTGCTCTCTTGAGGGATGAGACCACTGTAACCATCCCAAAAAAAGGTTCTTTCGGCATTTTTCAAATTAGGCTTAATCTACATGCCTATAGCTAGCGAAAAGAAAGTGGCTGATTTTGAAATTTTTTTGAAAATTCGACATTGCTTTAACCACTTAAAGTAATCCTAGTGGGAGGTTCAAATGATCGATTTTTTATTTTTTTTTTTCCTTCTAGTTATTATAATTCAGTAGTGAAGAGGTAAAACAGGATAAATCGACTTATCTTTGAGGTCATTTTGAAGGAAATATCTCGGAAACTAAGCGAGATGAGATGATATTACTCGTCTGTTTTTGTAGAGAATTTCAAGAGTTACAAAAGAGTTTTAGGGCAAAATTGCTCTTTCTCGGTTATTTTCTAAGGTATTTTCAAAAAACTTAATGAGAAAAAAAGAGACTTATCTTGTTTTACCTCTTCACTACTGAATTGCTATAGCTATTTCGATTTTTCAACATTTTACTGATACTACAACAATGTCCAAGATGATAAATAGTTATTAGATAATATTATGAATATCCAATATTGTTCCGAATTTGAATTACGATAATCATAGCATCTAGGACTGGGATTGGAGGATTCTCGGATTTCAAATATCGATATGACCGCCATTGATTTTTTCATGTAATTAATTGCATTGATCGTCGTTATATGTCCGGTAACATGCATTTTTCATGATTTCAAAAATTAATAGACATTTTGACGAACAAAAAACATATAAGTTTATATAAGGAAAAAATAGGTTTATCATCATGAATTTTTGCAGTGAAACTGAAACTGAACCGCGCTTATGGAGTTTCAATGTTAATTCAATTATTTTAAAAAATTAATTACGGCCTTATTTGTAAGGTAACATGGGGTAAACTAAATTTAAAAAAAATCTCCTCTTGATATTCTATCGAAAGTGACCAAAATTGAAAAGGAAAAATAGATTTCCCGAACCACTAGGATTACCTTAAAAGAGGCACCGACTGTTTCAGGGCTTTTCGTACTTCAATTTGATAAATAAAGACAGAAACAGTGAATTTGTAACGGTATTTATTGAGAATGACTATGTGAACTTAAAAGTGGAAAATCGCGGTAGTGTGATGATAGTCATCTAGTGGCGGATGTTACGCGCAAACTCGCGCAATTACAAAATAAGCCAAAACGTAGGACGTCCACGTAAAATAAACTGAATATAGAAATAATGAAAAAAAAAATGAAAAAAAATGTAAAAAAAAAAGAAGGACAGGCAAAAAGCGACAGTTACGAAAACGGTACACACATGAGAACCAGGAGGGAAATGACCAATTATTAATCAGAGGTGCACGTGGGACGTAGCAGTATGTATAGTTCGCGTGTGTCACATACTCATATGTGCCTTTCCCTAACACACAGCTATGCTCAACCAATTGTCGACGTCTTTTATGACTTCAGTCTGTAACACTAATTCTTACTAGGTACATTATATCTTATCGGTGATATCGATAAAGCCCGTGACATTTTTGAGACTTTACACATGCAATTTTATTTATTAAAAAAAAAAAAATCAATTTTTCCTCGGAATTCTGACAATTGAGCGAAAAAAAAACTCGAGTAATTCTGACAGTTTCTTTATTTTATGGGGAATTTGTGATATTTATTCGTTGAAATAACCTGAAAATTTCGTAAAAGCGTTGAGAATATCTGATGAAATTTTGAGTGAATTAGGTGAAAAAAAATTGTGTGAAAAGTAATTTTTGAATGAATTTTTCGTGAATTTTCTTTCGTTCTGGTCAGAAACTGGTGAAATTTTCAATGAAATCATGCAAAAAAAAAATCTTTCTTTAGCCCCATAAAAATTACAATTTTACCTCATTTTTCCCCATATAATAATACATTTCCGCATACTAATTCAATAAATTTTAATTGCAGGGCGACGACGACAAGTGCGTCGAACTTATGATAAAGAACCAGGTGGTGTAGCATCACAGACACAGGAAGTGGAGACAAAAACAATCGAACTGGATGGAGATTTGTTAATTGATCCCCGGAGAATATCCGAGGATACATTGGACGATGTAAGATTACGTTGTCTTCATTATCGTAGAAAAATTGAAAAATCAAAATTAGAGGATAATAATTTACGATGGAAGCTCAACGAGATAAACGAGTCAAAGATACAGGAGGAAAGTATTACAAGGATAGCGGGACTTTGCAGGCCGTCAACAACGACAGACGACGAAAATTCAGCAAGAAAAAAAACGTATCCTGACGATGAAAATATTAGTAAAGATTTGAAATTTTCACTGAGGCCGAGAACGAGTGGGCTAGATAATTCATCAAGATCACCTAGTGTCACAAGGTTTCATAGAAGACGCAGAATTCCCTCATATTTTGCAACTCTTCTCATTCTTTCCTACACGCTGTTTGGAATAACAGGTACATTTTCTTCTTTTTTTCTTCTTTTTCTTGCGGTTTCATATTGAATTTTGTCTTTAACAATTCTCTTCTTTTTTTTTTTTTTTTTTTTTTTTTCTTTTTCGCCAATCGAGCGATCGTTAAATTTCAACAGGTGACAGATAGCAGAGAACCCAGGGCAGATGCGACCCCTGGTTTCGAGGTACAACAGAGCGCAAACGGTCGTCTTGTGTATACATATATATGCTTGACGGCCCTTGGCGCACGCACTTTTTTTTTCTCTCCTTCCTTCTCTCTCTGTCTTCCTTGCTTGTGCTCTACAAGACTCTTTTTAAGCACCTCTCGAATATCGAGGCCCTATCCATTGTAGAATTTCTAAAGCCATCAGTCGTGGCCCTTTTATATATACATATATATATAATACATTTATTCTCTTTGCATATATATTATATATTTATATATTATATATATATATATATATATGTATTTATTGTTGGCTGTGTAACGTATACCTCCTATCGGACAAATTCATTGATTTCTCAAGTTCTCATTCTGAATTAATCTGTTAACTGAAGATATTCAGCAAGAATGAAAGGTTTTTTTTCTTCTTTTTTTCTCTCTCTCTCTCTTTTTTTTAGTACATTTTGTGTGTGCTTTTGTCAATTTTCTTCAAGTAGAACAAACGCCTACACATTTACTACTAAATTCCTAAACACACAGGATGAGATGATAAATGAATGATTTCACAATGAATTTTTGAATTGTTTAATAATATAATTGGTTATAATTTTTGCGCAGACGCGTGCTCGTCGAGATCAACGCCTAAGCCTAGACCACCGACACCAACACCGAGGCCTAATATCACATTCCACATGTACACATGTCCACCGGATTACGCGGAATGGTACTGTCTCAATGGAGCAACATGCTTCACCGTCAAAATCCAAGAGTCACTTCTTTATAATTGTTTGTGAGTATGAGAGATACTATCTCGATTACCGTAGTGGACCTGGTTTCTGACAGTGCCCCAGTAATTGAAAATTTTTGCAAATTCCTCAGTTATATTTAAATTTAAAATATATTGTTAAATATTCTATTGCTGAGTTCGTTTAGTGCAACGACTATGTATTAAAATGATTGAATTACATTCAATAAAAAAATAGTTGTTGCCTTTAATTCAGTAGTGGAGAGGTAAAACCAAATAAGTCTCTTTTTTTCTCATCAAGTTTTTTGAAAATACCTCAGAAAATAATCGAGAAAGAGCAATTTTGCCCCAAAACTCTTTTGTAACTCTTGAAATTCTCTACAAAAACAGATGAGTCATATCACCTCATCTCGCTTAGTTTCCGAGATATTTCCTTCGAAATGACCTTAAAGATAAGTTGATTTATCCTGTTTTACCTCTTCACTACTGAATTCATGCTGTCAGAAACTAACTCTGAAGTGTCAGAAACCGGGGCCACCACGGTATTTTTCTTTTCTTTTTTAATGTAATGAAAAAAAAAAGTGGAGCAAGAATATATAGTATCCATAATTCATTTAATCATTGTAGTTACGAGATAATTATTCTTCTCGTAATTTAGGTAATAAAAAACGAATAAGGAGGCACATAAAAAATTCGTAACAACGTGTATTTGCTGCAATCAATCTGTCTTGAATGACTTTAAGCCACATGCTAAAATGTAGATTTTAGGCCTCTGACCTTTTATTCAAATATGCGCCAATGCGGCAAAATCCCTACTTGCCTTGACACGCTATGAAACAATCAATATTCCCTTTATCTTTGCCCAAAAAAAAAAAAAAAAAACATAGGCAAAATAGTGAGTAACTCGAGTTGGTTGTCATTGCAGTGCACTACCACTTTGGAAGGTTCTGCTTGTATTTTTTTTTTACAGCGTATCTTTGGTCGGAGATTTCAATGCGAAACGAAAAGAATTTGGCGGATCGCGTCCAACAAAGCAAAGACCGTGGGAAACGGGAAGCTCGAGGGAGCACGACTCCCTTTTATTATTTATTCTTTTTTTTTTCCTTTTTTTCGCTCTCTCTTTGACTGCTGTACCTTATTCGCTTGTAAGTCTACCCATTCCGTCAACGTCATCTCACTGCGGTAGATCTCTTCTCCAACGAGTCGCGGTTGCATCTTCTGTAATTATCTGGGAATAAAAAAAAATGAAGAGAAAGAGAGAGAGAGAAAAAAAAGAAATTTAAGAGAAATAATGATTTAAAAACTATATTTTACACCATCAAGTTAGTCTTAATGCTATTGAAAAAAAAAAGTAAATATGAAAGTAAAAAATTGAGATGGAACAGGGAAATTTTGGAGCAATAGTAGAATGTATAGAGATCTGTAGATTTTCCTTGAAAGCTTGAAGAAGGGATGAATTCTTTTGAATTTTCAATTTACCCCGGGGTAGAGAGGGAGGAGGCCTTTTTTTTCTCCAAAAAGGGGATAATCCTCGAGTTTGCTGGTTAAACACGTTCAACGAAAATTCCACAGTAGCTTTGCGGATATATTAGAGAGGAGGAACACACACCAAATATATTGAATATTTAGGAATTGAAAGGAACGAGAGAATAGAGAAACCGAAGAATTCCGTTCTACTTATCGCATTTTCTCGGTCTCATTCCTCCACTGCATTGTCGGCACGAATTTGGATTATTATTATTATTTTTCTGATTTCGACTACCATTTGTCATTTTTTTCTTTCATCTTGAGAGAAGGAAAAAATGGTGAATGAGATGAGTCTCTCTGAATGTGGAGGAGTATTGATTTTTTTTTTATTTCTATTTTTTCTTTCATTTCAGATGCGCCAATGGGTTTATCGGGCAGCGATGTGAATTCAAGGACTTGGATGGTTCCTATTTGCGTATGTATCTAATATTTAGTGAATTTATTAATTAATTTTCGAATATTACTCTTTTTAATAAAAAACGAAATTTTTACAGCTTCTAGACAAAGGGTAATGCTGGAAACCGCCAGCATCGCCGGGGGTGCCACGATAGCAGTATTTCTCGTTGTTATTATTTGTATAGCGGCTTATATTCATTGTAAACGCAAACAAAAGGAATTGCGAACGAGGTAAGAAATTTATGCTGCTATTTAATCGATTTAAACAAATAGTCACTTAATAAAGACTACAAGGGTCAAAACTCATCTCCAGGGTTCAATTTGGATAATACTACAAATGTACACATATTTTATCCATTTTTGAACATCTCTTTATGCTGGTTTAATCGTCTCTTATTTTTCTTTCTATTTTTTTCTCTACGCTTGAATTTTTTCATCTTATACATGAGCAAATCATGTTATGTATAAAGCCGATTTAGGGTGGTGATTGACCTGGGGAACCTGGAAAAGTCAGGGAATTTGAAATTTCTGGAATAGTCAGAGAATTTTAGTGTTAATCAGGGAAATTTGTACTTTATTCTTAATATTTTTGGATATACAACCTTAGTAATTCATTTAATTATTAAAGGTAGCCGTTTAGATCTCGGCGGATATCTAATAAACCGACTTTAACTACTAAAATTAGTTTATTCTCTATTATTTCCATATTTTTGAAAATTACAGATAGTTAATCGAAAAAAATTTAACTTATCGATTAGTTGGAAATCTGCAAAAAATCCAAGAAAAAGTCAGAATTCTAAAAATTTAACGCCGTTTCGGGTATTATTGTTAAATTCTAATTTAAAAAATTGTTTCCAGGAATAACTAAGAATTTTAACTTATATTTGAATATTTTTTTTTTTGCAAGTCCTGGAACATTATTTTTAGTCAGGGAAAAGTCGGGGAATTTTGAAATTAGTTTTCAGTCGCCACTCTGTGATTGGCGTTTATATTGATAAATGAATAAATAAATTTAATTTTTAAAATTTCTAGCAATAACTGCGTCGACACAGTGGATGGTCCTGGTCGAGATCCGGAGCTGAGGCCGTTTAGTAACCGCAATCGCTCTCTCATGATGTTCACGGCCAAGAACCAAAATTCCTTGGTAAAAAATCTTTCATTCGCTATTAAAAAAAAAATTCTAATATCAATTCTAATTACAATTTCTTCAATTATTATTTTCAGTCAACGGCGATGTGCTGTCCATCAATAGAGCGAACCCGAATGCCTGATTGGAATGACTTTTCACATGTAGAATTGACGAGACTTGCTTCCGTAAGCGAGGCTAAACGTTCGAGTCAGTAGTCAAGTTGAAAAATTCGATAGAAAACTGGAAAAAAAATCTTTATTGAGTATCCTTTACTCTGCGAACAGATTGAGAAAAAAAAATGGAAGGAAAAATAGACTAATAGAACGACATTGAGGGCCTTGTCAGAATTTAAAAAAAGGGCGTTAAATTTTTTTTTCTCGCCTCTTTGGGTTTACTTTTTCTTCCATGTCGCAGAGGGTTTATGGAAAATATATAAACTTGAAACAACAATAATAATTGTTAACGTACAAGGGAAATGAAAAACATGGCCGTGGGTGAGTTTTTTTTTCTTTCTTCGTCTGCTCGTTTCTCTTCGACGACTTATTCTTTCCTTTGCAAGCTCATTGTTTTACGATCAATGAGCCACAAGTCAAGTGCCTTCCAGAGTCTCGAGGATGATAACGAGTTTTCAAGAATTATGAATTTTCCCCAAAAAAAAAAAAAAAAAAAACATTTAAGGCGCCGACAATTACATGAAGAATCGCAGAATTTCTTTTTTATCATTATCATTATTAATTATTATTATCATTATCATTATTATATATATAAATTTTTTTTTCCTTCTTAATATATTACGAAAAGGAGACTTTTTCTTCTTGGAAAATACACAAGTAATCTGTATATTTGTAGATAGCAGCAAAAATACTTTATTTTCTTGTTTTCACAACTATCCATTAATCCATCATAGATTTATATATAAAAAATTCTTCGAGACGCCTTTTTTCATTCCCTTTCACCACCACTCAATTAATAATTATTGCTATTTATTTTCACTTTTTTTTTTTTACGCGACGAAAAACATGATTGAAGCAAAAAACTATTCCCTATACCCCTACAGTATTTCTTTTGTTCAATTCGGTAAGATTTTACTGTTACCAGTGAGGAATTGAGAAAATAAAAAAATAAAAACAACGAAACGGATACGTCAAAAGTAAATGAAACTCGACAGATTAAAAAAAAAAATAATAAATGTTAAAGATTCATTGTAGAAATGAATAATCAAATCAAAGAGCAAATACGTACCGTAAAAAAATTTATAAATAGTCCATAATTAAGCCCTAGCATAATTTAATTTTCATAATAATTCACTTTACACACTGTACTTGGTTCCTAATTTATTCATATCATTCTTACCCTATTATTATAATTATTATTATCTGATTGTTATCAATATGTGTAGCATTAATTAATTCATTAATGTCTAATGATAATTATTACGAGAGGGAGTTGACGTGAGGCTAAAATAAAAAATTGAATGCTATTGGATAAATGAGAAGAGGGGCGAGTCAATGGAAAAAAAAAAAAAATTAATAGTGATTAAAAATTAACAAATTTTTAATATCAATCTCCAGTACCAGAGGTGGCCTTTAATTTTCCTTTTACTTGTTCTCTTTTTTTTCTAAATTTTGCGAAACAGGAATTTGTAAAGAAAAATGAAAACAGTAAAGGAAAAGGAAAAATAATGAAAAATACTCTTTCTCTGTTGAAATTATATTAATTGTAAAAAATTTCATGAATCAAATAGAAATGAGATGAAAAACAAAACGAATAAATAACTAAGTAGAAGGAGAAAAAAGTAAAAGATTAAAAAAAAAAAAAACTCATATATAAGACAGACTGTAGACAGTTGTGGTATTTTAGTACATCAGACAGCGTCACGACTCGCCAAGAAGTCTATTATCAGCAGGACATGAAATTGTAAAGTTCGTTTAATACAAAATTATCTCTCATCACTTGGGATTTAATTAAAAAAAAAAAAAAAACACCTGTGCAGTGTTTCGATTTATCCATAAAAATAGATCAAACATGAGCGATAAAGTATTGACTTTATTGCCAATTGTTAAATTCAAGATAGCTCTTCAAAATATTGAACTTGAAAGCTTATTGAAGAAACAATATAATATTGTACATTATTTTTTTTCTATAAAATAATTTGACAGTGATTAATCACTTTTTTTTCGTCCTTTTTTCACGACATTCTGGTAATTTACAATATGTGCTCCTTTCGTGTAATGACTTCTTGATGTATCGTGTTCGCATTTATGACTGGCGGATGGTGGGAACCACCGCCTGACATACTCAAAAATAAAATTTAAAAAAACACCCGTTAATTCTATATCGGTGTGTATCAAATCAGAATTTGAAGAATTGAATTGAGAGAAAAAAAAACACAATAAGAAAATAATTTAAAGAAAAAAAAAAAAGCTGTCCGTAATAAATGTACCAAAGACACGTCACTGAACTGATAAAAATAGAGAAAAAATCATTTAATAAAGAGAAAAGAATGAACACAAAAATTAATGACACTTGTGAAATAGAAAAATTAGAAAAAAATTGAATGCAAGAAAAAAATAAATTCCAAGATCAATAATAATTTATATTATTCATACTGATGATACAAAGAATCAACATTGTAATCATGATGATGATGATAATAATAATAATAATGATAATAATAATAACATTAATGATTAAAAGGCTAATTGTAATAATATTTAATGAGCAAATGTGAAAAAAAAAGAAAAATACTGTGTAATGTGAGATAATTCAAAACATTCAAAGAAAAAGAATTGAATATGAAAATGACACTTGAAGGAGCAAAAATAATTTAAATTGTTTAACGTATATGGTAATAACTGACAGGCGTCATTAATTATTTTTGTAAAAAAAGAAAAATGAAAAAGAATGAAATGAAAATGAAAAAAAAAAGGCCAAGAAAAATTCAATGAAAGTAAAATGAGAAAAGATAAATTGAACAAAGAGAACTATGTAATAGTACTATTATAATAACCTAGCATGCTCGACGTATGAAAGGCTTGAAGAGAGTATGTTGAAGCATTATTCTTATCATATCATTATTAATCAATTATTACTTGAAAATGAAAAAAAAAGAGAAAAAAAAAATTAAAAAATCGCCTGTATCTTGTCTACAAAATTATTTGAATGAATAGCTAAAAAAAACAACAAATAACAGCATTAATTTCCATCAATTTGTCAATGTGAATTATCATTTTTAATTATTTTGTATTTTTATATATATATATTGTTTCGTATGAATCTTGAAACTCTTGATTGGTAAAAAGAAAAAAAAAAGTTAATTATTTTTGCATTTTTTTTTTGTTTTTTTCGAGTTTACATAGAGTTCATAGAACCCAGGAGAGATCCTTAATGACTTTTAGGAGTAATAGACCATGAGAGAAGCTTTGAATATTCATTGAAGATTGCGTCGAAGCGAGTAGCTAGTTTATTTTTTTTCTTTTTCAGACATAAAATAGAAGAGAGGATGAAGAGTAAAATGAAAATTGGCCTCTCGTGTTTATTTATCGGCTCGTTTTTTTTATTGGAAACTGGAGAAAAAAAAACAAAATTGATTATTGTAATAATCTTATGATTTCATCAACGAGACTCGAGTTTATTAGCGTATTTGCGACACTTTGATTTGATCATAGCCCATCGATCAGTTCGTGCACCAAAAAATGAATTCAATTGCTCATGTAAAAGGGGTGGTAGTGCACGAGGTGGCTGCCAATTGAGAACTGACATTGCAACATTATCAAATCTATGACGAGATAAGCTCAACAGAGCTGATACAGCTCCCTCCTGTATTTCAGCTGGACTATCTTTAGACTCAACTAAAGCGCTCAACTGTTTAATTATTTTCAATACACGTCCCTCTCCATCTGCAACTGGTAAACTCCGAATTAAAAAGCCAACTAATTTCAATGAATCAAACATTGATGAACACGTGTTTTTAACAATCATTTCCATGAGTCCTCCATAAACAACATTCTTGTACATCCACTCAGTTCCTTCTTTTTTACAGAGAAGAATAATAGCAGCTTCATCCAATTTATTATAATTATTTGCAAGTGACTCGATTATTTTGCAAGCAAGTTTTGCAGATGATGGATCGATTTCTGGATAATTGTAATATGCACTGATGAGCTTTTTTATCTGATTAATCTTCGACTCTGATTGATACATTCTCATTATTTGTATAATAGAAATAACAAGAAATTGATTTTTTTCCTCATTGTACATTGGCAAGACTTCAGGCCAGCATGTTATAGCTGTATGAATAATGATCATTGATTTCTTCTGATGACAGTATAATGCATCTATGCACATTATTCTAACTCTTTCACGATCTTTCATCATTCTAGCTAAAACAGTGAATATTCTAGCAAGATTCTCCACTGCATTCCATTCTGGTGGAGAATTTATGCGGAATAAAGCAAATTCAATAGCTGTAAATGTCATTTCAATTAATTCTGGAATTCTACTGTCAAGATCTTTCAATAATGTTACAATTAATTGCTGACTCCTCGTCATTGGTGGTGCTGGCGGTGTGTAAGTACAGTCAAGTGTTTCTTTGATATCCGATCTCTCTGCAATAAAATCAACAACTGCCTTTGCTATTGTTCGGGCACTTTTAATATTCGATAAATTTATTGAAACACTCGCGTAAATCTCATCATCCCAATCACCTGAATCAATCAGTCTACTCAACTGCTGTTTAACTATATCTTCATTTTTTTTGTAAATTATTTTCGAGACTTCTAAGGTTTTTGGTTTTCTTCCTCGCTTTTTCTTCGTTGACTCGAGGTGACGCTCCAGGAGAATTTCGATCTTCTCTGTTGATTGAAAATTATTCCAAATCGTTTCTGGTAAATTAGGCAAAAGTTCTGAACTATTGCTGCGAGTTGGAGTCATTGATTTTGATTTAATCCTTTGACTATCACACAGGCCATGCTCAATACTCTCGCTTTTCTGTCGATTTCTCAAAATTTTTGGAGTCGAAGGGTTAATCAATGTTTGACTAACGTTAACTTGACGATTTCTGAGCTCTCTCACATTTTCAGACAAATCCTTAGTTTGCTCAAGATTATCAGAGCATTCAGGAGTCGTTTCCAAATCGTTTTCAGGAGCGATTGAATCAGTTGGAGCATGAAGAGGTGCAGAATCATCAGGATTTAATGGTTCTGATGGCTCTGAAGATGTTGATGATTCAATCTCGTTGATATTACCATCCTTTTCAATAATTCCATTCTTCAATATCTCCGGATTTTCTGCTATTTTTTCTGAACTCTCGACGATAGATGATTTTTGGATCTCTTCATTCTCTTCATGCAATATATCAGACTGATTCCCCAAATTTTCACTGTTCGTTTCACTTTCTAAAGACTTGAATAAATCATCAGTTTTTTCATTTGTCTTGACAATTGATCTTTTTGACGAACGCGTTATCCTTTTCTTCTCCAAATCATCAGCTTTCGGAGATAATTTTTCAGCCTGCAAGAATTGCTCATCATTATTAACTTTGGATACAGGAATTTCATCTTCCTCAAGTTTTCGTGGAATATGCGCAATTCTTCTTCTCTTCAATGGAATTATTTCACTAGGACTAACAGCAATTTCTACACCCAATGCTTTTTCCTTTGTCGTTGAAATCTTGTGTGCTACTACTGCAGTGAGACTCTTTTTCGTCTTCAATCGTCTGAGATTCTTCAATATATTTGATCTATTAGTAGCAATTGTACTGCTTGATTCCTCTCGTCTTTTTCGTTTTCTCGGATTATTCACTTCATCATCAGCTCTTGAAGAAGCAGGTACATTGTGATTATCGTGGACTGGACGAACCGGAGATCTACTGTTTCTAGAGGAAATTTCTTCTGGTGTCTGTTTTTCAGATTGTCTTCTTTCTTCATAACTAAAATTTCTTGATAAAGATGTATGTAGTCTGGGAGTAGATGGCGAACGATGGCGATTATCTACTACCATATCCATAGCATCACCATTATCGAATCGCTCCATATTATCAGCCTCAACATCCCAATTATCTTTATTATTTACACTTTTCCTCTTTTTCTTTGGACTCCTCATCAATTTCGCATCAGCTTTCTTAAATTGTTGATGATGACATAATTTCTTGTTTGGTTTCTTCTTTTTCTTCTTCTTTTTCCTCATCATACCAGGAAATTGCATGATACGATTGAAAAATTCCATCATTTGCATTTGTTGATTGGGAATAAGATTCTGGGTATTACAACAACTAGATGAGTGCGAGTGATTGCAGCAAGATTGTCTCGTATTTTCTGCTTTATTCTTTCTTTTTATCTTTTTTTCCAATATTTTTATCCTCCTCTGGAGATTGTCTAATACTATAGGACTACTTTGATCGTATCTTATTGTCGTTATTTCTTCATTGTCATTATCATTATTATTCAATAATAAATTGTCTCTCTCAAGATCAGTGGAAATTTGAGAAATACGTGGAGGTAATCTAGTCATAGTTCTGCAAATAGCATCAACTGGCATTGGCTCCAGCATTTTTTCACACTCATCACAAAACAAAGGATATGGATTGTCTTTGATTCTGTAAAAATCATCAGTCATTACATTTTTCTCCAGCATCATTGGCTTTGGAGGTGTTATATCAATTGATACATTAACACCAATGTCTTTGTACGTTTTTTCAGGTTTTTTCGGAAGTTCAGTGTTTGAAATAACTTCCTGCGGATTATCTGACGATTTTTTCTCACTAATCTCTTCATTGAGACATTGAAGAACCTCGGAATTACTCGTATCCTCTTCATTTATCAAACCAAGATCACCTGAGGTTGCTTGAGACTTGATTTTGGGTGATGTGAGTCCTTCAATTTTACCTTTTCTCTTTGAACCTGGACCAGTGGCTTTTTTCTCCAGCTTCTTCGTTCCTGTACCATTTAATTTTTGTATATTCTTGATTTCTTGCTCGAGTTCTTTTATTTTTACTTGCAAGCCTGATTTTTCCAATTCAATTTGCATTACCTTCTCCGAATGCCTGTCCTCTATATCCTCAACTTTACAAATAAGCTGCTGCACGTGTCTTTGATCACCAGCTATTTTAATCTCCTGTTCTGTCACAAGTTTTTCCAATCTTTTGTTGTTTTCTTCGAGTACACTGTTATGCATATTGAGCTTTACCACTTTGGCTGCATTTGTCAAGTGCTGTTGCTTGTATTTTTCAACTTCTTTCAGTGTATTTTGCATTTCCATTCTCAAACGTTCACATTCAGTCATCTTGTTGCTGTATTGTTGAATTAGATCACTGGAATATTGATAAAAATTGTCAATTGTTTTTTTTTTTTCAAAATAAATTCATCATTGTCATCATTGATTTATTATCATTGATTAGAATAATGTACTTACTGTGAACGAAATAATTTCTTCTTCAACAGTAGAAATGACTGATTCATTTTTTCAATTTTCTGATTGTCATCCTGTAAAATTCATTTATTAATGATTAATTGACAATAATGTATTGATATTAATTTTTTTTTTCTATAAAAATTTGGACTCACCCCGAAACCCAATCCGATCTCCAAATTATCCTCTAATACTGAGGATCCTAATGAATCCTCCACCATGTTTATTATCAATCACGAAAAAAAACTCTTTAATTATTTATAAAACAATTTGAGTATGATGATATGATATTTTATGAAGTAATGAATGCCTTTTTTCTATTGTTTCCCCAAAAAAACTCCTTCAAGAATTTTTTCATTTCCTCTATTCTTTTCTTTTAATTATTATTTATTATTTATTTATTTATTTTTTTTTCCTTGAGAAAGCATGAAAATGAAATGGTTAGAAAAACTCGAATTGAATACCGCCATTTTGAAAAATTGCATTTTCGATACATCGAATCGAATATAGTGTCATGTCGATAAGTCAGTTTTGACATATGAGTTTGTAAGAATATCGCTAGATAACGGATATATTGAAATTCCTGTGGCGGGATATTTGAATTTCTCTCAATTGCTCGGAACCAAGACTTCCCTATACTTAGCAGGTAGAAAAATTATTTTTAATTCTAACTAATCTTAAACGTTTGGAAATTGTTTTACCAATGAAACGTTTCATCTTTTCACCACTGGATTTTCATCATTAATTTATAAGAATTTTTAATCTCAATCAAAATGAAATATAATTTTTTAAAATTAAAGCAATACTTCACCCAAGACAACAGAAACAGAAGTAATTTCCAAATTTTCTGAGCAGATGGCGACTCTCTCTACTTCCAGAGAATTCGAATAGTCCCAAGGCTAAAAAAAAAATCCAATAACCAATATGGCGACAAGAAAAGTCGTGCACTTCAATTGCTGAAGGAAAAATCAACCCGGTTCAATATTTTTAAAGTAGAAAAAATTAAAATTAAATTAATTGAAATGATTTCAAAACATCAATAAGTGCCATATGAATATTTTTATATAAAAAATTGATTAAAAAAATTACATATTCTCGTTTGGTGTTCATAATAGGTGAGTAATGTTAATGAATTAGTCAGTTGTAATTTGTCAGTGTCAAATGTGTTTGTATTCACCAAGGAAACCCCACAACAACCACGACCTTGTGCATAAAGAATATATAAATTTTTTCTTTTTCATAATTCAGTGCAATTCAGTAGAAATTTCAGTCAAATTTAAAACTTGAGTGTTGAATTTTTTTTTTTTTAACTTGTAATTTTTTTCTTTCAAAATCTCGATAATTGGAGCAGATGGAGGTGTTTTTCGAGTTTTTTTTCTCTTTAATCGAAAAGTTAATTTTCACCTTTATGTCAGAAATAATGAACAATCTATTTTTTAATCTCACTCATGTATTTATTTAAAAGAATAATCACTCTGTTAATTTGTGTAAACTAAACTTCAAATTGCAGAAATTCAAAGATTCTCGAATTCTCAGCAAATTTCATGAAAATTCATGAAATTTCTTAAAAATCTATGAAAATCGAATTTCTAAAAATTTCATAGATTTTTATGAGATTTCAAGAAACTCCAGGAAATGTTAAAAAATGAAAATTTCATAAAAATTTAAAAATCGTTGAAAGAAACGGATATTTTTCTTGAGATTTTTTGTTTGAATTTACACCAAGTTTTACAAGTGATTATCCCCCCTGTATTAATTTTTAATCTCCTCATCAATGTATTAATTAATGTTATTATCCACCAGATGATTAACTGACGTCTCGAGTGAAAAAATTATGAACACAATGGTGAATCTACGTATTCAGGATAATCCAGATTTGATTGATTGGACGCAAAGAGCAAAAATTGATAGTTTGAAAAAAATAAAATCAGATGATTTATTGAGCAGATTACCACAGATGTTTGAAAAAGGATTGTTATATCATAAAAATAATGAGCATCAGTTTGCCTATATTTTTTTAACTAGATACTTGAATATTGTTGAATTCCTGCAAAAGAGAAATTTAAGTGCTGAACAAAAGAGAAAATTGAATGACAAATTGAAGGTAAATTACAATTTTTGAAAATTTATTTCTATAAAATCAAATTGAATTTATTTTTATTTTATGAAAAAAAAAAAAAAAACAATTTTACATTGATATATTCATTTTCTTAGGTGAAAGAAGCTAAGGAGGTGCAGGAAGCCATAATTAGAACTGTCAATGCTAATATTCTATCAACGAATAACATTCCTGAAAATTCAGTTAATAATTCAGTGAATAACAAAAATATAAATAAAAATAATTCAAGTGTCAGAGACGATGAGGATACACTGAATTTACCAGAGATACCAACTGATGAGCCATTGGGTGAAAGAGTAGTCGACGAGTTTATACCATGCACTGAATTATTTCCAATAATCCAGAAAGAAAATAGATATTTAATCATCGATATTAGATCAGTCGAGGATTATGAGAAATCGAGAATCAAAGCTGATAGATGTATCAATATTCCTGGATGTGAAATAGCTGTTGGAAAAACTGGGAAAAAATTTGAACAATATCTTCAGTCAAAGAATGCAACACACGCTAGATTATACAGTGAACGAAGTCAAAAATATGTAGATCTAATTGTCCTGATGGACTGGGACACAAATCGTTCAACACTTAAACCTGGTAACAAGTTATTTATACTAAAAGATATCTTGACAAAGTGGGATCCAGGTGTTAGTATGAGGAGTAAACAATTAATTTTGAAGGGTGGCTTTGCTGAATGGCTCAACGTTTATCCATCGTTCACAACTAATCCTAGTGTATCTACGCCAATACCAATGGACAATACATTTGATGAGATTCTCGATGACATTAGCTATCCAGATTGGTTGCCTCAGGATGGATCAAAGGCAATTATCATAAATAATCCAGCAAAAAACAACAACAATGATGTTACAAAACAACTATCTGACATGCCTGGATTGCATGGTAAAATTACTGATTCAATAAGTGGCAATAAACGCTCCAAATCAATGTCAATAACAAATTATCCATCTTATGATGATGAAGATGTTACCATGATGAATTTATCCCAGAATGTTGATAAATTGAATTTCAAAGACGACAGACCAAATAAACCAATTGTTGATAGAAGTAGCAAGCCAAATGTACCATTCAATCCACTTGCTGAACGATTATTTAAATTAATTACAAGAATAACAACGGATTTGAAGGATCAAGAAAAATTGGAGCAACAATCATTGAATTTGGAGAATAATATTTATGAAATGTTAACTAAGAGCAATGATGATCTTAATTTTGAGGATGACGATGATTTGGAATCAATGATCGTTAAGAAGAATACAGTGCAGCAAACAATATCAGCTATTTTGAAAAGTAAAGAGGAGAAGGAGAATGAATTGTCGAGGATAAAAGAGGATCCAATAGCAATGTCAAAGGCTGAACAAAATCAGAAAATTAAACTGGAAGTCGGATTGGGAACTATGAAACACCGACTACAGGACATTTTTCGTAAACGAAAAATAATGCAACAGTAATGCTTTTTTACCATTTTTTCATAGATTTCCTTTTTTTTTTCCTCTTTCAATTAACATTCGTGTGAATCAATCATGAATTATCAATTTTACAGAAAGATAGATGAGGCAGAAAAAAGAAGGCGATTGAAAGATTCACCAAGACACAATGATAATTCAATTATTTACAAAGAACCACTGAAATCAGAGGGATCGTCAACAAATTCTGGATTAAAACGTTCATTATCTAGTCCAAATCTTGCCAAGGTAATGCGTATATAAAAATAGAACTGATATGGATAGAAAAATTTACCTTGACATTCTTTAAAATCAAATGGAATAAAATTTCCCAATTCTTTCCGTAATTTCTCAGAAAAACAATTGATACTGTAGTAATTTCGGAATATCTTTCATCAGAAATTTTTCATCAAACTATTATACATAGTCACTGTCAAATCAAAGAGGCGCAAGTGCTCTTTTTGAATACAAAAATTGCGCCCTTTTGATTCTAAGGAGATACTATGTGAAATAGTCTTGGCAAAACATAAATTATCCTGGAATTTTTTTATTACAGATGGAAGAACCAAAGGTACCAATAATCGACAGATCCTCGAAACCACACATAATACGTAAAAATGTACGCGAGACAAATAACAATATTGCAGTTGCCTCATGGAAGGATTCATTTAAACGAATGGATCCAATTTATCGTGATACAGTAAGATTCATTCATTTATCCATTATGATTACTCATAATTTAATAACATAAATACACAATAAGTAGCGACTAAGCGTGACCGTTTCGCCAACCAATAAAACGTGCAAAAAAAAGAAAGAATGAAACGCAAATGCTCATTGACGTTGATAGTTAATTCCATTAGTGTATTAAAGTTCAGTCACGTTTGAAAAAAAAAAAAAAATATGCTTAAACGTTTAAACATATTGGGTAACTTATGCCAAATGAATAATGACAATCTCCAAGTATTTTTTTTTTCTTTTCCACGACATAATTACTCTTATTTACAATTCGAATGTAATGTAAACAGATATACCAACACGTGTCAATTTTTTTTTATCGTTTTTTTCTTTTTTCATTTCGGTTTCTCTTTGCTCATGACTTCTGGCTCTTTGCGTCTCCTTGAAATTGTTTGAATAATTTCAGCCTTACACACAGGTGCAATCAAAAGTTATAAACCCAATACTTGGCTTTATCAATGTCTCAAATGAAATTTAGAAAAGAAGGTGAAAAAAAAAGGAAAAGAAACGAAATAATACGAAATATGTTATCAATGATCAACGGAATCAAGCCTTAATCAATGTAATCGCGAGACTCGTTGTGTTTTATATGAGATAATTGTCTTATCACGTGCCAGTCACTTTTAACTTGTCAAGCAATTCGGTCTCGGAGTTATTGAAAATAACAAAATTTATTTATTTACTTGAATTAAAAAGAGAAAAAAAAAACATTGAAGAATGTAAATTGATAGCTTATATTTTAGTGTTTGAAAAGAATTTTCTTAATTTTGATTCTCAAAGTATCAGCACAAAGTGTGATTTTGATTAATAATTAAATAATTAATTAATATGGTACAAATAAAACTATTCAATGTGGTTGACAACTGTAATCCTGTAAGTAGTCAATACGTCAAAGAAAAGAAAGGAAAAAACAAATCAATCATGCTCCTTACTCTGATATGATTAATCAAATTATTGTCTTTTCATATTTCGTCGTTTATTATTTTTTTTGTTTCTTTCATTTGAAAACGAAATTTTTTTCTCTGATAACACTAGTGCAATATTTGTAGTTGATATAATTTTGACCTTGTAATCTTATCAACATTTTTATAGACGATAATTTGATTTTTTTGTTTCTCTCTTTTCGTTTAATGATTTTGAATTTGTCAATCAATTTATCAGAGGATAAAAAAAAAATCCCTCAATTAACATTGATTATCGCAACTATTTGATTGTCCTCTTGATTTGTGAGCGATTAAAAAAAATTAAAAAAAAAAAAAAAAATCACCGACATTATTATCGTTGATATGTGTCATGTAAACGTGTATGCATTTATCTAGAGCACATTTACAGAGTATTTTCAATGCACGTGTATACACCAACACACAAGGTTAATGTGTGGCTTCATAAATCCAATTTTACCAAAAAGAAGAAAAAAAGAAGAGAGAGAGAAAGAAAAAATAACTCGACTCGCACACAGTTTGTACGATATCAACCAAATATTTCAATCTACATTTTGACGCCACGTCAACCGTGTGTACTTGCTACTTGTAGAAGAAAAAACGAAAAAAAAAGGAGAAAAAAAATACTATTCCAAATGTTTGACGCAATAAGTGAACAATGTTACAATATATTTTTTTATTTTTTAAAATTTAATGAGAAAAAAAGTAAATTTGGTGCTTGCCATGGATAATTTAATAATGAATTTAATTATCAAGTTTTCTCATAATAATCAGTGCATTATTTTAGAGCTAGAGAAAAAATTGGAACGGCTTCCAACGTAATTTTACGAATCCAAAGCAATTTAAAAAAAAAACATGGATAATTTTTTAAGCTATTAATTTCCTCATTATTACTTTTTTTTTTTAACTTTATTTTAATTAATGAGGAAGAGAAGATTTAAAATGGTGTATCTTAGTAAAAAATTTGTGCCATTTTATATAGTGAGTTATTTTAAAAAGGTGCGATAATCAAGAGTGTTAATTAAATTTGATAATAATTATTTATTTAATGACGTAAATTCATCAGTAAAGTGGTGAAACAAAAAATGATAATTTTATTATGTTAATTTTTTAAATGAATATTTTCGAAACGAGTTAATGTTGAGGAAATTATTGAGAGATTTTTTTTTTTAATAATTTTTTCAAATCACTGAGGAAAAAAAAATCTCAAAAATTTTTCGTAACAACCTCATTGTCCTCGAGATATTCATGAAATAAATGTACACATGATCTTTGGACTTTATCACTTTACTATTACATTCTAATATTGTGTTTCTATATTCTAAACGAAATATTAATCTTGTGCTGTTGCAGCATCCCGGCATTACTGGACTTAAAAATTTAGGAAATTCGTGCTATATGAACAGTATAATACAGTGCTTGAGTAATACAGCTTATTTATCAAAATATTTCATTGACAATGGATACCAAGATGATCTCAATACAAACAGTGATAATGAGACACGAGGACAAATTGCTGAGGAATTTGCCCAAGTGATAAAAGCATTGTGGAGAGGACAGTACAAGAGTATTGCTCCTAGAGATCTCAAGGTAAATCAAGTTTATTTTATTTAATTTTTTTTTTCCTTATTTCCATTTGATTTATCTTCATGAAGGTTGATTTATCCTAATTCAAATAATTTTAATAATTATCATTAATTTTTTTTTTCTCTTGAAAATTAGGATGCAATTGGACAGTACAGATTACAATTTGATAGCTGTGAACAGCAGGATTCTCATGAATTTCTAACGTTTCTTCTTGAATGGATGCACAATGATTTGAAAAGAGATATGAAAATGAGAATTGAGGGTCCATTGAGTTCAGCTGAAAAAGAATGGGATAAATCAATGAAGGGACAATTTTCAATTATTTCACGGCTATTTATGGGACAATTAAAATCAACAATAAGTTGTACAACTTGTAGTGGAAAAAGTATAACTTACGAGACATTCACGAGTCTTTCGATATCATTGCCAGAAGCTAATCGTTGCACGTTGGACGTAAGTTGATTTATCACTTTTTACACTTTTTCTTTAATTTTTTAATCTTTTTCTATCATTTAATTTTGAAAAATTGATTGAACGAATGATTTATCATTTGTAATTGATTTAATCTGTATGAATTTTGTTTTAGGAATGCATAAGGCATTTTTTGAGTGGACAAAAGATAACTGGCTGGAATTGTCCGCACTGCAAAACAGCACGTGAAGCAACTAAAAAATTTGATTTTGTTAAATTAGCTCCAATTATGATAATTCATTTGAACAGATTTGCTGGTACTGATGTTGGATTGGAAAAGAAAAATACATCTGTTGTATTTCCATTACATGATTTGAACCTCAAGCCATATTTAGTAATTGATCCTGATTCAATAACATTGAATCATCATAATTACAGTTACAATCTCTATGGGCTATCAAATCATTATGGCAGCATGGGAGGTGGTCATTACACGGCTTTTTGCAAAAGTGCAGCACTGAACAAGTGAGTTAATTGTACAGTGATGAAGTCATAGGGGTAATCACTTGTGCAATCTGGTGTACATTCAAATGAGAAATCTCGAGAAAATCTCAGAATTCGTTCAAAGATTTCGGAAATTTTGAAATTTTTTCAAAATCTGGACAAAAGTCTTAGAATCGACGACAAACTAAAGGAATCCGAAGGAAATTTCATAAAATCTGGCAAATCTTCAGGATTTAATCTAAAATAAATAGTGGCAATATCTGAAAAATTAATTTGAGGACTTGACAAGAGTCATAAAAGATTTTGAATTTTGTTGAACATTATTTTAATTAAATTTTTATCTTTTATACATCTTTGTATCTGCCATAAAATCTCGAAATCTCTTGGCATTTCCTGAAATTTCTTGAATTCTCATAGAAATCCGTTCAATTTTCATAGATTTACAAGGAATTTTATGGATATTTATAAACTTTCTTTGAAAATTCGAGAATTTTTGCCATTTGAAGCTTAGAGTACACAGATTGCGGGAATGATGATTATGCCCTCCGATAAAGTGAATAATTCGAGGAAACAGGGACAAAATTATCAGCTCGAATTTTTTTAGAGTAAAGACATTTACGTGAAAAATCGAAAAAAAATTCTCCAACAATATAGACATGTTTGAGCATCATTTCAATTTTTTTCCGAATTTTTCGAGCAGTCTTTTCCACCGAAAAAAAATTCCTGAATTAATTTGACCCAGAGTTCCATTTTGTCCCACATCCCTATCTAAAATTTTTAGTTTTAATATAAAAGTAATTTTCTTATTACAGATGGTACAAGTATGATGATCATTCGGTATCGGAAATCAGTGAACAAAATGTGAAATCCCAGAATTCGTATGCTTATTTACTTTTCTACACGTCACTAGCGTGTGAAACCTATACGCTCATAGACGAGAGTTCTTAATTTATTATTTATATATAAAAAAAAAAAAAGAGAGAAATGTCTTGATGATAATCAATTATTCATCAATAATCGATTTTAGAAAAATGTACAATGCTCGTCACACTCAAAATATGAGATTGTACCTTATGTCTTTGTTTTTTTTTCTCTTGTAATTGTAAATATGTAAATAATTAAAAG
Organism: Aleiodes alternator; assembly: GCA_963921955.1. Lineage (NCBI taxonomy): Eukaryota > Metazoa > Arthropoda > Insecta > Hymenoptera > Braconidae > Aleiodes > Aleiodes alternator. Next base: position 13,400,266 of record OY998098.1, on the reverse strand, counting down.
ATTAAGGCTTAAATTAATTCATTATATACAATATAGTTAAGCTGAAAGTATCATTATTTAAATTGAGAACTGCATTTAATTGAAAAATTGAGTAAAATGCTTTATATTAATAAAATGAAATTATTCAATGAATGTCAAATTTCGTAATTATTTCAATTCTTCACTTGAAAAACACAAAATCTTGAGAAAAACTGATTCCATTTCGTCACAATTTTTACCTCTTCTCTTTAATATTTCGCAAAATAATAGACATATGCTCTTTTTTCGAAACTTTTGTGTACAGAAATTCAAGAGCTTCACGAAAGAATTCGAGCAGAACGCTTCATCTCGCTTAATTTCCGAGATATTCTTAATAAACTGATGAAATCGTTGCCTTAGAAACAAAGGGGCACAAGTTCTATTCTTACGCATAGCACTTATGCCCCTTCAGTTATGTAACTATATATTATTATTATTATTATTATGTAACTATATATTAATATATAATTACATATTATTACATAATTATATTATATTATGATTATAATTCATTATTGAATTGTTTTTCTGGTAACTTACCATTTGAATGTGCTGAAAGTTTTGGCGGGAAAATAGTGGGGGCGCTGTGGTTGGTCGAGAGTTGGGGACTTCCGGTCCGCCAATTTTCACTGTTTCTGCCGGTCTCTTCAAGTGGCAGGACGCAACGAGTGATCTCTCCTATTTTTTTAAAAGAAAAGTAATTGATATTAAATTGCACGATAAATTCAATAATTAATTAAAAATTGATTAATAAAAATTTCAAATTTATTATTGTTAATTTATTAATTGTTTTTGAAAAAATGGCATTGCCGCTTTTGCGAGTGCAAATTGATCCGATTATCGGCGAAGAAGTGGGAAGAATTAAACGGCAATTGAGCGTAAGTTAATTAAATATAATTAATTAAAATTGATTAATCAATATCATTAATAATTCGACAATCTGAAAAATAATTGAAAAAAAATCGCATTTTTTTACTTTTTTTTTCTTTCATTCTCTCTTCAACGACGCAAATAAAAAAAAAAGATTTTCTCGGAAACTTCGACCGTTGCTCTGATTCGCAGAAAAAAAAATCCGGAGGGCTCTCGAGCTCGCACCCTTCAATTCTCAGAATTTTACATTTCTTCGAAGATAAAATAAAATAAAAATATCTCTTTAAATCCTTTATTACCAGACCAGAACAAAGAATTATCGGGAGAATTAAAAAAAATAATACATTTACCAATTGTTTTCGAATAAATTTTGGAATCTTTAATTTTTCATGAACAGAAAAAAATTATTTGAGTAAATAGATTACGTTAAAAATGAACGTAATTTATTGACTATGAAATATTTTTTAAATAAATAAATTACGTTTAAAAATAATTTAAAAAAGCAAAAAGCCGTTAAATTGATTCAAGTTTCAAGAATGTTATTATTTTCTTGATCATCAGAACAGATGAACATTCAGTCATTCAATTCAATTATTTTTTGCATTATTATGTTTGTGCAAAAGTTTTTTTTATTTAAAAAAATCGATAATTTAACGTGTTTTCATTCTTACAGTCAAAAAAAACGTTGAATTTTTGTATAAAATCGTTAATCACAATTCATTCGAGACAAAATTCTCAAATTAGATGAAGTAAATTTGCAAATAATATAATGAGAGATAAAATAAGTCTTAGAAACGAAAAAAAAGATTGAAAATTGGAAAATTTTCTGTGCTTTTTACATTCCTAAATTTTTTTTCAAGTTTCGAAGGAATTTCCGAAAACCACAAAAAATTTTACAGTTTCCAATCGATTTCTTGTTTCTACGATTCATTTTATTTCTCATTACATTCTTCACAGATTCACTTTATCGAATTTGTGAATTCTATCTCGTGTAAATTGTTATTAACAAATTTATAAAAAAAATTTAATTTTTTTTTCGATTGTACGGACAAGAAACACCTTAATTTTTTCCATTTTTATCGAGTTTTGATCGGCAATTTTTTCCCCATTTTTTTTCGTTCCTCCATTCTCTTGTTTTTCAACTGTTTATTTAAAAAAATAAAAAAAAAACGGTAAAATACATGTAATGTGTGTATTGAAAGACAAGGTAGAATCGCGGGTGTGTCGAGGGCTGGCGAATCCTGTGACGTTGCAGTATTTTTACTGGGTGGGTGTTGGGAGGGAGAGGGGGGGGGGGGCTTTTTTGGGTGGGAGAACGACAGGCGCACACAAGTCCAGTTGCGAGTGAGTGGAAAACGGTAATGGCAGGCGGTGTAGGTGATCCCTGATAAATGGCTCTTTCTAAGGTGCAAAATTACATTAAAAATTATAAAAACAACATTTTTAAATACTGCAAGGTGTTCCACGTTTTAGGGAAAATACTGGGGAATTAAAAAAAATTGCAGTTTAACAGTTCAATTACGTAGTTGAGCAACTCCAAAATTGCGTGCACTTTTTTTTCGGCTTTTTTCCCATTTTTCGAGGGCTTAAGACAGAACTCATTGTGATTGTGACACACATACATTGTAAACCGCACACATCAGCTGTCAAATAAATTAGAGTAACACAGTGAGGCCCATATTTGTTAGATTTTCAATTAATTATTAGGAATTTTTCTTTTCTTTTTTTTTTGCAATATAGATGTATATAACGTACTCCATGTTTTTGCGGGCTGACACAAAACCGTTGCGTCATGTTTCTGAGAATTTGAGAATAAAAGAAAAATGCGAATTATTATCACACTATTTTTAATTTTTTTTTGTTCTTTGCTACTCGCTAAATTTTGTTTTTTTTTTTAATTTCTTTTACATTTTTTTCTTCATATAATAGGTTGAGAGTGGTATCGACATGTTTGAAGCACCAGGAAGCAACTGTCTGACTGACAGCAGGTGCAGAGAATATAATCCATGGAGCTACGATCTGTTGGGAAGAAATTCCAAGCACAAGGTGAATTATTTTATTATTTTATTTGAAAATTGAAATTCGAGGGAAATTGTGGGTGGCTTGTGTTGAAGATTTCTCGGGAGCTATGAGGTTTAGAAGAATTTGTCTTAGGGCCCAGGGTGGTAATTACTCGTGATATCTGGTTTACACTGAAATTAGAAATCTTAAGAAAATTTTACAATTTTTTCAAAGATCCCTGAAATTTTTTAATTTTTAAAGTCTTATAAAATCAGGAAAAAAATATCTGGATCACTCACAAATCAGAGAAATCCAATGGAAATTACATGTAAAATAAATAGTGACAATATCTGAAAGATAGATTGAGGACTTGAGAAAAGTCACAACAAATTTTAAATTTTGGTGAACATTATTTTAATCAAATTTTTCTATTCTCTACATATCTTTGTTTCTTCCATGAAATCTTGAAATCTCTTAAAATTCTCTGAAATCTCTTGAATTCTCATAAAAATCCATGAAATCTTCAATTTCATAGATTTCAAGAAATCTCGTGAATTTCTTCAAAGTCTGATGACAATTCGAGAATCTTTGAATTTTTTCTATTTTAAGTTCAATATACACAGATTTAAAGAGTAATTACCCCCGCGATAGGACTTTTTTTCTAAGATTCTCGTCAAAAGAGTTCTTGAGAAAAATTTCCCAAAATCTACTCGTTATTTAAAAAGATATTTCCAAATAATACTAATTTTCTTAATTTCAACAGACTACGCTGGAAGATGAAGAGGGCCAGGATCTCAATAACTCAATGGTGACAGATCTCGTAGCAAAAATTCTTGATGACGAGCCGATAATGAACGTTGAAGCATACACAAATCACTACAATTGTAATTCAACTTATCAAAATGACGTACAATCACGTTTAAACAAATTGAAAAATTATCCAGGAAATTATGATACAAATGGATGTATTCAATATTCATCCCCAAAATTACCATCACAACAAATAGACGAACCACGTGATTTTCTTAGTGTTTGCAGTGGCCTGGAGGGCCTCAGATTGAACGAGTGCATCTCACGTAATGATAAAACAAATGATTACACTAATGGCATCATCAAAACAAATCAGAGACTGGAAAATCAAAGATCATCGAATTCGAACGATACTAATCATCTGCGTAATTATGCACCAATTGCAAATGGTTTATTAACAACAACAACACCATCAACAAATGGATATAATTATCAACAATCGACGAATTGGACTGATAATTTATTGCCACAAGATTACACGAAAGATGTCTTTTGTAATTATCAACAATCAGCATGCATAAATCCAGATATGAATTTTAACACAATTGGAATCAGTGAATTGGAATTACCAAATAATATTGGTAATTTACAAGCAAATCATCATTCAACACCAGTTATAAACATTCATGATACCTACAGTAATTCAACAAATTGTCCGACTTATCGTCCAGGCTCAGCAATGACTGATTTATCTGGTGATTCTGGTTTCTTATCAAATTCACCACTTCAACATTTTTCACCAGGTGACAGTGTTTTACAAAATTGTTTCACCAATAATTACCAGCGTAATTACGATGATATTCAGGAGAGCCTGAACAATATTACCATCCACAATGATCACACGAGATATCTCCAGCAGCAGCATCAACAACAGCAGCAGCAGCAGCAATACAAAATGGAAAAAGCAGTTGAGCCAAATTACAAACCAATAATCAACAGATACGCAAATGATTATCACACTGATACGAGTAATGATTACAATCAAATGGCACCAAAGCTTGATGAAACAATTTTGAAAATGTTGAGTCCACAAAATAAACAAAAAGAACCAAGTAATCAATATCACAGTCATCAATTACGTTATCCACGTAATCCACAAAATTTGGAACCAAATAAATATAATTATCAAGTTGACAATGGTTATCACAATCGTTACACTGCCAATAATACAGAAAATTTAAAAACAATACAACAAAATTCAGTTGCTTATCACAATGGTATGAAACGTAATGGAAATAATAATTGTTCATATCAATTAGATCCATATGAATTGACTGAAATTGGTTATCCATCAGCAAATCATCATTTGGCAATGGCTGCAAGAGCAACAATGGAGAGCAATGTATTCAATCATCTGATGATTAAGCAACGTCAACAATTACAAATGTCCGTTCCTGATGTATTATTTAATTCAAGATTAATGAGAAACAATGGACCAAATGGTGCACAAGTATTTTCATCATTGATGCCAGTATTGTCAGCTGCTGTACCATCATTGCACACAATGTCTGTTCTATCTGGTGGTATTGGTTTAAGAAATAATGTTCGATCAACAAAACGTGCTGGACCATCATCAATTCTTCACATGAGATTAGAACAAACATTTGAACAATTTAAACAACTTGAGAAAGAACGTAAAAAATGTGAGGCTGGATTGGCTGCACATTTTCCGGGTAAAAGAGTTACTAGTGCTAATAATATACCAGTACCAAGACTGCAGGGAAATCCTTCACGTGCCGACAGACTTATTATTGATCATTTGAGGGAACATGCACGTGTTATAACACTTATTGCTAAAATGGAACATCTCAGGGGGGCTAGTATGAATGAACGTGTACACAAAGCCATGGAGTATTGGCTCGAGTCAATTAAATTTGTGCAAGAGTGTAGGAAGAAAGAAATAACTCATGCTACTAAGAGGCAGAAGGAAAATCCACACTGCAGTCCTATTCATGATGATAAAGGTGACAATCACAAAAAATAACTACAATTGATCTTTGTTTTGTTTCTCTACATTACTTGACTTATCACTTTTTTTTCTCTCACAACAGATATCATAGTTCTTGCTAACAGCATTCGTGAATTGACAAAAGCTTCAAGATTGGCCAGAACAGCCATGTTCAATGCAATGCAGGCAACACTACTACACAACAAGGAAATCGAAAAGACTATCGTTGAAACATCGAAGGATGCTTTAATACAACTTAACAATATTGATAAACAGCCAATTGTTGGTGATAATGAATGCTTCACAACTACTACCTAGCAATATTCAGCTAAGTACAATGAGGTCAGCTCAATTTTACACTACAAAGTTAGATCAGAATTACAGCTATCCGTTCTTGATTGCGTCCGCTAAATAATCGGGAGAAAAAACATTTTTATTAATTTTATTCCAATTAAATAAAATTGTTTTATTTTCCGTCATCATAAGGGAAAAATTTAGACTTTCTTTTTCTTAGAAAAATAATCATCTTGGTGCTAAGGTATTAAGCTTACTCTCTTTCCGAGAATTCACAATATTAACTGATACTGTCCCGAAAAAAAAAGTGAAAAAAAAAACTAACAAATAATCAGTTTGATATCTAATTAATAATAGAATGAAGGATTGAGGCTGTCAATTTCTCCTCGCGCCGTCCACAAAACGTCGCGACTTTTTTTACCCACAATGAAAAGGAAAAAAGGAATAGCTTAACTTTAAAAAAAAAAAAGTAATATATTATAACACACAGAAGTGAGGCATTTTACTAATAATTTACTTGAAACTTGTGAGACTCTATGTGCAACAATTTTATTTATTTATTTTTCACAATTTTATCAATTACTAATTATTCATGATTATTTTTTTTTCTCCATTAAAAATTGCCTGAGAGACTGTGCACTTCGATCTCTTTAAAATTGATTTTTAAAGATTTGTGTCGAAAAGTGAGTGACTCTCGTCAATTAATTATTATCTTTGATCTTTGACTAAAAAATAAGAATTAAAAGTTGCTTAGATAAATGTAGGTCGTAAGACCCATAACTAAAATAACTGTGAAAAAAAAACATATGTTAGTTAAGGGGAGTGCTATAATCAATGGAATGAATGGAAAAAAAAAATCAATCCTTTTGTGGTCTTCCCCTTAAAAATGCTAGGTGAATGAATTATTGAGTATTTCTTTCATTCTTTTTTGATTAGAATAGTTCAATGTGGCCTTCCTCAAGTGTGTGACCCAAAATGTGTGTCAGGTAGTGTGAATTTTAGGTAAAACTGATTAGAAATGAAACAAAAAAAAAAATAAGAATCGATATTTGCTGTCAAAATAATCATAGATGTTTGACGGTACGCAATTCAAATGTGCTGTCCATCGTAATGTTTTACGTGTACATCATATTTAATACTCGTAATTAATAGATGTACTTGCTTGCGCGCGCGAGCAATCGCAGATACATGTACGTGGATAAATAATTTAGTAGTGAAGAGTTTGTAAACATAGATGAAAGTTTATCTTTTACTTTTGTTTTTCGACAATATCTAAAATATCAAGCGATATACAAAAATTTTCGTAGAGCCTTTTTCGTAAAAAAGATTGAGATTTCCAAAGAAAAAAAGGTTTCTGCATGAAATTTTGTATTTTCTTTACATTTCTAAGCTGTTGTCGAGAAATAAAACTGAAAAATAAACTTATCCTCCATCTTGCCTTTTCGGCTACTGAATTAATCGAAGGAAAAATCATTGATGCATTAAAAAAAAAGACTTGGGCTATTTCCTGAGTCAAGTGCAATCGTTTGAAAGTTTTACTATAAAAAAAAATAATTAACATATTAATACGTGACCTAAGCGAGGGATAATACGGGAATAATTAGTTGATTCACTGATGCTATACTAACTTATTGCCTCGAGTAACTTTAGCATTTTAAATTTTTTCCAATTCAGAATAATCAATAGATAAATTTCCAATGATTGAAAGTTTGATAAAATGAAATTTGATGGAAAAAAAAAATTTCATGTAGATTTTTTACTGGGAAAACACAAATTTTTATCAGCAAATTAAACTGAGCAATATTTTAAATCCTTCCTCAATTCTTCTGTAATATGAAGAATTTTTCTCATTTACATATTTTTAGAGAAAAATACCACTTTTCCAATCGCTATTTACAATAAATAGAGTATATAATTTAATTAAATCACAATTAATTCACCGCGTAAAATTTTTCTATTCATTCTGATAAACTCTATTTCATTCTTAATAAATAAAAATAGGTTCTGCGGTGCTTCGAGGTTTTTCTTAACAAAAAATCATATAATAATGGCATCCTTTTAATTTTTCACTAATGAAATTAATCTATTGTATTTAACTGTGATAAACACTTTTTGCCAATTCACTACTCCAACACTTAAATTACTCTTGCATTCGAAATACATTAAAATTAAATAATAATTATCATTGAGTGATGAATTCTTGCCTGATTTCAATGGGCTTGTTGCTCATTAAAAAATGATCAATTACATGAGAATGATTGAAAAAAAAAAACGTACTTAAAATGAGAAAAGAGTCTTCTAAAATGAAGAAAAAGCAAAACCTCATCAAAATGCCTCTCAGCATCCGCCATTAAGTAAGGACCACAATGAAAACGAAACAATGAATAATTAATAACCCCGCTTAATTAAATTTCCGAACAAAAATGCTTCGAATAGTGAAATAAATAAACTTAGATGGGAATAGGATGAATTTAGAGTGAGAAAAATTAAACGATAATGAAAAAAATTTAAGTAGAACGAATGACTAGGCATTGATTGCAAAAGAATAATTAAAGGAAAATGTGAATTTATTAGGCAAGTGTACGAATGAGATGAGTTTTGAAATTGTATTGTTGGTTTTTCATTAATATCTCGGAAATTGTGTAGTTTAACAGAATTCATGGAGATATTTTTTTTTGTACAGAATTGAATTTTGCATAAAAAAAGAAATAGTCTAAGGTGCATTCTCCTAACTTTACTCATTTTCGAGATATTTGAGGATTAATCTAGGCGCAATTTTCCCAGTTATCTCGTTTTTTTCACTCAGCTATTGAATTAATTGAAATAATGAGTAATTCGACTCATAAATACAATGGTCACGATTAATATTGAATTAATAGGGTCATAGAGGAGTTCTAACTTGGTAGGTTACGTGTCCGACAATCCTATTTTAATTGCATGTGATATTATCTTACTACTTGAAAGGAAAAAGGAAAAAAAAAATTGAAAAAAAGCAAAAAAAAAATTGAAAAATAATTCATAACATTTATTGAATAGATGGAATTATATATATGCGCGATTTATTCAAACAATTATTGAAAAAAATTCTAATGAATGAATATTGAACGTTAACTTATATCTAAATAAATTAAAAATTCAATTATTGTCAAAACTAATTCGCGCGCAAATATGATAGTGGAGTTATTAATGATAATATTTTAAATAAATTGATTAAATTATTATAAAATTAATGAGGATTTAAAAAAAAATGACCAATGCTCGCGCGATTAGACAAGCATATCTTGATTGAAGAGAAACAATTAAAAATAAACAGTTTAAATAACTATTGTCCGTTAGATATTGTAACAACGTTGTCCACTGATGATGATACTCTATTTTCAAAAATTTTCATAATTTTTCCCGCAACTTTTAATAATTTTTCATTTTTATGTAATAAAACAAAAATTACTATAAATCGACCAATTAATTTTAACCAACTGAACTGCGACTCTGAGATTGCATCGATTAATTTTTTTAAAAATTATTCATTGGTGCGAAAAAAAAAATTAATTCTTATCACTGGCTGCTAAATTTATAAATAAACTCCTTCAAAATTACGTAAGCAAGAGATTAAATAATTGGTATGAAGAAATGAAATTTACAAAGATGAAGAGATTAGAAATGTCATTTTAATAATATTCTACTACATTTTTTTTTCCCCAAGTACTCAGAGTCGTTTTCATTCAGTTTGGATAATTTTTTAAACGGATTCAGCAGCAATGAGGTGAACGAGGTAAAATTGCTTGATAATTGAGAGAGATGGAAAAATTTTCCCGAGCAACCGTTTTTGTAGGTCTAATTTTTATCTGCAAAAAAAAAGCTCTCGTGAAAAATCGCTCCATCTTTTTTATTTAACCAAGAGATTTCTTAATCCCGATTTAGTCTCACCTCATTCTAAAAAAAAAAAACCGAGAAAAATAATCGCTTCATCACGATTTTTTTCCTAATCTTTTATTCCTCACAGTGTTCGCGCAACATTAACACAGTGTGTTAATTAATAATTGGAGAAAAAAAAATAAAAATTGAATTATGGTGGCTTCGGCTTCCACGGTAGTTGTAATGTTATAGATGGCTCAATGTGAAAATTACAAGTCTGGTTTAATAAGAGTAACTATATTAACGTTAAACATAAATATCCAATGACTATTATATATTATTATTGAATAAATCTATATATGGCGTAGTCGATTGATCGATTACACGAGAAATGACTTGAATATTAAAAAAAAAAGAAAAAAAAAATATGTATTGAAGGGACGAATATTGATAAAATGAGCCCGCGAAAGTATTTCGGGTAACGTAAAACAATTAAATTACCATTAATTGATAATATTTAATTAACAAAAAAAATGAAAAACAATTGATAAATGCGTAGGTAATTAAATTATTCTTGCGTGCATATCAAACGTATCTGGGATTGGTCACGTTAATTATATCGATCGCAAGAGAATTGAAATTAATTCGTATAAATTAGGAGAGTTCGATAGAAAAATATGTGCACTAAAAAACAATTGTCCGTGATGCGTCCTAATTACCCAACTTTGGGTGTTATTTTTAGCTTAATTGAATGTTACGAGGAAGAAAAAAAGAAAACATTTAACTTGAACGTACATACAGTCTTCGCATTAAGTCATTTTCAACGTCCGCTTTGCATTAAAAACAAAAAAGAAAAACGAAATTAAAAAAAATGATTAGTTAATACAAGGTGATGTAAATTGAAAGGTTGATGTGAAAAAATTGAAGGAAAAAGCCGAATGTTTTTTATATAATACTCAGACTGACTAAATCTTAGAGCCAAATGCTTTGGATTTAAATTGTTTTTTTTTCTCGGGTTTTTTAAATTGAAAACAAAAAAAAAAAGGAATATTCGTTAATTTTTTAGAGAAAAATAATTTGTAAATTCTTTTCAATTGTATATAGTTAATTTTCTTGCGGATTTTTTTTATTCATGATTTCCCGCCTTTTGAATAACAAATGAATGCCCCAAGGGTATTTTAAAAAAATTCGATCAACTCTATTTTATTTTTTACAAAAGAAACAAATTAAAAATTCGATCAATTCTGCTGCAAATCAAATCCTTTATTCAAAACTATTTGATTTCTTAATTCATGTTTTTTTTTAAATAGATACAATTACTCGGGAATTGCTTGATAGATGAATATTTATACATAAAAAAATTTAAAAACCACGGTGGACCATAATTTCATCAGTGTTAGATGGTTTTTCATCCCTTCAACATCAATTCCATTATAGACATCAATTTAAAACGAAAAAAAAAAAAAATGATTATATAATAATTAAAATTCCATCGATTCTGCAATATGATTCGATGTATTGTCAATTTAATGAAAGAGCGTCTCTGAAGGATAACAATTCCATTAATTGCGTATTATTATTTTTTTCTTTCTTCATCCGTGAAATAAAAGAAGTATAGCGCTGCATTCTAAAACAAGAAAAATTCTGAAACGAACGAATATTCAAATGAATTTTCAAAAGTTCGTATGAGGAATTTTGAAAAATGTCAATGTTTAGATGTTTATTAGTGTTTAAGGATAATTTATCAACTGCAAAAAAAAAAATAATCGCGGCTCCTCAATCAAATGACAACGAATACATTTTTTAAATTATAGATTCAGCGATAAAAATGAATTAAAATTATTATTTCAGTATTTGAATTTTCGTGAATTCTTTCGTAATTATTTTCGAAACGAGTAGATTTATTGGGAATTTATGAAAGAATTTTTCTCCGAGGCTAGAAATTTCCCTCAAAAAAGGTCTTTTTTATGATTTTCCACGAATTTCCTCGTTTCAGAGATACTTAGGAAATAAATCCACTGCTGATTTGATTCTAAAATTGAACTTCTCACATCTAAATTTCTCAATTCAATCAATTTTAAAATTTTACACAATTGATTATTTAATAAACATGAGTTTTTTCCGCACTCACCTTCGTGCTTATTGAATCAAAAAAATGCTCGCAAATTTTTTCGTTTAACATTGATTTTTTTCATTAATTTCCAATCAATTAACAACGGGAGTTTGAAAAATCTAAATAAAAAAAAAATTAGACAATCTTGTTACACTGCTTTCAGAGTTTAAGTAATTAAAAAAAAAAAAGAAAAAATTCTGGATAGATAATTGACGAATTAGGTGATAGGAAATGGATAGAGGTGATGAAAAACACGAGTGAGTTAATTGAAAAAAAAAAAAAAAAGATTTCTGAAGCAAGAAATAATTAAATGAGAGTTATCAATGAATAGGAAATAATTACACTCGATTTGTGGACCATTGGAACATTGTACAACGACTACGTTACAATAATATTTAAACGTATAAGTAAAATTAGCATTAATGAAAAAGAAAAAGAAAAAAAAAACATTCTGCGAGCCTATAATTAAATTATTTCGTAAATTTTTTATGTCCTCGTGAAATAAATTTGATTGAGGAAGACTCAACTATCAAATACGAGTCTTGAGCCTGAGATTAATATTAAAAAGAAAAAAAAAATTATAATAATTAGAGACGCTCGATTAAACGTGCGACATTGCTTCGTCGTGTTTATTGCATTGGAATTCATGAGCCAAGAGGCATATTTGAGTTCAGTTCTTTTTTATCGTGGAATTTTGCAATCTCCGTTGAATTCCTGAGATATCGTGTCAAAATCCAAAACGAAATTCAACTGAATTCGATATGCCTCTTTATCGCTTGAATTAATCGACAGATTTTTGTCAAAAAAAAAAAAAGAAACATTTAATTTAGATGTACGATATAGTGTGTTGAGTGATACACCAATGCTTCAGCCTGGTGAAAAATATTATAATTATCAAAATTAGATGGCTCATTTGACTTAGATGTGATAGATAAAACGAAGGAATTTGTGATCCTAGAAATAGCAGAAATCTGATAATTTTTTAAATTTTTTTTTCGTTCTAACAAATCAATTATCCTTAAAAAATGAGAAATTTGCATATATAGAAAATTTAAAGACTATAAGTGCAATTTTTTTAAAGTGATTTATTTCTTTAAAAAAATCAAAACAAATTTTCAGATTTCTGCTAATTTTACTATCACAAAAATTCGCAAAAAATAAAAATATAAAAATCAATTAGATGTTTGAAACTGCATTGAGATAAATAAGTTACACTGTGTGTTGGTGTAACGACTGTGTAATGAAAATAGAAATTCAGATCTGCGCTTTAATAATATTTCTTCAAATAGTTTTTATCTTCTTCGTTTTTTTTTTTCTTTTGAAAAGAAAAAAATATATGAAATAATAAATGAAAAAAAATAATAGACAGGTCCAAAGTGTCGTGTCAAACCTTTGCTAGTTTTATAACTATATTAGTATTTTTCTAGTTTTCATGAGATTAGATGAGAAAAATGAGAAAAAATTAATAATGGAAGTGTGGGAGAATGCTATTTTATCAATGAAAACAAATATCCATTGTTAATTACCATCTCAATTTAATGTAAATTCTTTATCCATAAAACAGAGAATTTTAGTTACCTTTATCTGTAGATTTTGTTGTTCAACTTTTTTTCGTTTTTTCTTTTTTTATTCGTGCCCGCAGTGATTATTTGAAAAAAAAAAGGGCACTCGACTGCCAGAATACGCGTATTTGCTCCTTTTCTTTTTGACAATTACATTATTATATTCTCGATAATTCATTTTCTTTTCTATCTGGGAGCAGAGTACGATTGACTAGTCTGCATTAAAATTCCTAGTTTAATTATATTTAAAAAAAAGAATTAATTAAAAAAATCACATCTTTCGCCTCCGGATCATTAGATAGATGAAATAAAAATTACTCATCTTCCATTCAATAGATTTTCCAATTTTCTCTGTTAAGATAAAACTAAAATGCCAGAATTCACGTTTTTTTCTTCTTGTTCAATTTGATTAATGAATCATTACTATTAATTTTTAATGAATTAATTAACAATGAAAAATCAGTATTTCTCAAGTGTCGTCCTTGTAAAACAAATAGTTGCACTAATTTGTTTAGACCAGTGCCAATAGGCCCGTACACAATAAAATAATTATTTAATTTTTTTCATAGACAATGAAAATAAATAGAATTTTTCATTGAATTTTAAAGTGTTGTGAGAAAAAAAAAAAAAAAGAAAATATGAGATTAGAGGTGAAATGGGTTTTGTTAATAGTTAATTAACCATGGTGATTAAATAGAAGACTAACTTTTTTTTTCTCTTTTTCTTCTCGTTCTTCACATATTTTCTTTAGTATATTGTGTTGATTCGTACTAATTATATCATATATTAATATATATCCTGTATTAATATTAATTAATATATATCGTTAAATGGGCTGTGGTAGAAACAGAAAAAAAATGATTTAAAAAAAACAAAAAAATAATAATAATAATAATGAACCTTTGTATACTCTGTGCGCACCCGAGTGTGAAGATGATTCTTCAATTTTTCGTAAAAAAAAAAATTAATGAAAAACAATTGATTATGAAAAAATGATGATGATCAATGTGTGTTGAGTGTAATGAGTCAAACAATTTCGTAGTTTCAGCGTTCAATTGTGAGCTCTATCACACATACATAAATACACATATATATATACACACACACACAACGACCACCGTGCACAAAATTGTACCTAATTAATAATGTTAGATAATTAATGATACAAAGAGATGAATGATTGCAAAAAGCAAAGAAATGGGAAAAAATCAATGAGAAAAATAACGAAGTAATCCGTCATAATAATTGTCAATAATGTGCTGTACCTATAACTGTGCTCCCGCAGTGTGCACGCGAGGGTTGTTAGAATTCCTTTTTTTTTTTCATTCTTTTTTTCTTGAAATAAAAAGTAAAATCTTGATTAATATAGATAGCAGATCTGTTTGCTGCCACGTACTTGCGCGCTCTGCTCCAAAAATAATTTTTTTTTTTTATCAAACTCGTGAATTTAACGAAAGAATTTACTGGAAATCAGTCAGTTTTTTTAAAGTTTTTTTTTCTTTTATATTCAAAAATTATATTTGAAGCAGAACGCGCCAGAGAAAGTTTGTGGAGACTTTGCGTGTAGTTGAATTGAAATAGCTATTAGTACGCTAGTTAGATGAATTTTTGGGTAATAGGGGAAATTAAAAAGGATTTTAGATTCTTGCTCAATGAAATGAATGAAAAGATTAAAAAAAAAAAGCCACAAAAATGCGCTTCTAATTAGACTGGCAGATGCGTCCTCCTAAGGAACTCAATCATTTCGAATATTTTATAATTTTGTCTTACTGATGAATGAAAAAAGTAAAAAGCATGAAACACATTAATCAATGGAGGACGATCTTCCTTTCTTAATTAAATTACAAAATGAAGAATAATTTAGATACAAAAATACGTTAGAGATAATTCACAACTCGTCTCATTCCAATTCTTTTCTACCAATCGCTTGCCAAGTGTTTTGTCAATTTCGTGATTGAGACGAGAATTGTTGAATTAATGAAAATAGAAAAAAAAAAGTCTCAACGTATTTTTGGGCATTTTCAATTGTAGAAATTTGGTAAATATTTAAAATGACCCGAGCTTAATTGTAATCCGCCTGTAAAATTCCTCTTTGTACCTTTAAAAAAAAACAAATAGTTTACTACACAATTATTATTGTCGAGTTTGAAAGAAGTAATATTGATGATGAAAAGAAAAAAAAGGTTTCATTGAAAAAAAATAATAATAGTGTGTGAATAGTTGAATGAAATTGGTAGATCGATGAACCAAATTAGTTTGGCGCTTGGTCTCATTCGTTTTGTGCAAAAAGAAAACAATTTGATTAGTAATTTTTCTCGAGGTGCTTTGAAATAATAATTTCGTAATTGTAATTACTCAGAATGATGTGCGAGTAATTCAAGTAATTAATGAAAAAAAGAAGAAAAAAAATTTCAAAAATATTTCTATTGATATTATGTCTGTTTGTAATGCTGTGAAAAATAATTTAGAGTGCTGGTTTTTCTTTTTTTTTTCTAATTTGTATTGAGATTGCAAAAGAGTTGTGCAATGATCATTCGTATTGAAATGAAATGAAAAAAAAGAAAACAATGAAAAACATTTTATGTATATCTTTGAACCTGCTAATGGTTGGAAGTTGCGTTTTATTCAAAGTGTCCTTTCTATGTAACTGGTTTAACCCGAATAAATGGTACCTTTCATGTTCAAAAACAAAATCTTTGAGTTTTTATTTTATTTCCAAACAGAGCAGATGAAAAAATGAGGAATTGATTTTGTTTTCAGGTGTTGTATTAAATTCCAAATAATGAATTCCTTTAATTTTCATTCAATTTATTACATACCTTACATTTTTATAATGTGATGATGTTTTTTTTTCAATTTATATACATTGTTTCACTGAATACACTGGTTTGATTGTTATTTTATATTATAATTTCAAGCACAATTGTCTCAACTGGATATACAAACTATAATTTGCTCCCTCATTCATACAGTATTACTCCGATTGATAAGGTAATTGAGTTAAAATATTTTTTTTTAAGAAAAATCATATTGTGCATTGAAAAAAAATTGATTCTTAAAAATCCTTCAAAAATTACCGGAAATGAAATGATTCTGGTTTTTTTTCCTCATTAATCAAGAAAAATATATCTGATCATTTGTACTCTGAAAAACGACGAATTAACTGACAGGAGTGAACAACATAATAATTAATCCAATTCGCTGAATTTATAAGAATTTAAGCACCAAATAGATGTGAAAGTAAAATAAAATATAAATAGTGAATTTTATCACTTGAAATAATGAATAAAATGCAGATAAACACAGACAAAAAATCTTATCCTAAACCACTTAGAAATTATGTCTGGTTTATAGAAAAAGAAGAAAAAAATTATGAAAGAGGGCACATTTACGACTCACATTCGGTACCTGCTTTTTTTCATATATTAAATTTAAATTAAAAAAAAAAAAAAGAGACGTGTAATTCACGCATTTTCTTATACATTATCAATTATATTAATTTTCTAAATTATTTCTTTTTCATGAACCATTATTCAAGAAACAATACACTTTGATTGTTCCTGAACATTTCCATCGGCTTTCTCAATTTCCATTAATAATGTATGAAAAATATCAGCAACTGATTCATTTTGCTTTGCACTTGTCTCGAGAAATGCAGCATGCCATGAATCAGCCAAACGTTTTCCCTGATCTGTTGTAACCATTCTGTCTACATACAGATCCGTTTTATTACCAACTAAAACGATTGGAACACTGCAGACAAAAAAAAAAGAAGAATTAAATCATCATAATATACATTAGTTTGGATTAATCTGTAACACGACTGTGAAATTTTCAAAAAAATCAACTTTATTCCATCATCAGTTTTTCGAGGAAAACTCCTAATCTACTCGAAAAACAGTAATTTTGCCCCAATTTTTTTTGTGAAAAATTTCGAAATTTATAAAAAAACAAGTCTAAGACAAAACCGCCTTATCTCGCTCAAATTCCGAGATGTTAAATAGAAACTGATGACAAAATGAAATCAATTTGTCTGAAAACAAATGATTTTGACAAATTAATTTTTTTAACTACTTACTGAACTTTCCCAGTTATGTCCAATAATTTGTCGTAAATAATCTGTACAACTTCAAAGCTTTTTGCACTTGTTATACTGTAAACAAGTACATAGCCATGTATGTCCATCGAGTACTGTGTTGGAAATATACTGTATTCATCTTGGCCAGCAGTATCAACTAATTTAACTTCATAATCTTGGCTATTTACACGAGTACTTTTAGTAAAGGCTGAAATTAAAGAAAAAAAGGAATTAATTCAATTCATTAAGATTCTCTATTAAATTTTTTGGAGTCTGAGGATGACGCAGAAATTTTTACAATAATTTTTTTTGTAGGTCTCTTTTTGCTGTACGAAAAGGTGTCCACAAAAAAAATAGTTTTTCTCAATGAAGTTCCAGATATTTGAATAAAAAAAGTGTCTCACAGTGAAATTGATTTCTGTCATGTTTCATGATGATAAAAATTAGTTTAAATCCCACAATAATTCGCATTTTTTTAAATAACTAAATTATGACAAGAAAAGAATTAAAAAATTTGCAGTTTCAGTTTCGAATTTTTTTCATAGGTGCAATTTTTTAATTGAATTTTCAAAAAAAATTCATTAAGAAAAAAAAGTCATAAACACTGTTAGATATCTGCTATTTTCATGATACTTATTTTTTTTCAATTTATCATCCAATAATTCCAAATAAATATCAAAATCATGCATTTTTTTATTACGCACTATTTTCAATAGTAGGATCATAGGAATCAACAAATTGTCCTTCAACAAATTGTATACTGAGTGATGATTTTCCAACTGATCTGTAGCCCATAATGGCTATTTTACGTTGTTTTGGTGGCATCTTGATTGAATTATTACTTCCACGGCTTCAAGGATAGGCCATAAAGACTCGATCATACTCCACTTTCCAACCTGCAACAAGAAAAAAAATAGAATAGATAATAAATAAATGAAAAAATAATGCCAAAACAATACATAATAATGAAGTCATTATTAACTACAATTGGATTAGAATCAACAATGAAGTATAATTAATGGGCCAGATGTGTTTCATTAGACTTCACTCAAATCAGATGCATATTAATACTGACCTTTCTCCGATAACCTGACATTGATCATTAACATGAAAATACGTAAAAAATAAATAAACAATGAAACCAAGAAACCGGATGAATGCGAGTGTTTTTTTCCCAACTCGAGACGTACGTCAACAGGAAAATGTTTACCACAAAAATAAATTGCGTTTATTTCATATATATAATATAACAAATGCGTGCTTGTGCACTCAGAAAATGCGTAGAAGCATTGCGAAAAAAAAAAAAATTACGTAAAATAGTATTTTTATTACATTAATTATTAATGAATAAATAATTATGCATTTGCCTGTTTAATAAATTAATTAAATTAATTGAGAAAAGTAGAGATTTGTTACTCAATAACCAAAAAAAGAGAGAAATTATTTAATTATATTTTTTAATTTATATAAGGAAAAAAACTTATATTTTTACTGTTTTGGAACATTTAAAAAACAATTTTTTTTGCATTAATGAAAAAAAAATATTAACGGGCGTGGGTGTATGTGTCTCAAGTACGCGTTAAAGGGCCCAACAGCATAACGTCATGCATGTCGACTTTTTTTTTGTTAATTTCTTCTTTTTTTTTACTCATTCGAACGCATTATTTACCTTATTCAATGCGTTAATCCACTTTTATCATTGGAAATTGGCACTGATCAGTCGAATTATATCATTAACCAATGATTAAAATGAATTTTGCAATAAATATAATTACTGTATTGAGCAGAATCACGCAGTAGTTTACTTCAATTACAAACGCGCGCACTTGCTGAATGTATTTTATTTTTTTTTTCTGCAGAAAATAAGTTTTGAAGTTACTTCTGTCAGTTGGCACTTCTGCAGATGCACTGAAACTGCCATCTGGGGGAGGGAAAGCTCTGAGGAATGGGTGAGAGAGAGAGAGAGAGAGAGAGAGAGAGAGAGATTCCTCAGTTTGTTGGTTTTGACTGGTTTTGACCAACAAAAAATTATTTATTTATTATTCTTCTATTCCCTTAAACAGCTCCTATTGTGTATTTAAAAGTAAACAAATTAGAAAAATTCTGCAGCTGGAGGAAAATCAGGTATTGAATTTAATTAAATTTACAAATTAAAAAAAGGCATTTTTCCATATCTTAATTATATTTTTTCCTCAACGACACATTTTTTTCTTGCAGTCACTCCAAACATGAGGAACACAAATGTGTACATAAACGAAAATACCTTCAACTTTTTTTGCTGATCCATCAATTTCCTAAATACTTAATTATTTAGGATGCATATGAAGTTTTAACAGAATTAAAACTTTGAAAATAAGATAAATAATTAGAAATGGTAACAGGACCAACAGAGCATGGCATACAAGCCGATGTTATTTTTGTTATTGAAGGAACCGCCGTAAATGGAGCATATTTAAATGATCTCAAAACGAGTTATTTAATACCGACATTGGAATATTTTAGCCAAGGGAATATCGAAGATCGTGAATATGTTTCAGAGGTATTTACACTAAATTATTATTGATTCTATTAGAGACATTGTACACAATTAATTATTGGATTTTTTTTCTATTTTTCTATGTTTTAATATTATAATTGTTTATAGGAATATTGGGAAAGTCATTACAACGTCAAAATATTGTCAAATCACTACTTTTAGATGGGCAATGCTTGCTTCTTTAGATTCCTGACATTATTATGGTTTTTTGTCGATTTAAAAATACTTTCCATAATATGAAACAACGATCAGTTCTCGAAGTTCTTCATTGCAACAAGCTGTGTTGAAAATAGTAATTAAATAAATAAATAAATTACATGATGGCAAATGGAATAAATAGATTAAATAGGAACACATTGTGTCATCGTATTCCTGTATTATCTGTTTATTCATTTGTAGTCATGTAATTGATTAATTTATTAATTTACGTAATTACCGTTTTTAGCACGACAAGAAGAAAAATCAAAATTCTTTTGTTGTCATGACGAACTTTGAGGACTGTTCATTATCCCATTTTATGTAAAATAATTTTAAACTTACAGAAACCTCGATAATGTCCAGATCCTGAAGAAACCTAGCATTCTCCAGTTAAAGGTCGCGATCTGATAATATTTTGATATTAATAACTTTTTCAATATTCTTAAGAACAATCATTACATCAAAGTACATAAAATTTTAACAAAATATATTTTATAATTCTCCAGAACAGCACAACCCTCTACGGAATAGTTGTTTATCATGCAGCAGATTGTCTTCCAGCGCCAACAACAGCGACCCTCGGTCCATTTTCGAATCCTCACAAGCTTTTATTGATCCTGGAGCGATTAGAAATGGTCGGGGGAAAAGGTGAATCACATGCAAACATAGCAGAAGGCTTAGCAACAGCTCTCCTCTGCTTCGAGGATCTCCAAATAAAACGTGAACCAAGCATAGCAACTCAACGTCACTGCATACTCGTTTGCAATTCACCGCCCTATCAAACAGTTGTCCAAGAGTCCTATAAATTTGCTGGACACACTGTTGAGAATCTCGCTGGTTTATTCCAAGAGAAAAACATTATATTATCAATACTATCACCTCGTAAAATTCCAGCACTCTTCAAATTGTTTGAGAAGGCTGGCGGT
This sequence comes from Aleiodes alternator, assembly GCA_963921955.1. NCBI lineage: Eukaryota > Metazoa > Arthropoda > Insecta > Hymenoptera > Braconidae > Aleiodes > Aleiodes alternator. Next base: position 13,379,057 of record OY998098.1, on the reverse strand, counting down.
GATTTACAAACATCACAAACTAAAAATTACGCAAAGGATCCACGTCATTTAGTTTTACTACGTAATTATAACTTGAAAGAACGACCAATTAGTCCTACAATTGGTGGAGCACTTCATCAAAGCAGCGGTGGAGCTGCCCAAATACCACTGAGTCCATTGCAGAGTCACGACAGTCCCAATACAAATCAGCCTGGTCCAAATTTGGGACAAACATCTCAGCCACAAGCACCATTGAATCCTCCCTTCAGAAATCAAACGCCAACAAATATAAATCCACATCAAGCAGTAGCACCAGTTGGTTCAATGAATGTTGGTTCCATCAATCCTGGACGTCCCAGTTTCAATCCACAGTTAACTGCACCACCTAGCTATCATCCTGGTGCACGTCCAGCACAGCCCAGATGGAGAACACCATTTATTACACCGAGTGGTGGAGCAGTACAGAATAGCAATCAGGGTAGTGCTCTAATTGCCCAACTAACTCAGCCACCATCAGCACTGGGTCTAAATGTTCCATTCAATCAGAGAATAGATGGTAATGGATCAGTCATGACTGCGAATCCACAGCAGCAGCAAACAGCAAATCAGCAGAATCAACCGCCTGTGACTGGACCAAATCAGGCGCAGTCGCAGACACAACCGCAGACTCAGTCGCAAGTTCCAGGACAGCCTCAGTCTCAAGGACAGGCCCAGGTACAGTCTTCATCGCAATCATCACAACCTGGACAACAGGCGCAATCGTTGAACCCATCATTATCCGCCTCTCAACAACAAGATCAACAGCAGCAACAACAGCAGCAGCAAACTACTCTTCAATCCATTCAGAATCAACCGCCTCCACCGCCACCACCGCCTCCACCACCGCCACCTCCACCACCACCAGCTTCGTCTGCAACTGCACAAAATCAAGTTGCATCATCCAACGTCAGCCAAACTATATCAACTCAGGTACAACAGACTGTTGCAGTCTCTCAACCATCCTCTACAGTTTCATCTGTTAGTCAGCAATTACCTCACAATCCATCTCAGGTTTTGGATTACTTTCCAACTGAATATTCAACTGTTTCTTTTTTTTTCTTTTTTTTTTTGGCTTTAATTTATTATTATTATTATTGTGATTTTTCTTTCTAGATGCAACCTAATGTTCCACCCAATAATGTACAACCGGGTCAACAAATTATTCCAACTGGCCGTGAACGTCCAACAATTTGGCAGGGAATACTTGAGTGGCTTGAGAAAGCTAAAAATCCAACGGATGCACAGAAACAGACGAGACAAGTACCATGCCAAGTGTCAGCTAATACCAAGGATGGTGAACCTGAATTGTAAATAATGTTTTTTTCACTCAATCATCAATTTATAGGGAATATTTCTGCATTTTTATGTGGACAATTTGCTTTTTCTTTTTCTTGGAAATAACAGGAAGGCAGATTCTTGGCCCCAGAAACTCATAATGCAATTGATGCCGAAACAATTGATTGGAAGCATTGGTGGTGCTTACTTGAAAAATTCTAAATCCGTTCTTTTTCATCCAACACCTTGTGAAGCACTGGACTCATTAACGAAAGTAATGAGTACGGGATTCGTAAGTTCACAATTACATAGGGGGGAAGGTGGGATAAAATGGACATGAGGGGTAAAACGGATACCTGTTGGTTTTCGTAATTTATACTATGGAAATTACTCGAAATCGGTGGAAATATTTGAGATATGTTTTTTCTGATGATTTCATTGGGGAGTTGGGAAAATGTTCCATGGAAATCATGTGTCAGAAATGACTTTTTTGAATTTTCCAAAAATTTCATTATTCGCTCAAGATTTGAAGGCCCAACACTCTTCTGTTTTTGAACAATTTCAGTTTTTCGGGAATATCTCTGGTTTTACTAATCCTAGCGATCTGAGGTTGATCTTGAATGAACGGTGAGCTCATTTTCCCAACGATTTATGTGGGTGAAAAAGAAAATCATCAATTTTTCATGTACTTACAGGACAAAAACTGATTTTCAAAAAATGGTCTGTAAGTATTTGAAAAATCAATTTAAAAAAATTTGAATCACATAAATCGATGGGGAATGAGCTCACTTTTGATTTGAGATGAATTCCAGGTCGTTACGACCAACAAAACCGAAGATATCGCCTGGAAAGTGAATTTTTTCGATTTTTCAAAAAGGTACCCCTCCAAAACTTCACCACAAAAATTGAATTTTCAAAAAAATTCAAAAAATCATTTTAACACATGTTTTTCACCCGAAATTTTCTCAGTATTCCAGTGGAATTATCAGAAAAACTGTATCTCAAACCGTTCAATTAAAAAATCCATTTTACCCCAGCTTCCTCTGCTCATTAATTCCTATAAATCAATATTCGTATTGAATCACTATTTTATTTCAAAAAAAAAATTAGGCTGGCTGCGTGCATTTTACATCAGTACCATCAGTCTCAGCATGTGACATCAAGGTTCTCATACTTCTTTACACAGTAGAAAAACGTTGTTACTTGGGCTTCATTCCAAACGATCAAACTGCATTTGTCGATCGCCTCCGGAAAGTTATTCAGCATCAAAAAACTACTCAGGCATTAATTCGACAGAGTCAGGTAATCATTTGATTGAATTTTATTTATATATTGACTTTATCATTAGACAAAAAAAAAATTGAAAAATGAGTAGAGAAAAAGAGAGTAAGAATCGGGGGAAAAATAGATATTTCCACAGGGGGCTTCAGGACCACCTGGTAACATACCTGGTACAATGCCAGGTAACACTGGAATATCTCAAAGTGGTATTATGATATCACAAACTAATACAATGGCAATGGGAGGTGGACAAATTACGCAGAATGTTGTATCATCAAATAATCCTCAACAAACATTAGCAAATTCTGCCCCACAGAATCAGATAAATATGCAGGCAAGTAATTTTCGAAGAATTAAGAATATCCAAATAGTACCGATAGTCTATTTTTTTCTTTCAATTTTGGTCACTTTCGATGGAGTAGCATGAGGAGATTTTTCTCAAAATTGGAATAATTAGTATATTTATGATAACTTAGACGAAAAAAAATAGATCATTTGGATCAGCTGCTTGGATTTCCTTGATATTCGATTATTCATGAATAGCAGATAAGCCAAAAAATTATGCCCAATTTAACTATTAATTTCATTGCATAGGCTGGTGGAATGCAAGGACAAGTGAGCGGTGGTGGCTCAGGAATGATGGTTCAGCAGCGTCCAACGTTCGAGGGTATGGACATTGCTAGACAACAGAATCTTATGAAAATTCATCAACTACGTCAAACACTCGAGGCAGCTCAGCAGCAAGAGGCTCAGTATCAACAATCGCAGCTCGATGTAAGTGAAAAAAATAATAATTCATAATTAATTAATGAATAATAATAATTTGAAAGCTCGATAAATAATAATTCTTGTAATTTGAAGGTAAAAAAATTGGCCATCATGGTCACTCTCTTCTGAAATGAACATGATTACCGATTTTTTACCTTCAAATATTGATAAGAAGGGTCCGATGAAAATTTTTTATAATTTCAATGATTCATTTAATCAGATCCAGCAAAATTTGGAAGTGGCCCAACAACAGGAAATGCAGTACAAACAGCAGATGGAGGTGCAGCAAGCTCAGAAGGCTCTAAATGCTAATCCTGGAATTCCTGGACAACAGACAAATACTCAGAGAATGATGCGACCAGTTATGGCGAATAATTTGGGTCTTCGGCATTTATTGCAACAGGTGCTTCTCCTTAAATTGTCAAATCAACGCAAGAAATCGTATAAATGATGTGATGACTTTTTTTCTAATTACAGCAACAGCCTCAGCAGTATCGCCAACAAGTACTTGGCATACAGCAACAGATGGTTGCACCAAGAGGTCAAATGAGTGCTAGGCCCATGGCTCCAACGAATCCACAGAATCAACAATTTGATGATGTCGCAAATTACGATTTTTTGGGATAAAATTGAAATTTCCATCAGATCTACTGCATCACCATGATTTTCTAAAAAAAAAATAAACTATCAAATTCTATGGATTTTCAACAATAAATTCCTCATAAGTATAGATTAAGCTCAATAATTTCAAGATTCAAGAGTAACGATGATCAGTGGCCTCATTCAGATAACCCTCGTTTTATTACCAAATTGAATTATTTTATTTATTATTTTTTTCTTTTATATATCCTCGAGAGAAAGAGATATTATGAAATATCTTGCACTACTGCTACTGAGGCAACGTCAATGTAAACATGCAAAATCGAAAAAGAATGAGATTAGAAAAAAAGGAACATACTATTTCTTAATATAATCAAGTTATTGGCTTATCTTCATTGATTGCGTTAGTTCGAATAAACAATAATTACCTAGATCGGTTATTTAATGAAGAAATTTGACTCGTCAATCATGAAGGGCTTCAGAAAAAAATCTGAAAAAATTCATAAAGATGCTGCAACATCTCCACACTGTTCCCCAATTTTTTCAAATTTTTTTACAAACATTTTCCCCTAAAGAAAAAAAATCCATCTTACCCTACCTAGTTCCATCTTACCGCGATTTCCCTCTATTTTATTATAAAATTTAAATCACAAAACTCCCAGAAAAATCGCAGATTAAAAAAAAATATATCACAAGCTCTCCCGCAAATATCGCTTCACATGATAAATATTGACCTGTTGCTTCAATTACGTCACACGATCATGTTTGTCAAGTGCTGATACAAAGAAGCTTAACCAATGAGTTTCTCAATGAGATTCGATGGTGGTGGGGACCTTAGAGGGTTCCAGCCTGGGCCTGAGCAGCTCTTTCGTCAGTATAATACAGCTGACCCATGATAATTCATGTGTTCGTCCAAGTCGCTGAGTAAAAAAACGTGCGACTCTCTAAATTGTAAAAAAAATTGAATTCTTGGATTATCAATTACAACCACGACCACGTGTTCACTTCAAACATGACAATTCAACGGTTCTACAAGACTCCTGGACTGTTGTCCGGTAAATTATCCAATAAAATTCATGATATTTCACAAATAACGAGATCTGTAAACACTTTGGAGACAGAATTGTGTTATTATGTTGAAAGTACCTCTCAATTGTCTGCGGATGAGATTAATCTTCTCACTTGGATACTCAGCTCACCTTTTCAAAGTGGTAAACTCAATGAATCCAGTTTTTTCGAGCCATCAGAATTTGATACAGTCGTTGAAATTGGACCGAGGTATGGAATTCCACTTTAAACAGACAATTATTTTTATTTTATTATTGTTATTATTTGAAGATATGAATTATTTGGCAATTTGATTTCATTTTTATTTATTTATTTATTCATTTATCTATTGTTTTTATTAAGATCCAACAGCCGAAGCCAATAATAGGATCAAAGTACGACCATAATACAAAAAATACATTAATAATTATTTTAAAAAATATATGTATATATAGGGGAGAATGGAGTCAAATGGAGCTCTGCAACAACATAATTCAGGATTTTTTTTGATGTCAAGGACACGAAGGAAAAATCTGAAAAAATTTGGGAAGATTCTCCGACATGTCTCCATTTTTGTATAATTTTTTCAAATTTTTTCATAGAGCTGCCTATTCTCTGAAAAATTCCAAATGATTTTCACAAACAGGTCCATTTTGCCCCACTTTCCCCTATACATATAAAATTCTGATCAATATTTTTTCATAATTAGTATATGATAAAAAAGGAGAGATTCAGATTAAACATTTATTCAATCGTACTACGAAGAATCTTGGAAACTAAGCGAGATAGAGCGACTTGGCTCAAATCCTGTTTATAGAGTATTTTAGAAGCTATAGAAAAGGATTAGGGCAAAATCGCTCTTTCTCAATTAGTTTCGGAGCGGAGGGGATAATTATTTGTGAAATCTGGTGTACACTCGAATCAGAAATTTCAAGAAAATTTCGGAATTCTTTGAAAGATTCTTGAAATTTTAGTATTTTTGAAATCTTATAAAATCGCGAAAGAAGTATTGGAATCGCCCGTAAACTAAAGAAATCCGATGGAAATTTCATGAAATCTGTGAATTCTTTGAAATTTCATCTATAATAAATAGTGAAAATATCTGAAAAATCGATCTAAGAACTTGGGAAAAGTCATATAAGATTTTGAATTCTGTTCAACATTATTTTAATAAAATTTTCATTTTTTATAGGTCTTTGTTACTGCCATGAAATCTTGAAATCTCTTAGTATTCTCCGAAATCTCCTTGAATTCTCATAGAAATCCATGAAATCTTCAGAAATCCGTTCAATTTTCATAGATTTTAAGAGATCTCATGAATATTTATGAAATCTGCTGAGTATTCGAGAGTCTTTGAATTTTTGCAATTTGAAGATGAGTGTACACAGATCTAAAAATTTAAAAAATAAAAAAAAATCAGTTTTATTTCAAACAATTAACGATTTAACTAAAAATCTAGAAATTCGTAGATTTCGTCAGATTTATGAGATACTTCGTAAATTCAATATTTTCGCCAAAGCAACCCTCTCGTTCCAAGATATCCTGAAAAAATTAATCATAGAATAAAACCAAATTATCTCAATATTTAATTGTCCTAATTTATCAATTAATTTTTTACAGATTAAACTTTTCCACTGCTTTTTCAAGTAATGCAGTATCAATTTGCAATTCCGTTGGATTAAAAACCATAACTCGTTTTGAAGTTGCTACAAGATATCTCATAAAAAGTAGCTCCAAAATTGACAAAAAAACTGAAGAAGCAATTGTAAATGTACTTCACGATAGAATGACTGAATGTCGTTATTTGGAGCCAATTAAGTCATTCGATCATGGATTTAGACCGGAAAATTGGTTTGAAGTCGATGTTTTAGGTTTTGGAAGAAAGGCACTGGAAGATGTAAATTCAAAATTGGGTCTAGCTTTTGACGACTGGGATTTAGATTTCTACACAAATTTGTTCAAAGAAAAATTGAAACGCAATCCAACGAGTGTTGAGTGCTTCGATTTGGCTCAATCCAATAGCGAGCACAGTCGTCACTGGTTTTTCAAAGGAAAAATGATTATCGATGGAATCGAACAGGAAAAGACACTTTTCGAAATGATAACTGAAACACAAAACTATTCAAATCCAAATAATGTAATCAAATTTTCTGATAACAGTAGTGCAATCGAGGGTTTCGATGTTGTTACACTCGTGCCTGATACAACGAACATCAGTAGTGAATTAAAGCCAAAAAAATTGAAGAAACACTTGATTTTTACTGCAGAAACACACAATTTTCCGACTGGTGTAGCTCCATTCAGTGGTGCAACAACAGGTACAGTCAGTATTTTTTATTTTTTTTATTTTTGAGTTTAATTATTGAGCATAGTTCAACATATTCACATTATATACAGGCTTAAAAATAAACTTGCTTAAGAAAAAAACCATGTGAGCAATTAGCAGGGCCTGGAAGCTGGGGCACAACAATAAGACATGAAAACAGAAAAATGCACGATAATTAGCAAGATGACTAGCAAGACAATGACCAAGATTACCACCGAGACACTAGCATGACACTTAGCAAAACCACTCTCTTTAGGTCTCATTGTTGTGCCCTAACTTCCAGGCCCTGCCAATTAGTTATCTGCTGTTTATGAATGCAAGTGTACGCGGTGCGTAAGCTCGTGCCTCGTATTTTTCTATGTGTTTATACATTTTTTTTTATTGCAATGAAAAAGAAAAAGTATAAAGATGTAACAGAAGAAAAAACACACCATAATGATGTATAAGGAGAAAAGAAAGTTTCTGTAATTTATTATTAATTATTGTGTTTTTTGTGATTGACTATGTTTTATTGGTCAATCTTTTCAGGTACAGGCGGTAGATTGAGAGATATACAAGGCTGCGGAAGAGGTGGATACTATATTGCTGGTACTGCTGGTTATTCAGTTGGTAATTTACACATTCCCGGATATAATTTACCCTGGGAATCGCAGAATGATGCTTATCCTGGTAATATGGCAAGTCCATTGGAGATTATTGTAGAAGCAAGTAATGGAGCATCTGACTACGGTAATAAATTTGGTGAGCCCTTGATATGCGGTTTTGCAAGATCTTTTGGCATGACTAGTCAAAATAGAGAGAGGAAAGAGTGGATAAAGCCGATAATGTTCAGTGGAGGTATTGGAGTTGTTGATGGTGACATGATTGAGAAATTGAAGCCAGAAAAAGGCATGCAGGTCGTTAAAATCGGCGGACCAGTGTACAGAATAGGAGTTGGAGGTGGTTCAGCAAGTTCAATAGCAGTGCAAGGTGATAATGCCTCTGAACTTGATTTTGGAGCTGTTCAAAGAGGTGATCCGGAAATGGAGCAGAAGCTCAATCGATTTGTACGTGCCTGTACAGAAATGGGTAAAGACAATCCAATATTGAGTATTCATGATCAAGGAGCTGGAGGTAATGGCAATGTCTTGAAGGAAATCGTTGAACCAAATGGAGCTGTTATATTCACAAAGAAATTTGTACTGGGTGATCCTAGTATCAGCACTATGGAATTGTGGGGTGCTGAGTATCAGGAGAACAATGCTATTTTGTGTCACAAAAAGGACATTAATCTCTTGGAAAAAATTGGAGAACGTGAAAAATGTCCAATTAATTTTGTTGGAATTGTTACAAATTCAGGAAAAATAATACTATCAGAAGAAGAAAATCCTGATCCTGAGAAATACTTGAATTGTGATGAAGAATGTGATAAAAATGAATTGAGACATCCAGTTGATCTGGATCTTGAATTTGTCCTTGGTAAAATGCCGCAGAAAACATTTAGACTTGATAGACATGTACCATTGAATATGGAAAAGGTGATTTTGCCAGTGGATCTAAAAGTTGATGCAGCACTTGATCGAGTCCTGCGACTTCCTTCCGTTGCAAGTAAAAGATACCTAACGAATAAAGTTGATCGATGTGTAACTGGTTTAATTGCACAACAACAGTGTGTTGGACCACTTCATACACCTCTAGCTGATGTTGCAGTAACTGGTATATCTCATTTTTCAACAGTTGGAATAGCATCTTCAATTGGTGAACAACCGATAAAAGGACTTGTTGATGTAGCTGCTGGTGCAAGAATGACTGTTGCTGAATCCTTAACGAACATTGTATTTGCAAAAATAAGTGATATTAAAGACATCAAGTGCAGTGGAAACTGGATGTGGGCAGCTAAATTACCTGGTGAAGGTGCTGCACTTTACGATGCTTGTGAAGCTATGTGCAGGATTATCAAAGATTTTGGAATGGCTATTGATGGTGGAAAGGATTCACTGAGTATGGCAGCTAGAATTGGCGGTGATGTCGTTAAATCACCTGGTACACTTGTCATATCATGTTATGCACCATGTCCTGATATTTGTGCTGTTGTAACGCCAGATTTAAAATCACCAGCTTGTGGACAAACTGGTACGTTACTGTTTGTTGATTTATCTGAGGGTAAGAACAGAATTGGCGGCACATCATTGGCACAAGTGTACAATCAGCTAGGTGATACTACACCTGATGTTGAAGATCCACAGAGTATTGTAAATGCATTCAAAGCAACTCAGAGTCTAATTAAGAATAAAAAAATATTAGCAGGTCATGATGTAAGTGATGGTGGAGTTATCACTTGTCTACTTGAAATGGCATTTGGTGGTATATCAGGTATTAACGTGAATATACGCCATAAAAATAGGGATAATAATCCAATTGAAGTTCTATTCACCGAAGAAGTTGGATGGATACTTGAAGTCGACGAGAATTGCGTCAATGAAGTTATCGATACATTCAATAGATTCAATGCACCAATTTACGTTATTGGTAAATCATCGGGACTTGGAGTCAACTCGGCTGTAAAAATTTCTGTTAATGACAGATTACTTCTGGATTCAAGTGTATTATCGTTGATGTCACTGTGGGAAGAAACGAGTTATCAACTGGAGCGTCGTCAAACCAATGTCAAGTGTGCTGAGATGGAGTTTAATTCTTTGGGGAAGAGGAAAATTCCAGCTTACAAGTTATCATTTGATCCAGACAATTTCCCAGCAGTGCCGCAGTCAATGCCATCAAAAATACGAGTAGCAGTTATTCGAGAAGAGGGAATTAATGGAGATAGAGAAATGATAGCTTCTCTCGTTCAGGCTGGCTTCGAAGTTTGGGACGTTACTATGCAGGATTTACTGGGTAACATGATAACCCTGGAGAAATTTAGAGGTATCGTATTTCCTGGGGGATTCAGTTATGCTGATGTCCTCGGATCAGCAAAGGGCTGGGCAGCTACTCTTTTATTCCAATCATCTGTACGTAAACAGCTGGATGCTTTTGTTGCACGTGATGATACTTTCAGCTTGGGTGTCTGCAATGGCTGTCAATTGATGAGTTTACTTGGTTGGATTGGTAGCCCAAGTGATTCAGTATCGAATCAGCCGAATATTGTGCTGGATCATAATGATTCTGAGCGATTCGAGTGTCGTTGGAGCACTGTTAAAATCGATAAATCTCCGGCTATCATGCTGAAAGACATGGAGAATACTGTTATGGGCATTTGGATTGCTCATGGTGAAGGGAAATTTACATTCAGGAATAATCAAGTACTCAGTGAGCTTAGAAGTAAACAGTGTCTACCTATCAAGTATGTGGATGATCATGGAGAACCCACGGAAGTCTATCCTCTCAATCCAAATGGAAGCACGGGTTTGTCTTGATAATTCCTTTTTTCACAATGATAATGCCAAATTAGATGGTATTGAAAGTAGCAAACATCTGACGGTTTTTAGAGTTTTTTTCTATTCTTAACAGATAAACTATTTGAAAAAAAATGCACATTTAGAAAATTTGAAAATTAATTGAGTGAATTTTTTTTTAATGGTTTATCTGCTTAAAAAAAATGGGCACGATTGTTAATCGTCTGCTAATTTCATTCTTATAAAAGTAATCCGTATCTGGCAATTTTTTTGAGTTTTTTGAAAAAATAAATTATCATAGAAAAAAAAATATTTGAAAAATCTGCACTCATATTTCTTTCAATTTTCTACATGTGCATATTTTTCATTTTTTTCAAATAATTTATCTGTTGAGAAAAAAAAACTGACAATTTGCAGATGTTTACTATTTTCAGAGTCATCTTTTATCTTAAAATTGATTTCATTTCATCATGAGTTTTTTGCGAATATCTCGGAATATAAGCGAGATAGAGCGATTTTGTCCTGATCCTGATTTTTTGTAGCCTTTCCTCTACGTAAAATCGCTCTATCTCGTTCAATTTCCGAGATATTTCAATAAAACTGGTGAAAAAATGTAATCAATTTTTCTAAAAAATTTAATATTTTTCACTTTTTTCCTCCAAATTATTCAAAATTCTTTCTTCTTTTCATCTCAGGAGGAGTTGCCGCTGTTTGCTCAGCAAATGGGAGACACTTGGCTATGATGCCTCATCCAGAGAGGTGCACGCAGATGTGGCAGTGGCCCTACACTCCACCTCACTGGACCAATCAAACATCTCCCTGGCTGAGAATTTTCCAAAATGCCTTCAATTGGTGTTTAAACAATTAGTTTATCCAAGGGAATAAATCACTTGTAAAATCTGGTGTACATTCAAATCAGAAATCTCAAGAAAATTCCACAATTCTTTCAAAGATTCCTGAAATTTTGGAATTTTTGAAATCTCATAAAATATGGAAAAAAGTAGAGAATACTAGAGAAATCCGATGGAAATTTCATGAAATCTGTGAAGTCTTTGAAATTTCATGTAAAATAAATAGTGAAAATATCTTAGAAATCGATTTGAGAACTTGAGAAAAGTCATAGGAGATCTTGAATTTTGTTGAAAATTATTTAAATCAAATTTTCATTTTTCTATGAATCTTTGTTTCTGCCATGAAATCTCAAAATCTCTCAGAATTCCCTGAAATCTCTTGAATTCTCACAAAAAAACTATGAAATCTTCAGAAATCCGTTTATTTTTTATAGATTTCAAAAAATCTAGTGAATTTTCCTGAAGTCTGCTGAGAGTTCAAGAATCTTCGAATTCTCGCAATCTAAAATTTAGTGTACACAAATTTAACGAGTGATTATCTTCATCAAAACCTTTTTTTTTACTCATTACGTCTTTCGATTCTCATTGTGCCTTCAAATTCTCCAATGAAAAGTCTCAAAATTCAGATTGGAGAATTAACCTTATGATTAGATTAAAGCGATTAAAATGCATCATCATCATATGATCATTCTTATTATTATGTATGACCTTGAAATGATTTAAAAATACTCCATTTCCAGCCCCGTAACATCCATTTCTCCCACTTTCTCAAATTGTAAAATGGAAAAAAAGTGAAAGTATCTTTAAAATCCTATGTTTTTTTTGATGATTCTACCTCAAACCGTTGTCATATAATAGGAATGTCTTCATTTTACCTCACTTTCTTCAATATTTTATATATATAAAAACATAAGATATATATGCAAGTGTTTGGTGTGTGGGCTTGTGAGTCTATATGTGTGCATGTAAATACCAAAAGGGATGGATATCATATGTTTAAGGATCGTGCGATATATCGTACGATTTTTGCTGTCGTCATTGACCATCACCTTTCTCGTGTAAAAATAAAATTTCACAAGAACAGTTATTTCATCTATTCTCAATCGTAAAAATTCAGAACAATGGACAACACCATATAGACTTCTGTCAGTGAACATTTATGGTACGTATGCACTATATATATTCAAAAATCATTGTACTGAGAACATGACAATATTCAAAAAAAGAAAAAAAAAAAGGAAGACGATGTGATACGTCAATCAATGGAGTTTATATCTATGTAGACGTTAGGTGTGGTTTTCACTGAAAAAATAGAAGAAATAAACATATATATGTATACGTGAAAGCTTTATAACCTTCAAGTTTATTGGTCAATCATTCTTCAGCTTGTTTTTTTCTTCTTCTGTGTTATCTTGACTTGAGAAGAAAAAATTGAAATTCACACGAATTTCGGAGAACACAAATGAATTACGAATAATGTATTTAATAATGAGAAAACAAGTAGTTGCTCGAGAAAAAGAGACAATTTAACCATTTTTTAATTAATAATGAGGATAACTAAATTTTTGATGAAAATGAAAAAAGCATCGTAATTCAAATTTATAAGTATGACACTAAAAATACTAGACATTTGAAATTTTTTATATTTTTTTTCTGTTAGAAAATGAGTTATTTAAAAAAAAATGGAAAAATATACATATATAGTAAATTAAAGAAACTACAAATGCCAATTTTTTTAATTTTTTTTAAATAATAATTTATTTGTTAATTTTTTTTAATTTTAATTTGTCAGATGTCTGCTGATTTTATAATCATTTCTATAATAGACACAAATAATGGATACTTTTTGTTTTTGTTAAGAAAAAATGAGTGAATTTCGTGTGAGAAACTTTTGATTTTTTTTGTTTTTCCAGATCAATCACTCACGGAATTGACATTGAATCATCGACATTGTGAAATGCAATTTGAATTGTCACATCAAAATAACATTTGACATTAGAATATATATATGCAATTTAGAAGAATAATACTTTGTTAAGAGTATTTTTAATTGTAATATCTGACAGATTATCTCACTCATGTGAGGAATATTTATTTATCACTGCACGAATTGACAGTTGATTATAATTAATCAAACAGTAATTTAGTGATTAAATTAAGACAATTATCACTCCAAGGGATTGATTTTTTTTTGCGGTGAGTTAATTATCATGATGCCTAAGATAGCATAAATCTGACAATTTTTGGGATATTTTAAACAAGGAAATTATTGCATAAAATTTTTTTTATAAAATTTGCATTCATAGTTTCTCGAATTTTCTACATATTCATATTTTTCATATTTTTTCAACTAATTTATTTGTCAAGAAAAAAAAAAAAAATTGTCAGATGTCTGCTATTTTCAGTATTATTAATTATCATAATTACCTAGTATTCATTGACACTCATAGAATGTACACTACATTCAGAGAATGTGCACTTTTGGGTCATGGAATAGCACGAGTTTCAAGACATTGTTATATAGTTTATGATTTAATCGGAGAAAAAAGAGTAGAAGGGGAATCATTGAATAATCATTTTTTTTTACAGTGGCTGGCTGTGATAAGTTCGCCAGTTGATGTTACATTTGCTCACGATATTGGTTGTGAGAAGCTCGAATAGAGACATTCACGATTATTTGAAGAATAAGAAGGTGCATTGAATTGTGATTTTCAAGCAGATGTAATTGTGTGTGATTTACAAGCTGTAAGTATAATGCCATGATATTTAAGAAAAAATTAAAAAAAAAAAAAATCGGCGATTTGACATTTTCATCATTGAAATATATATATCTCGTCATAAATTAAAGTCCGAAGTCCTCTCGTATGTTAATTAACATCAGCAACTATTCGAGTATTTCTCTCGAAATTATTTATAATAGAAATAATACGTTTTTCGCTTCATTTTCATGTACATGAATATCTAATGCTACTTGACTTGCCTGCTCCATGAATTATTTACAAATGACCCTTGACTTTGAGACATTAAAAATACACTTGTATTGCTTTCAAAATAAACGAGAAAAAAAAAGACAGAAAAATGGAGAAATAATTGAGCTTGTGCGTGCACTTTAACTTGAATTTTTTTTTTTTTATATAATCGTAATTATATGACGATTGAGAGATATTACGTTTTTGTGGTGGAAAAAGTGGGGTAAAATTGACATTCCTGTGGAATTTTTCGAGATAGCAGATCTTTGACGATTTCAATGGAAAGCTGCGGAAAATTTTGCGGAGAAAATATTTGTTAAAATTTATTTTTCCATTTTTTTTTTGGTGGAAATTGAAAAATTTACTGTTAAAAATGAATGGATTAGCTTTTACGTTGAAAAAAGAGGAAAATTTGGAAATATCTGTAATTTTAAATTGTTGTAGCACAATAATTCCGATTGGAGGTGAAAGGTGAGCTGAATTACCATCAATTCTTGTGGGTTTGGAGAAAATAAAAATTTAAGGTACTAATGAAATAAAAACTGATTTTCATAAAATGAATTTTTTTTCTCTATTTTTGAAGGCACCTAAATCGATGGCAAAACGTGCTCTCCTTTCACCTCCAATCAGAATTTTAACGCTACGCCAGAAAAAAAACAGAGATATTCTGAAAAAAAAAAAGAATTTCGTCGAAAATTGGAAGGGTGACTGTAGAGACGTCGCTGTTGTAGATTCGCGCCACTGATGATGTAAGCAATATAATCGACAGTGCCCTGAAAAATATGGAAAATAATCATGATGATTATCGCGAAAAAAATTGACAGCTTTGAATTGCGAGCTGTTGACGCTTTAATTTTGGCAGTGAGGCTTTTTTATATATTTTTTTTAAATATGATTATTGCAAACAGAATTCGTACATTTGGTTACAATGGTTATTGGTTTATATTGTTGATACTGGGAAACATAGAAAACAGTCTTTTTCTTACATTAATTACTTTATAAGGTATATACATACTCAGTGTGTTTCGTATTGTAGTATTTTATATGATTTTTGAGATGTTTGTATTGATTATTTCAGATTTTTCTTATTTGCCTCAAGACTGAAATTGCATCTCATGAATCAATAGTGAAACGGAACAACAGGTTAAGTTGGAAAGCTCAGTTTTTTGAGAAGATGTGAAAAACAGTACAATAATGCTGTGATCGTGATTATGCACAACGTTCGGGATAAATTTGATCAATCCCTAGTCAATGTAATGTTCAAATTCAAACGATTTTATTAAGATTATATACAGTGGAGTAACTAAACACAATATTTACAGTCACACAGATAATACTATTTACATAGTTTCAGGCCTTTGGCCTTTACTTATATTTGGATGATTGCTGTGGATTTTGATGGGACTTGAGAGTTTGGCTGAGAGTAGGAATTCGGGGATAGGGGAAATTTTATAAGAAAAAAACCCTGTGACAGACAATGTAATATTCAAAAACTATCATTTATTATTACAATTATTCAAAGGGATATTGAAAAATTATTAACATCAATTATTGTTAAATCCTGACGTTTCGTTGAACATTTTCAGTTAATTTAGGCTTTTGACATGGGTCTAGGAAAATATTTCTCCACATAAATCGTTCGGAAAAAATTTCTCGGAAAAAATTTCTCCATAGACTTTGTATGTGTTGAATATGAATTTTCGACAGAGAATTTCTTTTGGAGAAATATATTCCGAGAAATTTTCTCCGAGAAATTTCTGCCCAAAAAATAATCGATTGCTCCAATTAGAGCCTTAATTTTCAACTGAAAAAATAGAATTTCCAAAGTATTTTCAAAAAATGAATTCTAAGATATGTTTCCTGTGAGAAATTTCTTCATATTTTCGATGTGACCATCAGAAAAAAATCTATCTCAAACATTTCCACTGCTTTCGGGGATTCTTCAAACATAAAACATCTTATTCCCTTTCATCCTACGTTTCCCTATAAAATATCTCAGAAAATATCGTTAAAAGAAATCATCTTAACGAGATAATTTCTCAGAAAAAACTGGCAACGACTGGGAAGTCAATGCTCTTGTTATTTCATGAAAAAAAATAATAATTATTGCTGAACAATGAATTTGAAAATTTGAAATTCAATGAGTGTTTCATTACCCGTCAACGACAGATTGAAGTGACAGTGAAACGACATTAGGAAAACTTTAAAAAAAAAAAACTGCACAAATACACGCCATAAAGACAGTGTAAACACTTAACTTACATGGAATAAATCCTGAATTCATTCCACATTTTATGTTTTTTTTTCAAAGCCACGATCATACTTAAATGATTGTTTATGTGATTAGAAACTGCCGGAAAACTGATCATTTTTCAGGAGCGAGGCTTGTATTCACTGCATACTATTCCGACTAGCTGGTATAGTTGCTTTGATTTTTTCTCTTCGTGATTACTGCATCTACTGCATAATGCCTCCAAATCTCGACCAAAAGGGTTGTCTTGAAAAAAAAATAAAATGAAAGATACCACTTCCGACCCATGTTTTTCGCCTTAACTTCCCTCAGCTTTCCAATGAAATCATCAATAATATTATGTCTTCAGTACTTTCCCTAATTTCCAACATTTTTTATACCTAATGTCCATTTGCCCCAACATTCTACACACTTTGAGGCTTTTTTTTCACAGGAAGCTAATGCAGAGTAACCAGCATCAGCTGAAGAAAAATGAAATAATGAGGGAATTTAAGCTGAACTATGAGTCCTCGAAATTGTAAAAATCGTAAAGACAGCTCAGATACAGCCATGGCATCGAATGGTTATTCAGCTACAGTACCGAAGCAATCCAAGAGATCTCACTCACCACCCTGTGAGTCGTTGAACTGTATGTGTGGCTAGATTAGTATTGTCACTTACTTTAGACTTAGACAATTATTACAAATTATATCTCACACCTGAATGCATTTTTTTCCTGTTCTTCAATAAATTTCTGCTCATTACTATAAAAAAATCAACAGAAATATGTATATATATATATATATTTTAATGAGTAGCAATGCCTTGGTTTGGAATGGACATTGGTGGAACTCTGTGTAAATTGGTGTATTTTGAGCCAAAAGACATTACTAGAGATGAGGCAGATGCTGAAGTGGAAACACTGAAAAACATCAGGAGGTATCTAACGAAAAATTCAGCTTATGGAAAAACTGGACATCGTGATACACATCTTCAGGTAAATTGGGAAAAAAAAATTCTGATATGATTATATCTAATTAGATATATTCAGATCTCGAAAAGTGCAGGAAAAATTCTAAATTTTAGATATTATCAGATTTAATTCTATCAAATTAGAGATCTGTCAAGATTCAAATATATATCTAATCATGAGATTCATTTCCATTGAATTTTGATTAATATTTTAGTTGTTCATAGAGAAAATGGAAAATCATTAGGAACATCAAACTGCTCGACAATATTGATGTTGTTAATGATTTTTCAATATTCCTATGAACAACTATAAAGTGTTAATTTAAATATATATCGTTACCTTGACAACAAATTGGCCTAAGTCCTGTGCATAAGCATAGACACTCACACCCCTTTGTTTCCCAAATATAACTGCAGATCTAATTATATTAAAAAAATTGTATTTCGTAAATTTATTCAAATTTGTATAATTCAATACCTTCAATACTCAATCTGATTTTTTTCATTTTCCACTTTTCAGATGGATAATATATCAATTAGAGGAAGAAAAGGAACTCTACATTTCATTAGATTTCCAACAAGTGAAATGGGAAATTTTTTGGCACTAGCAAAATCAAAAGGCATGGCTAATCTCGTCACAACTGTATGTGCAACAGGTGGTGGTGCATTCAAATTTGAAGAGAATTTTAAAAAAGTATGAGACATTATTCAAAATTCCACTAATTTTATTTATTTTTTTAAATGAATAAATCATGAGATATTGTGTAGGAAGTCAATATGAGCTTGGCTAAATTCGATGAATTGGACAGTTTGATATGTGGAATGCTTTATATTGAAACGAGGAATCCACGTGAATGTTACTATTGGAGTCATCCAACTCAGGATGAGCTATGTCACAAAGTTCCATTTGATTTTTCTGAACCATATCCATTTTTGGTAATTATTACTTAATTTTAGTCAAAACCTATAGGGGAAGGTGGGGTAAAATGGACACTCTAATTGAATGGTTCGAGATAGAGATTATCTAATGATTCGATGGGAAAGCTGAGGAAATTTTAGGGTGGAGACATGTGTCGAATTGATTTTTTTACAATTTCTACAATTTTTGACATATGATTTTCATGGGGAATTTCTTCGTCTTTTCAATGGAATCACCAGAAAAAATCCATCTCCAATATTTCCATCTATTTCGAGTAATTTTCATATTATAAAATAGCAAAATCAACCCATGTCCGTTTTACTCCTTGTGTCCAATTTACCCCACTTTCCCCATTGTTTTTTACGTTCTTCGATAATAATTGACAAATTATTTTTATACAGCTTGTTAATATAGGATCTGGCGTCAGTATTCTGTTAGTTTATGGTCCTAATAACTACAAGAGGGTATCAGGTACAAGTTTAGGTGGTGGAACATTTCTTGGATTGTGTTGTTTACTCACTGGATGCAATAGCTTTGAAGAGGCTATACAATTAGCAACAGGTGGTGACAATACACGTGTTGATAAATTAGTAAAAGATATTTATGGTGGTGATTATGAACGTTTTCATCTTCCTGGTGATTTGGTAGCAAGCAGGTAACAACAGTCTGAATTTGAAAACTCTTCTGTCGTTGAAAAAAGCGAAGGAATAATTATGAAAAATCCATATAATTTATTTATAGGGAAGAACCGAGGGAAAACGGGCCTGTGAAGTAAAATGATTTTTTTCTGAGTGAAGGAAAAAAATCCCTTTCATTTTGGAAAAAAATTTGAATTCATTTTGCCTTGTACGTTCGATTTGCCCTGGTTTTTTTCCTATAAAGAAAAATGGAGATTCTTCTTTACTATCATTATCTTCTTTCCTCTATCTAATAACCTACACTCCCTGTATGTTAAGTTTTCTCCATGTGTGCAGTTTTGGCCAGATGAACTTGAAGGATCGGAGAAATGCCGTAAGCAAGGAAGATCTAGCACGTGCTACTCTTGTTACAATAACTAATAATATTGGATCAATTGCACGCATGTGTGCTGTCAATGAAAAAATTGAGAGAGTCAGTATTTCATATGCAAATTTAATAGTGTATTCAATTTATATAGGAGTGAATGGAGAAAAATGGACCTGATGGTCAAATAATGATTTGAGATTTGTTTAAACAATGAAAGCCTCTATGAAAAAATTTGAAAAAATTCACCAACAATTTCTACATATTGGAGCATCTTTTCAAATTTTTTCAGATTTTTTCATTGACTCTTTCATTCCAAAAAAAATTCCTGAATCATGTCACATCGAAGATCCATTTTGCCCCATTCTCTCCTACATTATTTTCTAATTTTCCATTTCGTTACAGGTAGTATTCGTCGGTAATTTCCTGAGGGTAAATCCCATATCGATGAAATTACTTGCTTATGCAATGGATTATTGGTCTAATGGTACTATGAAAGCATTATTTTTGGAACATGAGGTAATTTGATTGATGTATATTCCAAGTGAGATGGAAAATTAATTAACAATCACATGTAAATATATGTTAATAATTCAATTTATTTGATTTAAAGGGATATTTTGGTGCTGTAGGATGTCTTTTACAATTTAATAGCGAAGGTAGTGACATTTAATTTTTACTAATTAGGAAAATTTATCTCTGGCATTCCATTTAATTTATATCAATATACATGAATAAAAAAATCTCGATAAATTTATGCATATATATGTATATATATATATATGGAATATTGATTGTGGCCCGAAGTTTTCAAAGGCAGTTTATTTATTAGTTATCAATTTATCATAGTTACTGAAAAAATACGTCCACAATCATTTTTAACAGAACAACAAAGAAAAAACAACAATATCTAAATAATTCATTCATACGTATAAAATAACTATTATAATTGTGATATTTTCAATTAAGGGCACAAAATGTTAAACAATCACACATACACAAAAAAAATAACAATAAAAAAGAAAGGTAATTGTTTAATAAAGAAATTGAAAATTGAAGATTCCCAATGGCCAATAAAATATCATAAATTTTTTTGACATGTACACTTTCAATTTTTCTTTTCAACCGATATTTAAATACTTTTTCTTTTTGTGACAGAAATGATTGACTAGTTTTCTTATTTTTCAAATTGAAAATTACAATGTTATCTTCCGTTTCTGCGCAAATTTACCGAATAAAATGATTGAATAATATTTTTCTCAATATTTAATGAACTCTTGAATGAAATATAATTATTAATGTCTATTTATGTACTCCATTTATTAAAAAAAATAATTGTACGTTTATTACGACGATTTATTTGAACTTTGATTGTTGCTTAGCAACACTATGAAAACACATAGCTACTCCCCAGGTACTTGAATGAGTGGAAATAAAGTGAATGGCTTCTTCAGAGTTGCATTGAAATTAATATTATAATTTTAACATTCAAATGTGTTAAACACATAACTCGACTGAATTTCATGGGATTTTTCCTTGGCATGGAAAATTAAATTTCAAAGAAAAAAGAAAGGATAATAGGATCAATCAACATGGTTAGTTAATTCAATTTATGATGATAATGAGAAATCGAGGTGGTGATCACTCCCAGAATTTGTGTACACTAAATTTCAAATTGCAAAAAGTCAAATATTCTCGAATTTTTCGGCAGAATTTATAAAAATTTATGATTTTTTTTTAAATCTATGAAATTTGAACGAATTTCTGAAGATTTCATAATTTTTTATGAGAATTCAAGAGATTTCAGGGAATTCTAAGAGATTTCCAAGATTTCATGGCAGAAACAAAGATGTTTAAATAATAAAATAATGAAAATTTGATTGAAATAATGCGTTTTTCTTTCATCATGTAAATATCTTGAAAATTTCACGCTACTGAAAATAGCAGAAATCTGCAATTTTTCAAATATTTTTCTGTAATAATTGATTTATTTTAAAAAATCAAAAATCGTCAGATGTCTACGAATTTCCTTATCATGAATCTTCTATGACTTTTCTCAAAAAGAAAATTCTCGAGTCGATTTTTCATACATTGTCACTATTAATGTTAAATTAAATTTCAAAGACTCCATAAAAAAAGAATTCATGAAAATAACATGCAAAGATTTCATGAAATTTCCATAGGATTTCTCGAGTTTTTATGTTATTTCAAGATTTCTCTCCACATTTTATAAGTTTTCAAAAATTCGAGAATTTCTAAAATCTTTGGAAGGATTCCGAAATTTTTGTAAGACTTCTGATTCAATGTACATCAGATTTAACAAGTGATTATCTCCTCATGTAAAATCGTATTTATTGAATGAAAAATAAACTGCAGGGTCCAAAGAAAGCGAAAGGAAAAGCTATAGATTCCGTGGATGGTGTAGATACCTCGAAGATGAGTCGAGAACAGCTTGAAGTGTATTCCCACAAAATCCTCGAAGAAATGGAGAGAGAACGTGAAGAAAGGAATTTTTTTCAGCTCGAAAGAGATAAATTACGTACTTTTTGGGAGATAACGAGGCATCAACTCGATGAAACTAGAGCTTCTGTTCGGTATATATATATATACAGTGGTGGCCCCGGTTTCTGACACTTTAGAGCAAGTTTTTAACAGCATAAATCGAAGAACAGTTATTTTCTCATTGGATGCAATTTAATTAAGGGAAGGTTGCGTAAAATGTACATGTACTCCAATTGAAGGGTTTGAAATAGAGATTTTTCAATGATTCCATTGAGAAGATGAGAAAATTTTAGGTAGAAAACATGTGCCAAAATTGATTTACTATATTTTTCAGAATTTTTTTTGAAATTTTCACTATTTCGGCCGAGTTTTGAAGGGTTTTTCCTTATGAAAATCGAAAAAATTCACTTTTTCGGTAATATCTCCAGTTCTGTTGGTCGTAACGACCTGGGGCTCATCCCAAATGGAAGGTGAGCTCATTTTTCATCGATTTATGTGGCTCAAATTTTTTTTCGATCAATTTTTCAAATACTTATAGGCCATTTTCTGAAAATTAGTTTTTGCCCCATAAGTACTCGAAAAATTGATAATTTTTTTTAAACCACATAAATCAATGAGAAATGAGCTTAACTTTTATTGAAAGTCAACCCCAGGTCGCTACGCTAAACAATTTCAAAAACAGAAGAGTTTCACCTCCAAATCTTGAGTAAAAAATGAAATTTTTTGATAATTTAAAAAAATAACTTGTGACATATGATTTCCATGGAAAATTTCCTCAGCTTTCCAATGGAGTCATCAGAAAAAACCTATTTCCAATATTTCCATCGATTTCGAGTAATTGTCATATTTAAAAAAATACAAAAACTAACACATGTCCATTTCACCCCACCTTCCCCTGCATTAATACATATTTGTTGCGCTAAATGCGCTCAGAAATAGAGTATTAAACAGTTTTATCAAATATTTAAATATAACTGACGAATTTGCAAAGATGGTCAGTTACTGGGACACTATCAGAAACTGGGGCCACAACTGTAATAAAATTAATTAATTAGATTCCTCAAAATTCGGTAATTACGATGACTAGAGGAGATTCACATTCAATTTAATTTAGAAATAAGGAAAGAGAAAAAGAAGAATTATTAGAGAAACACGAGGCAGAAATAAAATTATACAAGCAAAAAATAAAACACTTGATGTATGAACATCAGACAAATCTGTCGGAAACTAAAGCAGAACACATGATTGCTCTTAAAATCGCACAAGATAATCATAATGAGGAAGAGACACAACTAATTAAAGATAAAAGAGAACAGCGTAGAGTGCAAAAAGAGCAAGAATTGACTTGCATTAACGAGATTCGTGATATCAAACTGGTAAGACTTGAGAATAAATCCTTCTTGGAGAAAAGTGGGGCAAAATAGACATCCGTGACAATAAGATCCACGATGTTTTTTTTTAGCATGAAGGACTTGATGAAAAAATCTGAAAAAATTTGAGAAGATGTTCCAATATGTGAACATTGTTGGTGAATTTTTTCGAAATTTTCCGGAGACTCCTTCACCTGTAAAAAAAAAATCATTTTAGAATACAGGTTCATTTTGCCCCGGTTTCTCCTATATTAGTAATTAATTAGGAGCTCATTACCTGAAATGAGCTTTATTAGTTTAATTATTCATATTTCTTCAGAAAAATGCGGAGAGTACTAGTGAATTGATAAAAAAATTTGAATCAGAAGTTATGGAGATGGAAAAAAAGTATGAAGAAAAATTAATGACACAGTATGAGATGTTGATTTTGAAGCATCGAATGGAAATAACAGAAGTTGAGGAGAGAAAGAATATACAGATATCAAATTTGATGAAAGATCATGAGAAAGCATTCGCTGATATCAAATCATACTATAATGATATAACACTGAATAATTTGTCACTGATACAAACATTGAAAGTAATTATTTATATATAAATATTCAATAAATATTCATTTATTAAGGGGTAAGTGGGGTAAAATGGACATTGCGATTGAATGGTTGGAGATAGAGTTTTTCTAGTGATTCTATCGAAACGGTGAGGAAATTTTGGGTGGAAAACATGTATCAGATTAAATTTTCCGAAAATTTTACTTTTTTGTGCAAATTTTGAAGGGTTGAGCTTTTCGAAAATCGAAAAAATTCACATTTTCGGTGATATCTCCGGTTCTGTTGGTCGCAGTGACCTGGGGTTGATCTCAAATGAAGGATAAGATCATTTCTCATCGATTCATGTGGTTCAAATTTTTTTTCATCAATTTTTCAAATACTTATAGCCCATTTCCTGAAAATCAGTTTTTGCCCTCGAAAAATTGATAATTTTTTTTAAACCACATAAATCGATGGGAAATGAGCTCAACTTTCATTCAAGATCAACCCCAGGTCGCTACGACCAATAGAACCAGAAATATTTTCAGAAAACTGAAAGTTTTCAAAAACAAAAAAATTTCACCTTCAAATCCTGAGCGAAAGAAGAAATTTTTGAAAAATTCAACAAAATAACTTCTGACACATGATTTTCATGGTAAATTTTCTCAGCTTTCCAATGGAATCGTCATAAAAAACCTATCTCCAATATTTCCATCGATTTCTAGCAATTTTCATAGTCCAAAATACCAAAATTAACGTATTCGTTTTACCCCTTGTTACAATTTTACCCCACCTCTCCCTAAATCATTTCAATCACAAATTCTATTATTATTATTAACTCTTTTTTATCAATTAACTCGAGGAACAAATGGAGATAATGAAAAATCATGAAGAAAGAATGAAGAAACAAGTACGAGAATCAGTAACTGAGAATAAGAAATTACGTACAGATTTAAAGAGTGCTGAGGAACAAATTACCGAGTTTAATCGTCAATTAACAAATTACGAAAAAGATAAATCTTGCTTAATTGTTAGTATTGAATTATCACCGAAATTATTACTCATTAAATCTTCCTAATTATTTTAATCTCAATTTCTTCAATAATATTCTCTCTAGAATACAAAAAGAAGACTGTCTGTCGTAATGAAGGACTACGAAAATTTAAAATGGGAAAATGAAGTACTCGAGTTGAGATTTGAAAAATGCCAGAGAGAAAGAGATGAATTGCACTCGAGATTTGTATCATCGATTTTGGAGTTACAGCAGAAGACTGGTTTGAAGAATGTCCTATTAGAGAAGAAACTTGAAAAATTATCAGATCTATTGGAGCAACGTGATGATAAAATAACTCCAGTTCCGAATATATCACACGTAGATTCGGCGCCAATCCAAGCTCAATAGTCCTCAAATCTGCCTTTTTTTAAAATAAAACACAAAAAGATATTAATAAAAGCATTTTCATGATATTCCACGTAATTTGATATTAAACTTATCCGTTTTACTCAGAAACCTCTGCATTGCCCCATTTCATATCACTTTTTGGAGACTCTTTGTTCCTCATTATCATCATTCCAATTAATATTATCAGTCGAATGACTTCAACTGCACTTGTCTGTGTACACATACTCATACATCTTCATTCAAATAATTGGGGAATTTCGTTATTATCATTAACAACAACATATTTTTATCGAAATCCATAAAAACAAATGTAATTTCCTCATTGCTCATTGTGTCTGTCTCTGTAAAACTCCTCGTAATTACAAGAATTCGGTATAGGGGAAAATGGGGCAAAATGGCCCTCTGCAACAACATAATTCAGGATTTTTTTTTAGACGTTAAGGACACGAAGGAAAAATCTGAAAAAATTTGAGAAGATGCTCCAATATGTCTTCATTTTTGTATAATTTTTTCAAATTTTTTCATTGAGTTGCCTATTCTCGAAAAAATCCCAAATCATTCTAACAAACAGGACCATTTTACCCCACTTTCCCCTACATCATCTTAAACCCCTTTTTTGGGGAAGGGGGAGAGAGGGTGAGGGGCTGGTCCCAGTTTCTGATAGGTGCCCCAGTAACTGACAATTTCAGACAAATTTTTCAGATAATATTAAAAAAAAAGCAGACATCTGAAAAAAAAAATTAGTTTCATTCTAATATTTGAGATTTTGCAGAATTTTCGAGATTTCATAATATATTGAGTATATAATATTAATATATGTCAATTTTCCAAATTTTTTCTTCTCAACAAATAAATTATTTTTTGAAAAACACAAGTCGAAAATTTAGAAAAAAAAACTATAAGTGCAAATTTTTTATCTAAAATATTTCCCTTTTCATAAATAATTTACTTGTTCAAGAAAATCCAAAAAAATTGTGAAATTTTTGCTATTTTTAGTATCATTTTTCTCTATTATATCGTCACCTTAGAAACAAAAGGGCGTAAGTGTTATGCTTATACATAGTACTTATGTCTCTTTGTTTCCAAGAGAATGGAAATTTGAATTTAATTGAAATAGACAATATATTGTTGAATATTCCATTGATAATTGCACTAAACGAAACGAATTTGTATTAAAATAATTGAATTAAATTCAATGACAGTATAATTGTTGCCATGATAATGAAATTAGCACAGACATCTGAGAATTAAAAAAAAATTTTTTTTTAAACCAATAAATTATTGCAAAAAAAATATTTGAAAAATCTACGTTTATAATTTTTTAAATTTTCTACATTTACATATTTTTTTTATTTTTCAAATAATAATTTATTTCTGTTGAAAAAAAAAAAATTGTGTCATATATCTGCTATTGTCAGTATTATTTCTCTGTTGTCTTCAATGTATCCTGTCAGAAACTAGGCCTTTAGAGTAACAGAAATCCATACCAACAACGTTATTATCAAAAATTTATTCTATTTTATTTACTTCTAATAATTTTGATAAAACCCAAGTCGAGTACGTAGTGATTAAATCGGTGGTG
Organism: Aleiodes alternator; assembly: GCA_963921955.1. Lineage (NCBI taxonomy): Eukaryota > Metazoa > Arthropoda > Insecta > Hymenoptera > Braconidae > Aleiodes > Aleiodes alternator. The sequence continues at coordinate 13,352,042 of OY998098.1, read as the reverse complement.
GCACAATCAAAAAAGCCTTGAACCGTATGAACGATGTAAACGATATGATATGACGATATGCAATGATACGACAACATATATACATCGAAAAGATACCAGTAGCGCGTGTATGCATATTTTTTTTTTTTTCATATTTTTTCATTTATTATTATAATAGTTACCATTGCGTGTAGTGTGTTGTTGTTTTTCGTAGTCGTCTCATGTTTTTTGTTTTTCTCATTTCATTTATTTACCAGTACAGTGGCCAACATACTTCAAACAATAGTGTTTGGGAAAAATAGAGCACAGCTCCAATTATTGGGGCCCATTTACACGAAAAAAAAAGAAAAAAAAACATCAGATAGTGATTCTTCAAACTTCAAAACTTGGATCTGTCAAAAAAAAAGACTTGTAAGGTTAGAATGCATTACTATTGTTATTATTATTTTTTGATAGTTAAAAAAAGTCACTGTTTTTTTTTTACAGTAAAAATCAAGAGTTAAACAATGAAATAATGATAATGTGAGCAACTGAAATATTATTAATGATTATTTCCACGAAGTGTCAATGATTATTCTCTTTGTTAACAGGTCACAGTTACAATATTCGTCATTATTCTTGGGCATTGACTGACGAACAAGACTAATTAATAAATAAAATTCAGAAATAGAGAAATGAATCTATCATTTGCTGGATGTGGATTTTTGGGTATTTATCATGTTGGTGTTGCTGTTTGCTTCAAAAAATATGCACCACATCTGTTGTTGGACAAAATAAGTGGAGCATCTGCTGGGGCAATTGCTGCCTGTTGTCTTCTTTGTGATTTGCCACTTGGTTAGTCAATTTTAATTTACGATTTTTTTATTATTTATGATTATATGATGATTGGGAAAAAGGGGATTTGAAGAGTTTTTATTACGACAGGGCTAGGGGTATAAAAGTGCCTTTAATAAATACATTGAATTTTGTATATAATGTCAGTGTCTTAAGTGTCATTTACCATGGTAGACCCAGTTTACGGACGTAACAGCCAAATATGTCAATAGTTGATATTTAAGTGGGAAGACCAGATTTTTTGATACTTGCAAAGTGACAAAATAAAAATCAACTAAATTGTTCGATTCTCTCGAGTGAAATTTTTTTATAATTTTAATGATTTAATTCTCATTGTCCGGATACTAGTGCCATTTCCTTAACTGTCCGATAACTGGTGCCTTCATGGGAAGTGTAAGTAATTTAACATATACTCAAAGGGCATGGTGAATCCATGCAAAAAGCCCTTTTGTACACCTCTAGCCTCATCGTTTTTATTAGCATGAATTCAGTTGATTTCAGACCATTTACAAGTTTCAAAGGTCAATAAAAGATATACAGGATCAGTACTTGGGCTTTGAAATGGGGGCAAGGTGGGGTAAAATGGATATTCTAATTGACTGATTCGAGATAGAGATTTTGTAATGATTTCATTGGAGAGCTGAGGAAATTTTAGATGGAATTGATGTGTTAAAATGATTTTTTATGAATTTTTTGAAAATTTTGCTTTTTTTGATCAAGTTTTGGGGGGTTGAGCCTTTCGAAGATGGAAAAAAATCTCGTTTTTGACGATATCAAAAATAACATGTGTCCGTTTTACCCCTTGTGTCAATTTTACCCCATCTTTCCTTGTATTCAATTGAATTGTTTGAGATTTTGTAAGACCAGTGGAGAGAGCACTTCATCGGGATATTTGAGATTGGGAAAATTATTTATAGCAAAAAAGCGATAAGTTGAGGTGAACATTATTGAGGGAAAGAAATTTAGAAGACGGAATTTTTCAGGTACAATTACGAGTAATGTCTTGAGGGTTTCCAAGGAGGCTAGGAAGAAAGCACTTGGACCCTTCAGCCCTTCGTTCAATGTGCAGGCGATATTGTTGGATAGCTTGCAGAAAGTATGATACAATTTGAGAATATTTAATGATACTAAAAATAACTCAATTAGTTTAATGATATAAAAAATGACTAAAAATAACGGATATTTGAAATTTTTCATTTTTTTCTATTCTTTCCATCACATGAATTATTGAAAAAATTGACAATATGCACATGATGAAAATTCAAAAAACTATAAATTGTAAATTTTTAAATCGTCCGCTTCCAAACAAAAGGGCGTAAGTACTATACTTATATACAGCACTTACGCCACTTTGTTTCTAAGGCGACGATATATTTTCTTTTTATCATAATTTATTTGTTCGAAGAAATCGAAAAAAATGTCGAATATCTCTTAATTCTATTATCATAGTATTTAATGACTTTCTTTATCGTATTTCTCATTATTTCAATTATTTTTAATAATTTCAGTATCTACCAGAAGACGCACATATACGAGTCAGTGGAAAACTACACATTTCTCTGACGAGGGTTTACGATGGGAAAAATGTCATTGTCTCGCAGTTTCACTCGCGAGAGGACTTATTACAAGTAATAGAGTGATGGAACATTTTTTCTTCTTGAAAAAGAAAAGAAGTGATAATTTAGAAATTAATTTTTTTTTTATCTTAATTTTCACAGGCTCTGCTCGCTAGTTCATTTATTCCCCTGTTCTCGGGGCTCTTGCCACCGAGATTTCATGGAATTCGATATATGGACGGAGGCTTTAGCGACAATTTACCTACTCTAGATGAAAATACAATAACTATTAGTCCATTTTGTGGGGAAAGTGATATTTGTCCTCGAGATATATCATCTCAGCTGTTTCACGTGAATTTTGCTAATACAAGTATCGAATTATCTCGCCAGAATATCTACAGATTTGCGAGAATACTCTTTCCGCCTAATGCAGAGGTATTTAATATTTAAATAATCAATTTTTCAGATTTTTCTTTCAATTAGATAAATTAGGATAAAAAAAATATTAAAAAAATTTTGCACTCATAGTTCTTCTAATTTTCTGCTAGTGCATATTTTTTAATTTATTTTTTATTTATAATTTATTCATCGTAAGAAGAAAAAAATCTGAAAATTGTCAAATGTCTGCTATTTTTCGTATATCCAGGCTTGTATTAAATAAAATATATGAATGTTAAATAGATTCTCTCAAATATGTGTAAACAAGGATTCGACGATGCTCTGAGATTTCTTCAGAGGAATAATCTTATAAATTGCGATCGTTGTCTAGCGATTCAATCAACTTTCGTAGTTTCTGAGACTCTGGACGAGAGCATGGAGTATGATCCCGAATGTACTGAGTGTAAAATTCATCGACAGGTAAATTTGAATTAATCGAATTTTTTAAGAATAAATTCTTCAAGGCTCATTAATTTTTCTAACATTTTTTAATTTTCAGGAAGCGTTAGTAGCCAATTTACCTGAAACTGTTATGACGATATTTCAAGATGCAATAGATTCAGCTAACAGAGGCATCATTAATTGGTTATTCAAGCACAAAAGCGTCAAATTACTATCATTACTCAGTCTTCCTTACACTCTACCAGTTGACGTCATCTGTGCAATGCTCAACAAGTAAAAATGCAAATTACCTCTTCAGTTTTCATTCACACATAATTGAATTCTAATTTTAAAAATTTTTTCAGAATCTCGATGAATGCCCCAAAATTACGTAACTATTTGATAGAGATAATAACATATTTGATAAAACAAGTCTGTCTAATACTACCGAAATTGGATATTTATAATCAAACAATTCAACAAATCACTTGCAAATTTGCTATAACAAATTACGATACTTGTAAGTACAAAGTTTTTTTTTACTAAATTATTATAAAAGGAATATTCAAAAAAGTCGCACTTGTAAATTGTCAAATTTTCTACATATGCATTTTTTTTCTATGATTTATTTATTGAAAAAAGGAAAAAAATCTAAAAACTGTCAATGTCGGCTATTTTCAGTATTATTTTTTTCCTTTATTCTGACGTAAATTCGATTGAATTAATTAATATTTTCGTAATTCATTAGGTGACTCTGGTGGATTCTTCATTGACCAAGGTACTAACATCGACGTTGCACTTCAGTATGATAATATGTAAGGAATACTAAAATTATGATCAAAATCAATAATTTGAGAATTGAATTATTTCATAATATCTTTATGCATATTGTGTTTTAGGCCATCATGGCAGGAATCAAATTGTACCATAAATATAAAAGAAATTTCATTCCTTGATAACACATTTGAGAATGTTCTTCAGGTTACATCCAATGAAGAAGCAATAATGTCTTATTATCATATAGCTGAGGACAGAATAATTGAAAGAGGTGATATCTTTAAAATTCCTGATAAATCAGTGAATGCAACGCTTCCAATAGAACAACGACATATATGCAGTGAGATAGCTTGGGATGAGCCAGAATGGCTAGCACAGCACAGTGTTACTAATGGTCAGTGATTATTTAAAGGGAAGGCGAGGTAAAATGGACACATGTTAGTTTTGGTATTTTATACTATGAAAATTACTTGAAATCGATGAAAATATCAGAGATAGGTTTTTTCTAATGATTCCATTGGAAAGCTGAGAAAATTTCCAATGGAAATCATATATCAGAAGTTATCTTTTTGAATTTCTCAAAAATTTAAGTTTTTGTTCAAAATTTGAAGGTGAAATTCTTCTGCTTTTGAAAAATTTCAGTTTTTCGGAGATATTTCTGGTTCTATTGGTCGTAGTGACCTGAGGTTGATCTTAAATTAAAGGTGAGCTTATTTCCCATCGATTTATCTGGTTAAAAAAAATTATCAAATTTCCCAGTACTTATAGGGCAAAAACTGATTTTCAGAAAACAAATTATAAGTATTTGAAAAATTGGATTAAAAAAATTTTAACCACATGAATCAATGAAAAATGAGCTCACCTTTCATTTGAAATCAGAAATTCATGTCAATATCGTCAAAAAAGTGAATTTTCTCGAATTTTGAAAAAGGCGCACTCCTTTAAAACTTGGCCAAAACAGTAAATTTTTCAAGAAAATGAAAAGAAAAAATATTTTGACACATATTTTTCATCTAAAATTTTCTCAGCATTCCAATGGAATCATCAGGAAATCTCTATTTCGAACCGTCCAATTGGAGTGTCCATTTTACCCCACCTCCCCTTTATAATTCTCATTTGCAGAACAAAAATTAATCGTTTATCTGTTTACAGTCATCGAATCTTATAATGATGAAACATTCATGGAGAACCGCGGAGAGATGCTAATGGATGAAACGAGTCTCGACGTTTCATCAGATATTTCTATTGACGAGTCAAATATATTTTCGGATCCAGAGAGCGATTGGAGAACACCAACTCATGGGCCTCGTGATTCTGTTGATACTACTGATAGTACTGCTACCATTACACCTCCAAATATCTTCCATACACCTGATTCAAGGCCTGAGGTTGATCAATCAATTCGTGGAAGTTTTCCAGTTTGACTTGCTTCTTTCGTTGACAATAAGAATGTCAATGATAATCACAGTCAACACTTGGAGCAAGATTGAGGAAAAATCAAATTTATCCAAAATTTATCCAAGAGTCAATATTGTGATAAGCAGTGCCCTGATTTAAGTATTGTAGCAAAATTATTTGATATAACTATGTCATGATAAAAATATGTGGATTTAGATTCAATATTATTATTTTTTTCTTCTTTTTAAATTAATATTAATATAATTATGCTCGATTTTTAGCAACAAAAAAGAAATAATATATTTTCATACTGTGATTTTGATAATAATGATGATTGTATAAATTGTAATGAAGAAAGTTGTTGTAGTAAATAAAAAAAAAAAATTGCCTTCATATTATAATTTATTCATTTCTTTTATTTTCCTCTTATTCATATTTTCACTTAATTCTTTTTTCCTTTTTTTTTTTTGCTTTTTTGTTTTTATAAAATGAATGATAATTATTATAATAATATAATTGTAGAACAGCTAATGAGGATAAGATATGATAGTTTATATACAATAAGTAAAACTATTCTCTTGGAAATTTCACAATAAAGTGAATTTTTTTTTCATTAACATATTTACTTTGTTGGCTTTTATTTATCTCCCTTTATCCACGTATTTTACAATTTTTTTATGCATTATCAATGATTTATGTTTTTTACTTTACTTTTTTTTTTTGTTTTTTTCCTCGAAAAATAGAAGATTTCAGTGATATTTATAGAGAGATTCATAGTAAAAGCTCTTATATCGTAAAAATCATTGGTAAATGATTAAAGGAAGAAGGAGAAAAAATTTAAAAAATTAGCTCACAGGACAACTGATAAGAAAAAAGAGTATTGCAGAGAGAAGAATTAAAATTGTTCACAATGATTCTGCATCAGTGGATGCAGGTGCAGTTCCTCGTGTTTGTCCCTGACTTCTACTTGGTGAATTACTAGCAGCAACTACTGTTGCTTTCTGCTGAGCTGCTAAACATTGCTGGAGCTGCTGGAGCTGTGAATATAGAAAAATTTATTTTATTTTACTAATGAATCATTAATTATTGGATTATAAGGTTTGGTGGCGAAATTTATATGATATACATTGTATAAATATACATTTGACGTATTAAATGTGAGTAAATATTACTATTTTTTATTTTTAAAAATTATTTCAATTTTTTATTTTGTATGAAGGTTTGCAGAATCTGAGGAAGCTTGAATAAAACACAGACGAAATGTCGTTTCTTCTATAATTAATTATTAATTATTATGATTTTTTTTTTATCATTTTCATATATCAAAACGATCAAACATATTCATATGATAGTCAGGTATACATTTGATGGATTCAGGATGATTAGGTATAATCAGAAAAAAGTTGAATTTTTGTATAAAAACGTTAATAACAATTTATACAGGATGAAATTCTTAGATGTGATTCAGTGATTCTATAAAAAATGTAATGAGGAATAGAACAAGCCCTAGAAACAGAAAATAGATTGAAAATTGAAAATTCTTAATTATTTTTCACATTCCTTTAAATTTCGAAAAATTTCAAGAAATTCAAAAAATTATATATTTTTTTTCAATTTTCAAATAATTCTTTGTTTCTAAGTCTCATTCTATTCCTCATCATGTTCTTCAAAGATTCAGTTAATCAGATTTGAGGATTTCATTTTGTATGAATTGTTATTAACGATCTTAGACAAAAATTTACCTTTTTTTCCAATTGTACCTCTCAATCATCCGTAAAGTGTAACAGAAGACCCAATAAATTTCGAATTTTCAAGTCTATTGTTTAGCAATCATGATGATTCTTGTTCCCATGAAATAACAGAAGCATCGACTTTCTGATTTACCTCGTCAGTCTTTGTCATTTTTTTATGATAAAGATATTAATGAATATCGTCAAACAATAAGTTCAAAAATTCAATGTATACAAAGAATTTCGTTACCCTTAAAATATAAGAAAATATATATGTAAAATTTTTTTAATCATCATTTTCACATATTAAAAAACGAACCTGTTGCTGAGACAAACTGGTAACGCCTATGCTCTGGGTCTGAGAAGTGATTTGATGATTTCCACCGGCTCTCGTGTGCAATGATTTCGTTAAGAGAGCGTGCTTATTACCAGGAATTGTTTGGGAAGACGGTGTAGCTTGAATGGCTTGACTCGTTTGGGTTGACAACAATACAGGTTTCGATGTTGCTAAAAAAAGAAGAAAAAGATCAGGTCTTCAATGAAATGATTGTAAGTAATAGATTAACTGGTTTTTATTGTGCAATATGATCTTACCCATTATTGGAGTTAATACTTGTTTATTACCGGACAAAATAAGTTGACTCGCTGTCACTGTTTTAGCAACAGTAACAAGTTGATTTGGAAGAACCGCAGATTTAACTTGATTCGATTGTGCCTGACGCGTTATCTGATTAAGACGTGGTCGATGAGAGCCAACTAGTTGAATGGCTTGTCCACTCTGTTGAGAATTAAATAGTGTTAGGAATCAAATGAAAAATTGATATGGGGAAAAATATAGGTCAAACTGGGTACTTCAGTAGAACAACGGTTCGAAGTAGACATTTTCTGATGATTCCATTGGAAAGGTGAGAAAATTTTACTTTGGAAACATGTGCTAAAATTCATTTTTGTCCTATTTCTTGGAAATTTTACTTTTTTTTACCAATTTTCGAAGGGGTACACCTTTCGAAAATCGGATAAATTCATTTTTCCGACGATATCTCCACTTTTGTTGGTCGTAGTAACTTGGAGTTCGTCTCAAATGGAAGATGAGCTCAGTTCTCATCGATTTATGTGGTTCAAATTTCTTTAAATCGATTCAAGAGCAAAAGAACTTCACCTTCGAATCTTGTGTAAAAAACTGAAAACTTTGAAAAATTCGAAAAAATAACTTCTGACATATTATTCCCATGGGGAATTTCCTCAACAATCCAATAAAATCATCAGAAAAAATCTATCACCAATATTTTCATCAATTTCAAGTAATTTTCATAGTATAAAATACCAAAACTAACACATGTTCGTTTCACCCCTCTGTCCATTTTATCCCACCTTTTCCTATCTATTCAATTACCTGTGAGAGAGCTACTGTATTCGCTGTTCTCAGATTCTGAGCCTGTTGACTCAAATTCTTAACTCCTGAGGGAATTATTTGAGCAATTGGTAGGGATAAGTGAGTATTAGCCGGATTTGTTATAACAACTGTTGGAGTCGTTCCAGCGACTGCTGTGGTAACTACTGTTGCACCAATCATCTACATTAAGAGAAAAAAATAATTTAATTATTTGAAAAATAAATTTGGCAAAAAAAAAATGAAACAGTGAGTACAAATTTACTTACACTTGATACTGTTGTACAAATATTGCTACCAGATGAAATAGGCAGGGACACAATAACTCCAGTTGGTGTTACTGAGGCAGTTGCAGCTGATACATTTAGTGGCATTGTAATCGATTGTGATAATCCAGGAAAGGATACCTGAAATAACAAATTCCACTCTGTAATGACACTGAAAATAACAGATTTATCATAAATTTTCTATTTTTTTTCAAAGAATCAATGAATAAAAAAAATATATATGCACCTGCAAAAAAATTCAAAAAAACTAAAATTGCGAATTTTTTAAACATTTTTTTTTGCAAACACTAATTTCAAAGATACCTTTTTCCACAAATATCCAATTATATTGTTACCTTAGGAACAAAATGGCATAAGTCTTATACATAAGTATAGAACTTAATCCCCTTTAACTCTAAGACAACAATATTGAATATTTTCCTCCTGATAATTTCATCAAAAGCCATCACACAAACCTGAACATTCTGAAGACCATTAATTGAATTTGGTAAATTCGTGAGATTGACTCCTTGAAGACTGACATTGGTAGGTGAGGGACTAGTCATTGGACTTGTTGGCTGGCTGCCATGATTCGAGGATGCTGTTAGCCTCTCAAGCAGTGATGAAGCTGTATTTATACCAGGAATAGGATTATCAGCTGATGGAGTACCAGCAAGTAGTGCCGATAGTCCTGGCATAGATAGTCCAAGTGTAGAAGTATTATCCTGTACTCTGGCCAATCGTACAGCTGTTGCTTTGACTGACTGTTGTTTTCCAGTTAATTGACTGGTCAAAGCAGAACTAAAACTAACACGTACTTGGCCTGTAGTATTGGGAACAGTTATGACATTGCCATGACCAATAACACGTGGTGGAATACCGGCATTCAAAGAAATACGTCGAGTTCCTGGATTCTTCTGTTGTGTTATATTGGCAGGTGTACTATTCAGAAGACTCAGAATTGCAGCATTATTTGTCTTTGTTGAGGCTGTTGGTGACTGTGTTTGCTGTTGCGTTGGCGTTGTTGGCACCGATGGTGGAGGTGGTGGTGGAGGTGGTGCAGGTGGTGGTTGCTGTGTTTGCGATTGTACTTGAGGCTGTGATTTTACTTGTGACTGAAGCTGCGACTGTGCCTGAGTATTAGTCAATGCTGCTGCAGCAGCATTTGCTGCTGCCTGCTGTTGAAATTGTTGGGCTGAATTCATAAGTGATGTAACAAGTGCACTAATTGCTGGATTTGTCGAGTGTTTTTTATACGTTGCATCAGACTGATTTGTTGATTCACAGAGAATTGTATTTTGTGTAGCTGCTTGAAGTTGAGCTTGAAGTACAGGAACATTTGTAGATTGTGGTGTATTATTTATCACATTGTTAACATTTTGTGGACATGATTTTTGTTGAAAAACAAGAATACCAGGTCCACTAATTGGATTAATGGAATTAACTGATGCACCCTCTACTACAGTGTGTGTTGATGGAATTGATGTTAGTGAATGAGATTTAACAGCAGCTGCATTTGTAGGAATTGATGCAGGTGAAGTTATGAGAGATGTTCCAGTTGAGGCAACTTCGAGTGGCTGTACTGTACCAACAGCATTTGATAGGCCATTAGTTAATGATTCATTTGGTTTAATACTCTGTTGAATTGTTTGTATTGCTGATTGTATTGGCTGGACATTCAACGTTGATGCATTAGTTATTCCATTATTTTGTGATGAATTCGTTACAGATTGACGATCTGCAAGACAATTAGTTGCCAATGATCTTTCTGTGATTGATTTTGTTAATGTATTTAGTTGTGTTTGGGCACGAGATAGTATTTGCTGTTGAAATTGTTGGGCAATAGCCAATTGTTGCTGCTGTTGCTGCTGTGCACGCTGCATACCCGGTGTACATGTAACTCGAGGCACTTGTCCTGGTACAACATGCTTTATTCTAACATTTTTTCTACCTTCTTCCGTAAATATTTCCGTAAATTGTTGCATATAATGATTTGCCTGTACCCTTGTACCCAGGGTAAATCTACAAGATGAACCATTTCTTTCACCCTCTCTATAATCTCTGTCAACATATAATTCACCTAAATACTCGGAATTCGATGGCCTTTGGAGAATAGATAATTTAATATGATAAACACGACCCTGGCCACGTTCCGTTTCAAGTATATATTCTTCAATTAATTGGGCTAAACAGTCTTTAGTTTCCCGCGGTCTTTCATATGCTTTTGCATAATTTAAGACATCAACTGGTGTTGTTGGCGGTAATAATGGGGGATTTAATAATGAAGGCGGTGGACAGGCAGTGATTATCGTTGATGATTGTCCCCCTTGTCCTCCTCCTCCTCCTTGCATTTTTTTGGCACGTATACGCTCTTGAAGTTGTTGTATCGTAATATTTTCATTATTACCACACGTTACATTATTGCAACTACTACTAATTGTACTATTATGTATAATATTTTTACTCCCATCATTAGTGTTTGTGCTAAATTTGTGATTATAAGTACTATTATTATTTGTACCAATAATTTCACCATTCATTACACTATTATTTGAATTAAATTCAGATAATTGTAATAATTGCTCCAATTTACGTTTTCTATTAGCACTAACTTGTGAGTATTTTTTTGCTTGTCTTACCAATTGATTATCAATTAGTAATGAACGATTTTGACGTAAACATGTTGAAGCTAATGCACCAAGTGGATTTGGGTCTAAACAAAGTGGACCCTGTGTTGCTGCTATTAAACGTGATTCAAGTACTAAACGCTCCTCATGACTCCATTCACCATCACTAGTTAGTGATGTAACATCTGACAAGACACTCTGGGTCGTTGGCTTTAAAAGTACATGATGTATTTCTGCTTTATTTTGACAAAAACCTTTACGATAATCACGTATTTCAGCAATTATACAACCATCATAAAATAGATAAGAGTGATTTGGTTCAAGTTGTTCAGCAAGCATTGCAGGTAATTGTCCATTGTCAATACATGATAATAATTCTCCCTGTTCATATCCCATTAATTGTGTTTCAGCAACAAATGTACTTTTATCATATTTATTATTTGTATTTTTATTTCCAGCCTTATCATTATTTCTTATGCTCAATGAGTAACCCTTGTTACCAGTGTAAAGATTAACAATTAATGTATGAAAACCTTCACGTTCAACTAAACGTCCCAATAAATCACATCCATTCTCAAGATTACTCAGAATTGAATCAGTTGTTGCATTTGGAAATTTAATCAATTCATCAAAATATAATTTTGTTAATTTCGATTGAATTGTATTGTATTGGCCAGTTGTACTTTTTGTACAATAATTACCAATTATATTTGTTTTACCAAATAATTCAGTATCCTGTTGTTGTTCTCTGTCTTTCCATTCCATTTTCATGGAAATTTTGTTTATCATACTTTGTACTTGAAAGCATGCCTCTTCTACACATCTCAATGGACCAACAATACTGCTCATTATATTAACTCTCTATTCTTTCTTCTATAGTATTACTTTTTTCCATGATTACAACATCACTATTACGTGACTTCATTGTCTCACTCATCATTCAGTTTAATTGTAACAACATTTTAAACTGTACTATCTGCAACATCAATTATCTATGATTAAAAATTAATTTATTGATAATTTATGAATTAAATAAATTGAAAAAATACATTTTTCATTTATTTTTGCTTGTATTAATGAACAAGCATTGTAAAGAAAAAATAATTTTCCAATATTCTTTGAAAATTATTTGAAATAAACATATAAATGTGTCAAATAAAAACCTCAATAATTCGTAGGTTAAGTCTACACATTTTAGCACTTTCTAAAATCACAATTATCAAACAATTACACTAAAAATTGTCAAACATCCTTGTTATCTTCTTATTTATCATTTAAAATAAATAAAAAAATCAACACTGCAACAAATTGTTCAAATCCAAATTTCAAAGTGACAGAAGTGATGTATCCCCACACCTCCTAATATTATTGGCATGTACTTAAATTCTTTTCTTTCGATTTCACCTTAATAATAACTGCGTCAACTCACCAAAATTTTACTATTGTTTAAATTTAAAATCTCATCAATTTAAAAAAAAAAATTGATTTTTATTTATGAAAACACACATCACTTCGTTATCATCCAATATTGTGTATACCATAATAATATTTTTTTTTTTCTCGAATAAAAAAATAATTGTTAAGTGACCATGCAGTACTTGGCAGCAGTAAGGTAGTTTTCATTGGAGCTTCAAGTAGAAATGCAACTTGCGTATTGTGCTTGAATCAAGCACTACTTGTAAACAATCCAAATGGCAGTAGACGCACATTTGTTGTCGCCTTGAGTAGAAATGAGAGCGAGTGTCACACAATGCGTCACACAACGGTTATATGACGGTGATGTGACGTCACAAAATTATAACGTCCATAAATGTAAGAGATTTAATGACGATTATTTTATATTTATATAAATGTACTTTGCCTTCCAAAAAATTTAATTTCTTAATTTATAAATTTTTTCTTGTGATCGTCACAAATAAAGGAGAATCAATGACAATCATTTTACATCTATATAGGTGTATTTTACCTTGAAAAAGAATTTTCATTTCCTGAAACTCATTAATTTAATTGTGACCGTTATTTTCAATTCAAATTTTTTAACGTCACGTGACCGTCACAAGACCCTTATTTTTCGGTAATCTGACGTCAATGGAAAAATGACCGTTATTGGCCATTTCTAGCCTTGATGCCATGGAAAAATGAAACAACCAATCAGATTGCTCTGTCTCTGGACATATCATCGCGCACATGCAGACATTTTGTAATGTTGAGTATAGTAACATCCCTTTCCGTTTCCATTTTATGATTTCTACGTCTCGCTGACCCCAAGTGCCCGCAGTCCTCTCCTTGGAACACCTCGCGTTCTCCCATCCGTAATTCGATATCTACAAAAGAGCCGTTATATTAATTAAATACGTGCAACAGAGTAAGTTAATTAACAAAAAATACTATTTTTCATAATTTTCATTGTATTATTAGTTAGAGAGACGCTATTATCGTTATTAAAACTACCTAAAATTGATAATTTTTCATTGAAATTGAGGATAAAGAGGAAAAAAAAAGAAGCGGTGGAAGACAAATTATTTGAGGGAATTCGCTCCGAAATCGCCGTGTTTCAGCCATCGTGGTATCTCTCGGTTTAACCTGCCATAAATGTGTTTGTCTAAATTCGTTTTTTTTTTCTATGAAAATTTCATTTTAATCACCTGGTCATTAGGATTAATGAGCTATTTTCATTCATTCTTTTAATTGAACCCAATCGCATTATACAAACTCATCTTTCCCAGCATTATTATGATTATTATCAAACAAAAAAAAAATTTTTTTTTTTAAACAAGTAAAAAATACTAGAATATTGGCCATTTTATTTAGAAAAATAATTTTTCATTAAAAATTTACATGTTTTTTTCATTCTTCTAATTCTTGATTTTTTTTTTTTCAAAATTTTCCAGAAGTTTATTGTATGAGTCAAAAAATAGAAAAGCCAGTGCTGTCAGGTCAACGTATAAAGACCAGAAAAAGAGATGAAAAAGAAAAATATGATCCTACTGGATTTAGAGATGCTATATTACTCGGTTTGGAAAAGGCTGGCAATGATTTAGATGCTGTTTCAAAGTATCTTGATACAGCTGGTTCAAAACTTGATTATCGCCGTTATGGTGAGGCATTATTTGATATTCTCATTGCTGGTGGTCTACTTGTACCAGGTGGATCAATTGCATCAGATGGAGACAAGCTTGTCAAGACTAAAGCCTGTGTATTTGAGCAGCCTGAAGACATGGAATCACTGAAGAATTATGAGCAAGTCTTCATTAAACTGATGCGTCGTTACAAATACTTGGAAAAAATGTTTGAGGAAGAAATGAAGAAAGTACTAGTATTTATAAAGGGTTTTACACCAGAGGAAAGAATTAAATTAGCAAGAATGACAGCTCTATGGATATCAAATGGCTCAGTACCACCAACTGTACTATCTGTACTAATTAATGAACATCTTGTTAAGGATAATCTTGCACTTGATTTTCTACTTGAGGTTTTTGTTACATGGAAAAATGAAAAGGGTTTACCTAGTTTAATGACAGCACTTAAACGTGGTGGTATTGAGGGTAAAATGATGGAATTTGTACCACCAAATAAACGTACTGAAGAGTATTTTCGATCGACATTTGAAAAAGTTGGATTAGCTGATATTGTTAAACTTCATAAAGCACAGGCAAGTCAGGAAGCTAAACGTGATCTTCAGCAGTTACTCATTGATGATCTTGCTGATAATCGTCCAATTAAGGATATTGTACTTGATCTCAAAGAAATGGCACTTAAAAGCTGTATTCCTGAGCACGAAGTCATTGGACTCATTTGGGGTGTTGTTATGAGCCAGGCTGAATGGAATAAAAAAGAGGAACTTGTTGCTGAACAAGCACTGAAACATTTAAAAATTTATACACCACTTTTCGGTGCATTTACCACCACTGCCAGATCTGAACTAGCTCTTATTCTCAAAGTTCAAGAATTCTGTTATGAGAATATGAATTTCATGAAAGTCTTCCAAAAAATTGTCCTACTCTTTTACAAAAGTATGTATTCTTTTTTTTTTAATCTGTATTATTATTATGATTTTTTTTTCTTCTAGACTTTATAATAATATTTATATGGTTATTATATTATTTATTCATTCAATTTTATAGAGGATGTTATTTCGGAAGCGGTGATAATGAAGTGGTACAAGGAAGGACATTCGCTCAAGGGCAAAATGCTGTTTTTGGACCAAATGAAAAAATTTGTTGAGTGGCTACAAAATGCAGAAGAAGAATCTGAATCTGGCGAGGAAGATGATTGAATGTGAGTCTCACATTTTGCGACATAAAATTATTCATAAAACAATTTATTTCATCAAGTTTTTTTTTACTCATTTTTGATTTTTTTTTCATCTTTCAGATATGTTCAGAATATACATTGTCATTGCGGAAATTAAGAACGATAAATCAACACACACACACACACAAAATAAAAATAAGACAAAAAATTGGGGAAAACAAAATGATGATCATGCAATGATTCCAAGAAAAAATTTTCTGTCCACAATTTGTTTGAATGAGTATTTACTGAATACAGATGAAACTCAATTAAATCATTTGACCAGTATGTATGGGTGATGGGTGAATTAATTGAATGCTGATAATAAAAAATAATAATAAATAATAATGATGAAAAATTGAGTAAATAAAATAAATGCCAATTGTAAAATTATATACGATTCCCTGACAGAGTACATTGTGGAAAAAAAAAGTAATGAAAAAAAAAAAACTAATAAAACTTGTACACATACATGAGAAATAAGATGGATCAATTAATAAAATTTGAAGACTAAACTGATTAAAAAATTTACTAGAAATACATGACATGAATAATGAAGATAAAAACAATGTAATAACAAAAGTCCGCACTTATATCAACTGTAAATTTTCGATGACTCTGAATTGTATTACTTTAAGAGAAAAAAAATGAAAAAAAAAAAGAAAAAAAAACGATATTTTGTGTTACATTTTTATAAACTCCGCTCTATATATATCTATAAAATCATATATATATATATAAATATATACATTAAACTGAGTGAAAATGGAAATCCCAAACCTTAAAAATGAAAAAAAGAAAAAAAAATAGAAGTCTTGATGAGAAATTCTTTATTATATATTATACAATCATCGTGAAATTAATGAATTATGAACGTATGACTTATTGAAGTTTACTTTTACTTTGTATGATAAATATTATGTTAGTTCATCGATGGAAATCGTCAAACGGAAAAAAAACAACAAAATATACTGGCCGGTGAAGTTTAATATCACATTATTGTGTATTTCATATCTAAAAGAACAAATTAAATAATCCATTGACAATTCTATCTCTAGTTAGTTTTTATTTTTGTACTTGTAATCTCTCATATTAGCAATTTTTTGATTTCCAATTAGAGTTTTGCCATTCATAAAGGGTAAAAGTTTCTCGGGAACTCGAATTTTTCCATCTGTTGTTTGAAAATTTTCGCAAATTGCAATTAATGTGCGAGGAATAGCACAAGCAGTGCCATTCAATGTATGGGCGTATTTTAAATTTCCTTCTTCAGTTTTGTACGTAATATTCAGCCTTCTTGCCTGATAATCTGTACAATTACTGCAGCTTGAGAGTTCACCGAATCCTTTTTTCCCTGGTAGCCATCCTTCGATGTCGAACTTTCTGCAATATTAAAAAAAATCATTTTTCCCCATGGAATAAAAAAACAAAAACGATGTTTCTCACCGAGGGGATAATCACTTGTGAAATCTGGTGTAAATTAAAATCAGAAATGTCAAGAAAATTTCAGAATTCTTTCAAAGATTCCTGAAATTTTGGAATTTTTGATATTTTATAAAATATAGAAAGAAATCTTGGAATCGCCCACAAACTAGAGAAATCCGATGGAAATTTAATTAAATCTCATGAATTCCCACGAAGTCTGCTGAGAATTCGAGAATATTTGATTTTTTTCTAATTAAGTGTAATGTACACAGATTTTCAGAGTGATTACCCCCTAGTTTCTCACCTATAAGCAGGAGCCCCCAATTCATGAGGAGGCATATCTATCATTTGAAATGGCAATCCCAATTCGCTGAACAATTTCTCCTGAATTTCCGTTAATTCCGTGAAAATTTTATCTGAATTCTCCTCACCAGAACAAACGAACATTTCTACTTTAGTAAATTGATGAACCCTGCAGAATATCATCAATTAATTCAATCCTCTGCACAATTTCAAGTGTAGAATATAGCCATATACCATGGTGAACCCAGTTACCGGACAGCCCAGTTTCCAGATGCAGCAGCATAGTATATTAATAATTAATATTCAAGTGGAAAAATCTAGTTTTTCAATACTTGCAAAATGTTAAAATAACAATAAAGCAATTTGTTTGTCTCATTTAGTTAAAATTTTTTATCATTTTAATAATTCAACTCTAACTTGTCCGGAAACCGATACCATTGCCTTAACCGTCCGGCAACTGGTGCCTTCACAGTACCTGTAAATTCCCTGTTCCTCAGTGGAATTCGATACTTCAGCTCGGAAACACCTGCTGACTGCTGCTAATTTAACCGGTAAATCACTCATTTTAAAGCTTGAATTCATGAGTTTCGTTGCCAATGCCATTTCCGCAGTACCAGACAGACTCAAGTCATCTCCATAAAAATTATCAAGTGAATAAACTAAATTTCTTTTGCCATCAATTATCATTCCACATCTTTCAATTATTTTTGTGGGCAATATGTCTGGTACAGAGATGAGTTTAAATCCATGATGATTCATTAATTTACGAATTGAGTATTGAATAAGGGCTTCTTCCAATTGTGCAAGATCTCCTAGCAATATGTAGCTCTTTTCTCCAGCTATTGGTCCTAAATCCTCTATTCTCAGTAATTTCAATGATTTCGCTAGTTCAGTGAATGATTTCACCCTGAAATCATGTTTATTCTCTGTTGCTCCATGCTGTCTAATGATTTTTCCGGTTTTTCCATATTCTGATACGTCCGGATGAGTCAAATTTGGTATTCTACTCAATTCTTCCATCAATTGACTCCTCTCCTCATTCTGACTAGTTTTTAGGTTCGATGATAACTCAAGAACTTTATCAATATCTCCTATACCTTTACGCCGTCTTATGTTAGTCTCAATTTCATCTCTATTTTTTCTGTTACACAGCAAATCAGTGTTGAAATTGGGCTCTGGGATGCTGAGCTTTGATGATATCACTCGAGCCTTTCGTTTGCACTGTTAGAATAATAAATCATTAATTTTTCATGATAACCTCGTTATGAATAAAATATGATAATTGGATTATGATAATAGAAATTAGCAGACATTTGAATTTTTTTTTTTTAACATATAAATTATTTAAAAAAAAAAAATTTTTAATTTGCATTTTTAGTTTTTTGAAATAGTTTATTTGGTGAGAAAAAAAAATTCAAAAAATTTTCAAATCTCTGCTATTTTCAAAAAGAGAAAAAAATTATAAAAAAAAAAATACTAAAAAAAATCGCACTTACAGATTTTAAAATTTTCTTAATATGCGCTTTTTCAATTTTTTTTTTTTAATAATTTCTCTTCTAAAAGAAAAAGAAAGAAAAATTGTCAAATTTCTGCTACTTTCAGTAACACGAAAAAATTTCAATTATTAATGTGTATTTCATCTATTTATTTACCATAAAATTCATCAAATTATTCCTTAGTGCCATTGTTTATTTCTCAATTCTAATTATTTCAAGAAAAATTCAGAATTATTGCATTGACATAGCGTAATAAAAATTTTCACAAGTATATTTCTATCATCAGCACATGTGTGTGATGTGAACACTACACACCTGCCGATATATATATAATATATATATATAGTTGTACTAAGGAAAGCTTTGACACGGGGAACGTTAGGAGCTAGGTTCCCCCACTACTATTTTCCCATAAGAGTCCGGCTCCCCTACCCCAACGTTCCTCGTGTCAAAGTTTTCCTTAGTACAAATATAATTATATATTATAGAAATAAATAATAAATAAAATCAAAAAGAATTACTCCACTCATAGTTGCTTAAAACTTTTGAATTAATCCCGCCAAACACTGGCGAATGAAAATGAAAAAAAGATGGCGCAGTTTGGCGACTTTTCATTGGTAGTTGAAATTCAACGGTTTTTTGAGGTACTGCGTCATTCTCAACCGCCATTAGCGTCTCCTTTTTGGCGGCAAACATCAGATCGCGCCATTCCACGAACGAGACAACATCAGATCCTTCAATTTCTTGATTTTGCAGCAGTTAATTCCCATTTTTCCATTCCAATTAATTACCAATTATTTCCTATGATGATATGACTGAAGCGGCTGATAATTAAAAGGTAAAAATCTCCTATTTCATGGAAGTATTGGGGCTAATTGAATTGATGAATTTTTTTTTAACTGCATTTTTTTTTTCGTGGAAAAAAAGGGGATTAAGGGAAATATTGAGGGTTTTTCAATTAATGAATTATTTTATTTATCCTTTTTTTTTTTTTTTTTTGAGAATAAAGAAAAGGGGGTAGAAATGATATCGAATTAATTCACTGTGTCAAGCGAGAATAAAGGGGGGAGGGCGGGGAGAAAAATGAAAAAAGGGAAATGAAAGAAAATTAATTTACATCATCAAGCGAGAATAAAAAGTGAAGGGGGAGGGGGGGAGGAGGATTTTGCTGTGAATTAATTACAGATTGATTTTTATTAATGATTGAGATATTCGTTGGGGATTGCGGTAAAAAATTGGCGAAATATGAGTTTTTTTTGTGCAAAATTAAATAAAAATGGCAAACATTTTTTTGATGCTGCGCAGTTAGAACATTTTCGAGCATATTTGACCGCCATTATTGTCTGATTTTTGGCGCGCAAAACTCATTTCCCGCTTTTTCACACGATGAGTGAGAACAAAGAGGGAATTGAGATTTTCGTTGTGGAATGGGATAAAGAATAATAAATATGAAAATGGCGGTTCTTTTTTTCTGCACCACCATTGACATCGTTTTTGGCAGCAGAGATTACTTCGCGCCTTTTCGCAAGTGAGACTTCGGCGTGGTGCGAAATAGATAATCATTATGGAGGGGAGGGGTGGTAGGGGGGGGAGGGCAGAGAGAAATACACGTAAAGTGATATAACCAGGATTTTCTAATTCATCGAATTTTTCGTTTATCTTTATGATTTTTTTATAACTTTTCTGTTATTATCACGGATTTCAGATAGTTTTATTCTATAATATGGGATATTTTAAGAAATATGTGGAGCGCTGCCATTGCAGATAGATGCGGAGGACTCGTTTCTCATATCCCAAAATGATAGAATTATTTCGAGTAATAAGAGAGGCAACAACTGGTAAGTATTTTTGAAAATGCTCTTTTTTCAAAATCTAATAGGAGCTTGACTGTTCTCATTCTCTCCACTCCCATTCATCAGGCTGAAGATTGTTGCGACTGCTATCATTCATTTTCAACGTTTATTATTAAAGGGTAATTTTGAAGAATTTCGTATTTTTTTCGAAAGAAGAATAATTGATAAGAAATAATACTCTCGGAGATTTTTTTTACGACAATTACCTATTGTAAAGGAGACATGGATCAACGAAAAGGATTTGGACTGAGTATCATTTTGTTTTGGATAGCCGAATATGATCGTGTACACGATAGTATATGAACATCATTCTTTTTTCATTTGCAATTAAGTAGCCTTTCAGCTAACACAAGTATAGATCACAGGCCGTCATTTGGGACGGCAATGAAATTTTACAAATTTCTAGCATATATTAATAGGCAATATTGCATGGAGAAGAGTGTCGCTGAGCTAGGATCATACTGATGAATTTTTTCATTCAGCTGTCGAACTGGTCAAAGATGAATCTGCCAAAGTCGACCCAGAGCTGGAATTTATGTGTTATAGCATAGGACCCGAATATTTCTGAAGATCCCTCTTCGGCTAGGTCGACAATAATCTATCATTATCATTCAAGGTCGTTCGGCTAGCAATCTCAATTATGATTGTGTGATCAGCGAGATTCTTTCGTCATGGAATTAACTTAACACATACCTGAGTACCATTATTATTACTTTTTTATCCCCTCCGCAGTCACCAATGAAGATGTAATCACTGTAAGTATTCTTGTGCTCGTGTATCACTTTTGGGAGTGAACTTCAATTACATTTATTCTATCTATTAATGATTGCATTCACTAAAAATATTAGGGAGAATTTCTAAAAATTGCTAAAAACTTCAAATCATCCCCGCTTCGTTCTTTTATCACTCAATATCGGAAATAACGAAGGAAACGAATATCTATGGAGCTCCAACCGAGGAAAAGTTTGATTTTTCCGAAAAATACTTTTCTGATGTAGATATTCCCATACTCTACTTACAGGAATCGAGTACCTCTGCAGAGATTCGTCGGGAAGTGGAGCGTCTCTTAGAGAACCTCCTTTCCAGAAAGATTCGTCGGGAAGTGGAGCGTCTCTTAGAGAACCTCCTTTCCAGGAAGGTGCGTCGGGAAGTGGAGCGTCTCTTTCAGAGAACCTCCTTTCCAGGAAGGTGCGTCGGGAAGTGGAGCGTCTCTTTTAGAGAACCTCCTTTCCAGGAAGGTGCGTCGGGAAGTGGAGCGTCTCTTTCAGAGAACCTCCTTTCCAGGAAGGTGCGTCGGGAAGTGGAGCGTCTCTTTCAGAGAACCTCCTTTCCAGGAAGATTCGTCGGGAAGTGGAGCGTCTCTTTTAGAGAACCTCCTTTCCAGGAAGGTGCGTCGGGAAGTGGAGCGTCTCTTTCAGAGAACCTCTTTTCCAGGAAGGTGCGTCGGGAAGTGGAGCGTCTCTTTTAGAGAACCTCCTTTCCAGGAAGGTGCGTCGGGAAGTGGAGCGTCTCTTTCAGAGAACCTCCTTTCCAGGAAGGTGCGTCGGGAAGTGGAGCGTCTCTTTCAGAGAACCTCCTTTCCAGGAAGGTGCGTCGGGAAGTGGAGCGTCTCTTAGAGAACCTCCTTTCCAGGAAGATTCGTCGGGAAGTGGAGCGTCTCTTTCAGAGAACCTCCTTTCCAGGAAGGTGCGTCGGGAAGTGGAGCGTCTCTTTCAGAGAACCTCCTTTCCAGGAAGGTGCGTCGGGAAGTGGAGCGTCTCTTTCAGAGAACCTCCTTTCCAGGAAGGTGCGTCGGGAAGTGGAGCGTCTCTTAGAGAACCTCCTTTCCAGGAAGATTCGTCGAGAAGTGGAGCGTCTCTTTCAGAGAACCTCCTTTCCAGGATGGTGCGTCGGGAAGTGGAGCGTCTCTTTCAGAGAACCTCCTTTCCAGGAAGGTGCGTCGGGAAGTGGAGCGTCTCTTTCAGAGAACCTCCTTTCCAGGAAGGTGCGAGAGGAGGCTTTGGAGCAGGTAAAAATTCATTGCACAGATAATGATTTCAAAACTCAGGATTCCTCCATAGATATTCGTTTCACATTGTCGACTTTTTTTTTATCATTATTATTCCCTTTTATCTTCTGTAGCTAGTACAAATTCCAGATGCCTAATGTGAATAGAAATTTGAAGTTTTATAGCAATTCTTTCAGGTGATTTAAATCTTTTCAAATTATTATAAAACATAATATTCATTACTTTTTCAGTCTTCGTAATTGATACACTGCTATTATTACTATTTTCTGAAGACTCAAATACATACTCAATTACTCTCTCAAATATCATTATTTTATTGCCACTATTTCTATAGAAAAAAAATAGCCAAAATACTAATTTTATTTGTTGAAGTTCACAGTGGTGTTACCCCCTTGATAGCTCTACGATATAAGTTCTCTTTCGCATGAGCATTGTATAATCTACCGCGAGGCTGTTTGCGGGGGGGGGGGGGGGTAGTTGTATCAACCCTTATATGAAGGCTTGCTGCGCAGGCCAGCGCAGAGGATTCCTCGTCGGTTATCGTCCAAGTGAGTAAAATATCTATAAAAGAACCATGAACTAGGAATATCACCGCTTATCCCTAGAACTTTGAGCTTTCATTTTTAGGGAATTTAGGGATACGACGATATATATACATATATCTTTTTCTTTCTCTCAATTTCTCTCTGAAGTAGAGTGAAGCAAAAAAATATCGGATGCATAACAATACGAGACACTATTTCCTTGTGTTTCAACTGATGGACCTGTGAAGTTGTTTCTTTTTTCCCATAAAATGACGAATAATAGTACCTTTAATATGAAAGTAACGAAACATTCAGAAACTTCAAGTACTCCGAATCGAGATTGATGAAATCTTCCGAATTTATACAGTGAGTATTCAACTTTTCATTCTTCGCTTCAACATCATTTATTGATCCTCCAGTAAAAATGAATAATTCCTCATATTTTTGCTGGTATTACTGCTTTACAAAATTCTTGCACTTTTGTACACCATCTATATTTACAATTTTTTTTTTAATGTTTCTTTTTATTGTACTATTCCAAAGATACACATCGAGTGGCAAAGGACAAGGTATGCCCGTAGATTTGAGATGTTCATCTACTGTTTCTCAATTGAGCACTCCACCATTTGGAAAATGAAAAAGAAAAGAAAGAAAAAATCCAAGTAATAGATGAAATTGCAATAAAATTAGTAGTGAACAAGTTGAAGAAAAACAGCCAAAGTAGTTGATAGATTGAATGAACTATTGGACACGTGAGGATTGAAAATACTAAGAGGGTATAGAAAACAGAGCAATGAGAATTCTGAATTAGTAAATTATGAGAAATGGAGAAATGAAGAAATAATGCAGTGATTGAATTCACAATGAAGTTATAGAAAGTATAGATAATAGATTTAAAAAAAAAAGAGATATGGGTCATACACAGCAGCATATACTTGGAAGTGCTATCATACTGGCAGTAATCGTAGTATGTGGCATTCACGTCTTCCTATTTCCCATGTACACATCAAATCCACCTACTAGACACATGAAAATGTCGGTTTATGAACAGGCACTGTGCAGAGGTAGCCTCAAGTACATTAAAGTTACATCTGATTGGAGAAATCCATGTCCAAAGTATGGAATTGTATCTGCTGTACAGGGTGGGCGTTTGGGAAATCAAATTTGGGAGTATGCATCAGTTTGGGCTACAGCCAGAAGAACTGGACTCGAGCCATTTATGCCAAGGTGTATACTTAAAACACTGCAGGAACATTTTGATAATTTGAGCATACCATCACTGAGTTGTATTGGTAAATGTACTTTAGATATTGGACAAGTTGTTAATTCATTAGGACAATGGAATAGTACTGAGCAAAACATTATAATTCCAAGGTAAATTGCATCTGCTGAATTAACATTTAAAGGATCTTCTCACATAACAATTTCCAAAAAATATTTTTTTTTCTCGAAAATTTGCTATTTTAGATGCGAATCGACATTATGAACAAGTGAAATGCATACTCTATGGTGCAGATATCGCTGATCGAGCAAGAGTAAGATTTTTGCTCAAAATTTCATAAGGATCAGTTCAGTGGTTTGGAAGATTTTATCAACAAGCTGTTAAAATACATTGTTTCGAGAAAAATGCGTTTAAAGGTTCTTCAAATGAAAAATTATGCCTTCTAGATTATACCTTCTACTTGTTCATAATGTTCATTCGCCTCTAAAATAGCGAATTTCGAGAGAAAAATTTTTTTTTTTTGAAAATTATAACGTGAGAAGACCCCTTAAACTTCAATTGCTTCTACTCCCAATTATCCTCAATTTGTATTGTTTTGTTGGATTCAAAGAATCATAACTACATTTTAATTTGCAGGCATGCAGCTTCCTGGAACTTAATTCTCGGATGGCTTGATGATGTACGAAGAGAATTTACATTCAAGCCATACCTGAGAAATTATGCAGACAACCTTTTAACTCATATCGCACATACGTACAATAAAAGTTCACCAACTTTTGTTGGAATACACGTGAGAAGAACAGATTATGTTGATTATTTGTGGCAAAAACTCAAAGTTAAACCAGCACCAGTGCGTTATTATTTTTCAGCAATGAATTATTTCAATAAAAAATATGATAATGTTGTATTTGTTGTTGCTAGTGATTCAATAAGATGGTGCAAATATAATTTGCGAAGTAATACATATAAAATAACATTTATTTCGGATATGGAGGCACGTGGACCGGGCAAAGATTTAGCAGTACTTGCTGCATGCAATCACAGTATCATTGATTATGGTACTTATGGCTCATTTGGTGCTATTTTGGCAGCTGGTGAGACTATTGTTTATAATGTTACTTCATATTTTTCAACTATGATAGCTGATGTACTACCGAATTGGCATATCATGAGTTGAATATTTTATCCAAGTATTTATATTGTGTTTATTTATATATTGTCAGTAATTCCAAGAAGCATAACTTCATCTTTCCAATACTGATTCCCTTCGTGTTATGAATTTTTGTTTTATATAATTCAATGTATTTGTGAAATAACGGAGAAAATTAATTTTTGATAATTATTTTCTGCATTCATGGAAAATTCTAGTCATGTATATTTTTTCCATGAATTGTGAAGTATTTTGAAGATTAATATATGAAAAAAAAATGAAGAAAATTCTACAAATTTCTGGCAATCGCGTAAAACTGAAAATTACAGAATTATTTGAGGCCTCATCATAGAAAACCAAAAAAAAAGTTTAATTATCAATTGAACTCTCTCATAATATATGTACAATGATTTCATCTGTGATTCTCTTCCTTACTGTGCCAAGAAAAAAAAATAAGAAAAACAAAAAGAAGCAAAACACAAAAAATTATTATAAATAAAATATATATATATTATACAATAATAGTCATGATTATATTACCAGTATTTTTAAAATTTACTATACAATTCATCAACATACAAAATATAAAAAAAATGAAGAAAAATTAATCTTGTATAAACTTTAAGAGTGAAGAATAGTTAATTTTCTTTTTTTTTTCTCTCTCACTGAAAATTTTTTCCAAGATTCTACTGTACTAGTAAGAAAAAGTCTTAACAGATTCTGATAAAATATTTTCAGTGTCAGAAAGAAGAAACTAATGAAAAAAAAAAATATTTAGATGACAAAAAAATTGAGTCATTACTATCTAAGTGTATTCAAAGTAAATAAATATATTATTCTTATGCCTTGTGACCTGAACGTATCTAATGAATCTCTAAACAAAATAATTTAAAAAAATGTTAATTTCCTAGATATATTCCAATAAGCTCGAAGCATAAATTCGTGTATTAGTCTCTCTCTGGTTCCCCCCAAAAACAAAAAAAAACCTACCAGATACTGATACTCGTTAATTATGTATACCTTCTGTGATAATTGAAAAGGAGGAAAAAAAATGTATAATTTTTTGAGGCAATTGTCCAAAATTTATTTCGAAAATTTATGTATGTGAAGAATGTATTCCAATATAATATAATAATTGTTAAAATAATAGATAACAATTTGTGGTTTACGTATTACTACCACTCTTGACTCCACTTCCATACGTCTCATCCCATTTTATATAGAGTCCCAAGTCCAACTGAGAAACACTAGGTCTAACGGAGGTGAGAGCCTGATGAAAATCATCGACTGTCACACATCTCACATCATCTGTATGAATGCTTTCAAGTTGATCAAACGGAATGCTTCTGATAGGTCCCATACTGGCTTCCTTGCACAAATTAGCCATGTCAGCACCCGAATAATGCTGCGTGAGCTTCGCAATGTCATCGACATTCTCCTCCGCCAGATCATTTCTCACATTCTTCAAAAGATTCTGAACAATTTGCTTCCTCGCGTCTTCTTCAGGCAAAGGTATATACAGCCTCTTAACGAACCTCCTTCTAGCAGCTTCATCGAGTTCCTGAGGCCGATTTGTCGCTCCAATGACAAGAACTCTATCCTCTTCCCCAGTCGTAGCTCCATCAAGTTGCACCAAAAATTCAGTCTTAATTCTTCTCGAGCTCTCGTGTTCGGTTTCCGAGCGTTGAGTCAATAATGAATCAATTTCATCAATAAAAACCACAGATGGCTGACGTACTCTGGCAACTGCAAACAGTGCCCTAACCATTTTCTCCCCTTCTCCAACCCATTTCGACGTCAACGAACTCGCAGATATCGAAAAAAACGTAGATTTACTCTGCGAAGCAATGCATTTTCCAATCAAAGTTTTCCCAGTTCCAGGTGGTCCAAAGAGGAGAATACCTTTTGGGGGACGACGAAGTCCAGTGAATATGTCTGGTCGAAGCATTGGAAGTACAACAATTTCGTGGATGACTTTTTTTACTTCCATAAGACCAGCAACATCATTCCATTTGACTGTTGCTCCTCCATCCATTATCTCGTTCTTTATTAGTTCAATCATTTTCTCATCGATACCCTTCAGTCTCTCGTCTTCCAGAGAATTATCAGTGTTCTCCTTTGATTCATTGTCATTATCTTTGGAATTGTCCTGAGTTTTTGGGTCGCGTTTTAGAGGACATTTGAATGGTTCATGTATGGAGTTTTTACGCTTCATTTTATTGGCTTTTTCATTAACCTGTTTAAGCGCTCTCGCTGTTTGAAATGACTCGATGGAATCTTCTTTTGGCACTTCTTTCGGAGTTTTGGGGGCATTTCGAGGAAGATCGTGATCGTTGCCATATTTTTTAGTGAAAATATTCATTCTTCTGCTATTCTCAGGCTTTCCAAATAATCTTCTGGGTGTCTCGACAACTGCAACTGGTGATTTTCTCCTTAAATTACTTTTATCAGAATTAAATACTCTTTTAATATCTCTGTTCGATAAACGATTGGCCAAACGACTTTTGCAGTAACTCCATTCTGCAGTTTGACATGGCAATTCTTCCAGAAAATCCATAACTCCATTCTCTCGAGAATTCAAGCATGACTTGAATTTTACCTCTCTCGGCATCTCATTACTCTCATTAGTTGTTTCCTTTGTTTTTTTGATTTTCACATATTCTTCCAGGTTTTTCCTAAGTAGAGTCGTCACGAATTCATTGCAACTGTGGAGAAATTTGTGAAATATTAGTGAAATTTAGTCAAAAAAAAGGCGAAATCAGGGCAAAATGAACTTTTGGAGCAAAATGATTCAGGAATTTTTTTTTAAAAAGAAGGACTTTGTGGAAAAATTTGAAAAAAAAATCGAGAAAATCCTGCAGTATGTCTACATTTTTTATGAATTTTTTCAAATTATTTTGAAGCAGTCTTCACTCAAAAAAAAAAATATTTTCGTTCATTTTACCCGACAGGTTGATTTTTCCCTGATCTTCTATTTTTGACTTGAAAAAAAAATTATAATTGTAGACTTACGTTGGAATACTCTCTAGATACTTGAAAGCCAAACATTTTCGAAAATTATTAATTTCGTCTGTTTCGTATTCTCCACTGGCATTAAATTTCAGTGTTTGATAGGCTCCAACAGAAAATACATCTTCATTACCCATTCTCTGTCTCTTAAGTTTCTCCACTATTAATTAAATAATTAGTTATTATCAATACGTTCAACGTCTTCTTTCATAAATATTCAATTGTTCAAAACAATTGTAAATACGTACTCATATTGGTACTGACGAAAGAGCGTGAGGAACGTTGAGAACAGAATTTTCGTCTCCACGCTGCTTCCCCCACTCCTCTGGTTGTGACCAATGCCGTAACGTTCTAACAGAACAGCATGGATGCCATTGGTCAGAACTAGAGGAGTGGGAGAAATACCGTAGCACAAGGAGAGTTCGATTTCACGTTCGTTCCTTCGACTTTAACAATTCTAACCCCCGAAATGCGTATAAATACACGATAATATCAGCAGCAGTTGAATCGAATCGAGCAATGAATTATCCAACTGATTCATTCATTTATGCAATCAAGCGAGTCTTCAATGAGTAAACTACACTTGAATAACAATAATAAATGAGCCAAGATAGTATAAAAATGTTGGAGGTAATGCAAGTTCTTCTATGTAATATTAGATTTTTTAAGTAAATATTTCAATTAATTTTTTCAAATTGAATTTTAGGAACCGGATAAATCGACATCAGAGACTCATGAATTATCACCATCATCATCATCATCATCATTATGCACATCACTGAGGGCTGTGAAATCAACAGCTGTCGTTAAATACACAGCAGTTCAAACTCCAGCAACATTTGCCCAGTTACAGTGCAACACAGATTTGAATCATCCACCGAGTAACTGGTTGAGTAGTTCAGCAGAAAGTTATGGACTGCAGAATGTCTGGTCTCACAATACTGGTTTTTCATCATTTAGAATGGCCCACATGTTTCCAGACTGTGTTGGCGAGGTAGATGTTGTCTCAGATGCTGAAAATATAAAGAAATTATTGAAAATGCCTTACAGCCACGGGGTAGTATCAATGATGGTCCATAGAATTGAGAATACCTTGCTACTTGATGACTTTGACATTCACAAGTATTTGCTGAGACAAGCTGAGACCGATTGGGGATGGTTGAAAAAGTTTTTTTATGAAAATATATTGGAGAATAGTGGAGACGATGAGAAAAAGAAGAAATTGTTCCAGAAAACGAGCCACAATAGTCGTAACACACTGCAGCAAAAGAATTTGATATCAAAGTTCCTTTATCATTCATTAGTATTGGCAGATGATAAGTTTCATGATAAAGAGAATAGCAGTGACAAGGATTCGAGTATAATTAACAATGTTAATAAAGAGGAAATGATGAATTCTCTACCATTACAGAGTGTAGAGCCCATGTTACCAGAGCCTAAGAATGAAGACAAACTCCCAGACCCAAATCACAATCACAGCTTTACCAGAAACGTTGTATGGACATTTGAGAATATCCAGATGCTCATAGGCACGGATATGCCCATATTTGGTGGTCAAACACATCCCTGTATAAGCCTTCGTCTCCGAGACGTTAATAAACCCATCAACGTTCTAACAGGAATTGATTATTGGCTGGACAATCTCATGTCGAATGTACCCGAGGTGATAATGTGCTATCATCTGGATGGTATTGTTAAAAAATACGAATTGATTAAAACAGAGGATCTTCCAAATCTCGATGATGCTCAATTTAGTCCAAAAGTAATACGTGATATTGCCCAGAATATCTTGAGTTTCTTGAAGAATAATGCCACAAAAGCTGGACACACGTACTGGTTATTCAAAGGTAAAGATGATGATGTCGTTAAACTGTACGATTTAACATCTCTCTGTACAGATGACATGCCCAACGATGAAAGTGAGAAGGGGCAGAATCCATTTACAGTACCTGTTGCCATGCTTCTTTACAGAGTAGCTAGGAATATGAAGTATTCATTGGAACGACCATCTCGGGGACATCAGGGAACAATAAGGACACTATTGAATAATTGTGTGCAGCTATTGAATCGAGAAAAATACCCGCAAATCGTTACTTCAGCTCATTACATGCTATCAGATCTGTATATTCCTGCGGATACAGATCCTGCTAAGCCTACTCTCATTGAGGACAATTACAGTGATGAATCGGCAAATGATTGCAGCAATGGGACCAGCGATACTCGCGCAAGCAGCGAGAGTAATAATAATACTGATAATGAGGAGAATGTCAGTGCTACAGCCAGTGTTAAATCATTGATGTTGGCGGATGTGAAGGTCCAGTCGGAGCAAGAAGAATCAAAGTATAAACCACATGCGGTAATTGGAAATATTGCTGAACGTTGTCAAATTGCACTTGATCATGTTTACAATGGATTACAGTGCTTGAGATACTTCCCAACAAGTCAAGTTTTCGATGAAAATGAAGGAAATACTTTTGAAGATTCAACGAATAATTTGGAATCAGATAGTCACAAGTATTTCAGTTATTCTCATAATGATGTGAGTCCTAACGAGGAAATGCAGAATACAGCAAAGCCTTTTGAGGCGATACCAATGCCGTATTATTCATTGGAATCACTGAAGGAAAATCAAGTGATTGAGAATCAGATGATCAAAGATCAAGTTACGAGCTCGAGTCACAGTAACAAAAAGAAGAATCAGAGGAAAAAAAATCGACGAAATGATAATTCCAATGCTGGTGAGGATAGATCAGCACGTGAGAAAATTCTTTCTGATAATAAATCCCTCGTTGATGATAAATCGTCTGAAAAGTCACTGTTACTGTGTCAAAAGACGAAAGTTGAGACACTACCCACATGGGAGGCCCCGAAAAAAACAGACAATCACAGCTGGAAGGCACATTTGAAGACACTATTGTATGAAAAAGCTTCCCTTATATTTGCAGTTCTCGGTGAATATGAATATGCAAATCAGAACTATGGGGCTTCTCTAAGATACATCATAAATGTCTTAAAATGTCAAAAAATCCTTGAAATTTTTTGTCACATTAAAAACGACAAATTAATAAGTTATTTACTGGGAAGAGCTGGTGACTGCTGTTTGATGACTGTCCAAGACTGGCCAAATATCAATAAACACAGGGAAAAATTTGAGATCAATGATGAAATTGATGATAAAATTGTTGGTGATATTTCGAAAATACAGGATGATCTTGATATGAATGGCACCGAGTACTTTATCGGTGCTTTAGAATCTATCGAGAGCTGTTTAGTAGCTTCCCATAAATCATACGAAAAAGCACTGATACTTGAGCACATGGAGATTGATAAGAAGAATTTGTTGAGACGTCTTGGCAACATTAATAATGAATTAGGAGTACTTTACATGAATCAAGCGAGCAACAAGTGGCAGCAGTACGATCAACAAGGTCAGAATAACAATAGTAATAGTAATAATAATAATGATTCCTCTTCCCCATTAGATAGTAATAGTACAGATATCACTTGGCTTTTAACACAATCATTGAGCCATCTTGAATCTGGTATTAAAGCCTTTGAGACTGTCAAGGATGAAGCTAATTTGGCTCTTCTTCACTCGAATACCGGTAGACTCATGCGTTTATGTGCTCACATCAACGTAAATAAGCAAACACAGGAGAGGCATTTTTATAAAAAAGCTCTTTCAAGCTATCAAAAGGCTCTTCAAGTATTGGGCAATCGTAAAACCAATCCTGCAATATGGGATATGATTAATTGGGATTTATCGACAACTTTATTCACAATGGCAACGTTACTTCAAGACTATCCAGTCATAGGACATAAAAGTAATGAGGAGGAAATTGAGAGAGAACTCGTTGAAATACTGCATAAAGCTCTGAAACACTGTGACTGTGATACACCTGGGGCAAAGCAGCTTGTTTATCAATTTCGTGCAGCTACTATACAACATCGACTTGGTTCATTTCATCATCGAATTTATCGGAATCTCGAGTGCGATTGTGAGTCAGTAAAGCGTAAAAGCAATTTGCAACTCAGTAAACTTCATTATGAAAAGGCAGCTAAACTTTTTCTTTCATTGGAGCAACCTGTTGAATTTTTAACTGTTCAGCTTGAACGAGTTGCTCTTGCCGAGTATCAGGCACAAGTATCCACACTCTTTAATACTAAATTGAAGGTTTATCAATCTGCTCTAGATCATATTCTTCAGTGTCAGCCGATACTGCAACATTTGGAGATCAAAAATCAAACACAAAACTTACAGATTGCTAGTGAGAATAATGAATTTGAAAAAAGTGAAATTGATTCTTCTAGTAAATTGACTGAGGAAGAGCAAGATCAGGATAAACAGGAGGAAAAACTTGTACTATTACTGGAGCAAAGATTACAATATTTATTAAAATCATTGACGAAATTGTGCCTTGGAAAAAATACTTCCACATCAATCAATAAAAAAGAATGTCAAACTTTAGCTAATTTATACAAACAATGTTACAGTAAAAGCTTGAGATCAGAGAATCAAACGGATTTACCTCTAATTAGTCGTGTTTTGCTTCTTGTCAATGAAATTAATGACATGCTTTCTCAGGTGGAAAAATCTCTTTGATAATCATTCATTTATTCATCTCACAGTGATAATTACAGATAGGGATTATAATTTTTTTCATTAAATTTATTATTTATTATCTCAAGATCTTTCCCTTGTAAAATTCCTCGCTATTATATAAGAGAATAGTAAAATAAATATGTATATGTGATAAATGCACAAATGTTATCTATATAATTCGATCGTTTCATGTGATTTTTACATTCTCAATTTCCTCTACACTGAGAAAGAAAAAAGTAGTTAAAATGAAGAAATGAAATTTTTCAATTGTTTTTAACAAATTAATTTTTTCCAATGATTAATTTTTTTTTCTTATTGCATCAAAATTTACCTAGTTTATCAGTGGCTTCGCTACTTGCAAAAAAAATCTGCCTTAGAAAAATCAAGAAATTTGATGATTTCTAAAAATTTATCGAATTTTCAATTCTTTCAAAAAAAATTCTTTTTGAGAACGATTAAAAAATTAATTTTGTCATTTCTACTACTATTTTTTCTTCTCAGTGTATAATAGTCTGAATAATCATACTCATTTGTGACGATTATAATTAAGTATTTGGAAAATTAGCGAACGAGTTGTAATCAGTGGAACAAGGAGTAGCACTCCCACACCATTTAGTTTCTCTGAGAGCTTCGCAAGGTTTGCCTCCTCGACGTGACTTCATTACAATACTCCTTGATCTTTGAGTTTCACCAACTCCACAAGTGCGACTGCAAGCACTCCATGCACTCCAATCCCCGAGCTTGCAATCCCTCGGGCTACGGTCTTTATATCGTTTTTCCTTCGAGTAGAAATTCGTTTTTTTCATGTATAATTTGCGGCTGTTCTCTTGTCTGTCTGGTAACTCGATTATCTTTGGCCATTCCGACTTGTTGGAATTCTTATTCCTCGAATTTTCGATGCTCCATTGCATTGTATTATAATTAAGGGCACTGCCACTTGTTGTTCTCGCCGAATCCCCTGGTAATTTATTCTTTCTTGTTCCTCTATCACGTGGACCAGATGAAGTGAAATTACGCCGCTTCATCGATAATCCATACGACAATGCAATATCATTGATTATGGCAGTCTTCTTATTCTCATTCCTATCTGTTATTCGCGATCCAGTGTCGTCAGTAGTCTCATATCTGTAAATTTCGGAATTTAACGCTGTTAAAAATTTCACATATGAAAATACTTTATAAAAACTTTAATAACGTCTTTATAGAGTCTTTATAAAAAAGTTTCAATTCCTTATAAAAAAATATTCTTCATAAAGCACTTTCGTACGTGTTTCGTCTGAATTTTCCGTGCGAAATCCCGGAAATTTCAAACGAGTCACATTTCTACTGGAATTTCAGATAATTACTTCATTGAAAAATGAACACATCATCGATTTTCAAATAATTTCACACCTGGATATCGATGAAATTTGTAAATTTCAGTTTAATTGTTTCTTGAAAATTTAGTAAAAATACGAAAAATTCAAGAAAATATTAAAAATTCAAGTCATTTTTAATCTGAATATTCATGTTCAGTTGAAAATTCGAGCAAGCTATAGAATTTCCGTCTCATCTCTACTCAAGACTCATAGATTCTTTTGAATTTTCTCTGAAACTCACAGATTTCCTAATCATCTTCCCATAAAAAAAAAATTCAATATCATGTCCATGAAAATTCCCATCAAATTGTCATAAAATTTCCATTTTTTTCCTAACAGTGAATCAATAGAATAAATCATAATTCCTTGAGAGACATTTGCCATGATCAAAAATTACAATACCCATAATATTTATGATTTTTCGCCACAGGTTCTGCCAGCACAATTGGATCACGATGCAGCTCTTTATAGTCTATGCTATTTTCATGTCCATAAGAATAAGTTGGAATTGGCTTATAATCGTCTACGAATTTCCTTTCGATTCCATTCTCTTCGTAATTATTATTCGTATATTCTTTCAACTAGAAAAATAAGAGAAAAAGATAAGAAGAGCATGGGATATTTGACCTTGACCAGGGAATAGTTGAGTCAACGAACTATTGTGCGCATCCAGTTTGGCACAATCACTTTGTGCACACAGAAGAGGTTACAAGCATATTTTGTACATTTATGTGACTGAATCTGGCACATACAGATGTGCACGCGTTGGTATGACCTATCCGAAATATGCACACCTCCAGAGTGCTCACTAGAACCGTGAAAGTACTAAATGGACTCAGCCGAGTGAAGCGCGGTTTCTTTCAAATATTCTACAGATAAGAATTTTTTCGGCGTAGAAATTTCACATGATATCTTATTTATCATAGAATTTTTAATTATGGCCATAATGAAGAATCTTATGATAAATAAGATATCATGTGAAATTTCTACGCCGAAAAAATTTTATCTGTAGAATATTTGAAAGAAACCGCGCTTCACTCGGTTGAGTCCATTTAGTACTTTCACGGTACTAGTGAGCACTCTGGAGGTGTGCATATTTCGGATAGGTCATACCAACGCGTGCACATCTGTATGTGCCAGATTCAGTCACATAAATGTACAAAATATGCTTGTAACCTCTTCTGTGTGCACAAAGTGATTGTGCCAAACTGGATGCGCATAATAGTTCGTTGACTCAACTATTCCCTGGTCAAGGTCAAATATCCCGAAGAGCATAATAGCTATGAGTTGCAAGTCATCAATGAAATTAAAGAAATTTATCGTTTTATTGTCATTTTATATTTTTGAATGAAAGATAATCGAAAATAAAAAGCCTCGAACATGAGTACCTCGATTCTTGAAACGTTACCTTTAAAGGAGTGACTGAAAATTAATTTATCACCGATTGGAAAATCTTGGATAATAATAAGAAATTCAAGAAATTACGAAATAAATACCTTGATAAAAGTCAGTGTTGCAATTGGTGGTAGTCGTGGAAATTTTGCATGGTAAAAACTTCGTTTCGGATTCGTGGAGTAGAGTGGAGAAATTCGACGAATAAAACTCCTTCGACCAGTTCTCTTTTTGACAGTTGTAGAGCCGATAGAATTCTTCATACTAGCACCAAGTAGATCAAGCTGCTCATGCCGAAAATAATACTTTAATCTTATAATTTTCAGCAATATTAATTTTTAATGTTCAATTTAATTATTTCCAAATGAATTTGAGGAAATATGAAAAATATGCACTTATGGAAATTGAAAAAGAAATCATAAGTACACATTTTTCGAATACTTTGTTTATAATAATTTATTTATTTAAAGAAAAAATCAATAAATTATCAGATGTGTGCTAATTTCATTATGATGAATCTTCTATAACTTCTCTCAAATCGATTTTTCGAACATTTTCACTATCAATTTCAAATAAATTTCGAAAACTCCACAGATTTCAGAGATTTCTCGCAATTTCTATCAGAATTCTCTCTTTTTTTGGTGATTTCAAGATTTTTCCCAAATTTTATAAGATTTAAAAAAATTAAAAAAATTTCAGAAATAGTTTTAAAAAATCTGAAATTTTCATAAAATTTCTAATTTTGATGTACACTAGATTTTGCAAATGATTACCCCTCGTATAATTCTATATCTTTACTCTTTCATTATTTTTTATATATTGAAAAAAGTGGGAAAGATGCTGTATTATATGGGGAACTCAATGTAAAGAGCCGAAAGGCTTATCCTTGAAAAGTAGAAAAATAATAATAAAAAATTATTTGTAAAATTAAAGCAATACCTCAATGGTAAACGTGTCAATCCAATTTCCTTGAGTGCAAAGTTGAAAACTGTCAACTCCAATGAACCAATCGGGACTCGGAGTTATTCTCGACATCATACTAACATAAGTGTGATTGCTGTCAAAAAATGCTCTAGTAGTACTTGTTCCATTGCCCTGGAGTATTCCCAAGCCATAAAATGAATCTAGAACACTTGGATTATTTCGAGTGTCGTCTAATCCGTCAGTTCGACCAGTTTCAACATAATAATTAGCACCGGAGCTCAAACGTTTGCCCAAACGATAGAGAGAGTACGTTTCATCATGTGTATTCCCTATAAAATCCGGAAAAATTCCAAAAAAATCAGTAACAATAGAATTCAATTTTAAAAAAATCATCAAATTAAAACATCAACATACCAATAATTCTGCCAAATTGTGCTCGACTTCTCCAGTATGGATTGATCCTTGGAAATCCAATTTTCGTCAAATAAGTATTGAGTACAATTTTATAAAGTACCAATTTATCCTCCCTCCTATCATAAGATTCTATCGATGAAGTTATACGTAAAAAATATATAATTAGCAATACTAAAGAACCAATCCACGTGTTTTTACACATCTGCAAGAGAATAATTGATATTAAAAAATTATTAACATGAATTAAAAATAATTAATCAATTAATTATCATCAATAACATCCAAATACTACATTAATTACATTAATTTATCTATAATTTTCATGTATATTAAAAATAATAATCCGTTGCTTTTTTACATTTTACCCTCTATTACAACTCATATATTTGCCATGAGCCAGTTTTAAGTATATTTCCCTCAACGTTGCTATGCCGTTCTCGTTTCTATTCTGGTTTTCACGAAAAACATTATGCGTCAGTGAAGCCCTCAAACTCAGAATACAGCTAAGAGTACGATGACTTTTTCAGAGAGACCCATCACACAACACATGTGTATATCTATTTATTCACCGTTTATATTTAAACTGACTCTTAATTATATAGCATCTGTCTTAATTACATTCATCTGCTCATGCTTCTTCGTTGTCGGATGGATTCGTCTCCTTTTGAAGAAAGTGATTGGATTAATTTCATCAATTAATTCATTTCTGCAATTTTTATTTTCCTCTAATTGCTCCAATTAGAGTTTAAATTTATATTTACCAATGACTCCAGAAGTATTGAATTTACGCGCCAATTGACGCGCATCTGCGCGCATTGCTTCTATATCTATATATAGACCAATGATGATGAATGAATGAAGGCAACGGCGGAAATGAACCGTCTCGCTTGTATTATTTCATTGATGATTCGGTTCCACATTAACGTCGTTCATTGGCTGGCGTATTGAACACGTGGCGCACAACATAACACATCATTCTCGTTCCAACGCCAACCGGTATAACCCTCAGTATCACAATTGTTCACAATCTTCCTTCTCGTCGACACCATAAAGACGAGATCATTTAGTGCTGGTACATCTCCCATCATTGTATCACTGAAATTTTTGCGAATTACTGTATATCAAGGAAAAACAATGAAGTACTTGCTAATTACACTAGTTTGCCTGATCTCCGTGGGTTCTATCCTCGGTGAATCCTGTCAAAAACCTGAAATTACAGCATCAACATATGTAACTGAAGACGCAACGATCTTGACAAATGTTGCATTTACAACTCAATTTACATTGAAATGCAGTAATGGAGTCAAGGATATCTCTCTTTATGCTGAGTGCGAGGGAAAATCACTGCCAGCTGTGAGACTCAGTGCAGACAATAAATATCAGGTAATTCATTAATTTAGATGTTTAGTATTGGTTTTAGAAAAGTGGTGGAGACTGGAGTAAAATGAACCTGCAGTTCAAAGTTATTTGAATTTTTTTTTTTTTGAGAGTCAAAGGCTGTTGGGAAAAATTCGAAGAAATTTAAGAACAATGTCCACATATTGGAGCATTTTCTCAAATTTTTTCAGATTTTTCGACAAAGTCTTTTACTCCGAAAAAAATCATGAATCATTTTTCGGTTACTCCAAAGGTCCATTTTGCCCCAGTCTCTTCTATAACAAATTGATGGATTCTTGATGATTGATGATATTATAAGTATCATGGACTCATTTAAAAAAAGTGATAAAGATTGGAGCAAAATGGGCCTGCAGTTCAAAATGATTTGAATTTTTTTTTTGAGAGTCAAAGGCTCTGCGGAAAAATCTGAAAAAATTCAGTAACAATTTCCACATATTGGAGCATTTCTTCAATTTTTTTCAAATTTTTCGACCGAGTCCTTTACTCCGAAAAAAAATAATGAATCATTTTCCTTTACACCACAGGTCCATTTTGCCCCAGTCTCTCCTACAGATAGCATAATTGATGGAATTTTTAATGATTGATAATATTATAGGTATCATGGACTGAAGACGTGAAAAAGGTGCGTTCCGGAGCTTATGATATCAAATTGTTCGACGAGGAAAGCTATGCAGCACTCCGAAAAGCAATTCGCAATGGTGATGATCCAGAATCAGTTAAGCCCCTTGCAGTTGTTACGTTGAACAATCCAGGAATTTATCAAGGTCCTTGGATAAATTCAGAGCTACTCGCAGTATTACTGGCTGTTATGGTGTCCTATGCAGCTTTCTCAGCAAAATCCAAACTCGTAGCTTAATATGTTAAATACTGAGTAACTATCTTGTACTTTTAAAATAAGAGATTTATATTTAAAAAAAAAAATTCGATCTAAAACTAAGTTCGTCATTGTTTCTTGCTCTCCTTTTGTGATCAATGTATTTTCATATGGAATTTAATCAAATAAAATTATCATTCAGTACAAATTTGATGGAGCTGGTTTTCCAAAGAGATGCTTCCAAGAAGTCGGCACTGTTGTGTTAATAATATCGAGAGAGATCAATTTACATAAGTATCTTAAAAATCCAATTGCATCTGGGATGTTGTCTCCTTCAGAGCAGAAACGGAGGAGGATAGCTGAAGGTATATGATGATTTTTCAAGAAATCGAAGAGATCCAAGGCAAATCCACCACCTGGTATTCTCAGGACTTCAGAATCATTGAACATATTCCTCTCATTCTCCAGTTTAATCCAATTTAAATTGACAATTTTATCACGAAATTCTGATGATATATCTGGCGAAAGTACGTATCTTATGGTTTCGGTTTGAAGCTGTATGTCAGTGCGAGTGTGAGCCCATCCACTCGTCAAAATTATAACCTTGATAAAGAATTTTATGAATTAGTCCATTTTGCATTATTTTTAAGGGCAAGTGGAGGGTGGAATGGACTTTAGAGTGAAACAGTTGGAGACAGATTTTTTTTTTTAATTCTGGATTCGAAAAGCTGAGAAAATATTAGGCAGAAAGCAAGTGCGAGAATTGATTTTCCTCAATTTTTTGACGATTCCATTTTTTTGGGGGCAACATTTGAATTTTTTCTGCAAAAATTCACTTTTTTTTATAAATATCTTTGGGTTCATTGGTCACAAAGGGAAAATTCTGTATGGAGATGAAAGGTGAAATCATTTGGCATCAATTTATGAGATTTTCAATGAAAAAAGGATTAATTTGCAGGGTATTTATGGGTACTTTTGTGAAAATTAGGTTTTGCTCCATTATTATCTTGAAATTCTCATTTTTCAATCAAAAAACCCCATGAATCAATAGCAAATGATCTCATCTTTCACCTCCATTCAAAATTTTTACGATTCGATCAATATAACTAGGCATACTTCCAAAATAATTAACATCTTGCCCAAAAAAAGTAGAATTTTTTAAAAATTACGACAAAATCATTTCTGCCGCATGATTTCTTCTGCAAATTTTCTCAGTTTTCCAACGAAATAATGAAAAAAAAACCCTCTCCAATAATTCTATTGATGTCAAGCCATTTTCATAATATACACATCAAAACTCAAATGTGTCTCTTTCACCCTCTCATGTCCATTTTACCCCACCTGCCCCTGTAATGAAAAAAAAAACATTAATTAACTATTCTACCTTGGAAATTTTTTCATTGTCAATAAAGTTTTTCAATGAAAGAAAAAATGTATTCAATTTCTTTACATTTGGTGATCTTATCTGAATGACAACGAGTTTATTCGGTGAATTGTGATAAATGTCGCAGGATGTGCATAATTGTTCGGAATTCTTCATGTATGGATCAACTCCAATAATTGGGATTAATGAGGAGGTCAGTATGTGTCCGATTTTCTTTAATTGTCCATTCGATATTAGTAAATCGACAGTCAATTGAGCAACATTTCCCACAGCTACTGAAGGAATTATCAGTGTACAATCTGACAGATCCACTGTATCAATTAATTTGATCATTTTTGAAGTTTATTTTCCTTTATATTGTCAAAAAAAACAATAAAAACACTTGTCAACTTTTTTATATCAATAAAAATTTCCTGATGAGCCAATGAAAAGCTACTGTTTTATTATTATAGGAGTTTTTCAATATTTGTTTGATCATCATTCGGATCCTTGAGAGTAATTCGTCAATTTTGGCGCTAGTAGTCGTGTCTTTTAGTCTTTTGATGAGAGCGCATGCGCACCACGCGTTCGGTCCGAAAATTTGAATTTGGAAATGTGACCTGGACACACAGCAATACGTCATTAATTCCGGAGTGACACGAAAATCGTGGAAAATTTTTGAGTGCTTGGGTCGAAGAAGATGTGATGAACGAATTCACTTGGTTCAAGAATGTTTCAGATTTTTTTCATTGACATTCGACGTTATGTTTCAGACTGGAGACTGAAAACGTTACTTTAGTTTAGTTTCCAAGCGAATAACGAAACAAAAGTGCTAACGTTACTTCCGGTAGCAAAATATTATGGTAGAGAAGCAGGAAAACGGTTTCCCCTCGATATTTGCAATTAATTCATGTATTGTCACCTTGAAATTGAAAGGGCATGAGTCCCCTTTTCTACTTCTTGCTTTCGAAGCTTTGTCATGACACCTTTTTTCAAATTTGAGTCTTCATCGCATGACCCGGAGCAATCCATAACATCGAGAAATTATAGTGGGAACAAATGTTTGTATGTATGTCGTAAATTTCTTGTAGCTTTGATAATTCAATAATAAATTGATAGGGGAAGGTGGGGCAAAATGAACATCAGGGGTAAAATGGATACATCTAAATTTTTTGGCAAATATTATGGAAAACTCTTGAAATTAAGGGAAATATTGGCGGTAGATTGTTTTTGATGATTTCATTGGAAAGCTGAGGAAATTTTAGATGGGAAACAAGTGCCGAAATTAATTTTTTGGAGTTTTTGGGGATTTTGACTTTTTTGAGCTTTTTAGAGGGGTAAAAGCCTTGTTTTTTTTGAAAATTTTCAGTTTTTTGAGAATATCTTTGATTCTATTTGTCGTAGCGCAAAAATTCTAACGGGAGGTGAAAGGTGAGATCATTTGCCATCGATTTATAGGGTTTTAAATTCAAAAATATCGATTTTTGAGGTATTTATGGACATTTCTGTGAAACAACTTTGTGAAACAGTTTTTGGCCTATAACTATTCCAAAAATTGACATTTTTGAATTCAAAACCCCATAATTCGATGGGAAATGAGCTCACCTTTCATTTGAGACCAACGGCAAATCGCTATGACCAATAGAACCACAGATATTTGGAGAAAACTGAAGATTTGAAAAAAAAAGAAAGGCTTCTACCCCTCAAAAATGCCAAAAAATATAGATTCTCAAAAAAAACGAAAAAAAATACGAATGACACTCGTTTTCCGGCTAAAATTTCCTCAGCTTTTCAATAGAATGATCAAAAAAAATCAATCTCTAACCATTTCATTATAGTATCCATTTTGCCCCACTCTCCCCTATAGAAAGCTGGAAATCCACTGGCTCATAGTCATAATGAGTTTGAAGAACGTTGAATGTTGATGTCAAAGTTGATTCATAACTGACTCAGTTTAATTTTAAGCAAGTTTTGTTACCGATTTTCCTATCAGGACTAAGGTTTTCCGAATTTCATTACCACTTTAATTTCCATTTTAATACGTTTCCAGTAACGAAACGCAAGAAACTGAGTTTCGTTTCGTTACCGAGTTGTGTTTCCAGTTTCTGCAGTTTCAGAATTCAAATTCTCGTAACTAATGCGTTGTGCACATGCGCTCTCATCACTCTTCTAAATGAAGAGACCAAAAGACTTGACTAATGTTTCGCCACTTCTTTACCAACAAAAAGAGAAATTCTACCGGAATTCTAACCAATTCACCTACCTGTTACAATTTATACTAATAATAATACATAAATAATAATAATATTGGAGAAAAGCCGGCAGAAACATAAGAGTTGCGCATTGCACATTAAACATTTGGATAAAATTATTTAAATATAGGGGAAAAGTCGGGTAAAATGGACATTTCAATAAAACTGTCTGAAATGAATTTTTTTTCAATGATTTGATTTTAAGAAAAAAAATTAGGAAATTTCTGAATACAATCATGTGTTGAAAATTGATTTTCGAGAATTTTTTTTTGAATTTAGACTCTTTTAGGTAAAAATTGACGGTTTTGAAAAAATCGGTTATATTCCCGGGAAAATGAAAATTTTCAAAAATGGAAACGTTTAGACCTTCAATTATCAGTTAAAACAGTCGAAATTTTCGTTAAAAAATTCCAAAAAAAAATCAATTGTGACAAATATTTTGCAGACAAAAAAATTCTCATTTTTTCATTCAAAATTATTTAAAAAATTCAGTTTCAGCTAATTTTACTATTTCCAAGCAATTTTTTCTATTTCACAGACGATTAGAAATTACCACCTAAAATTCGATGCTTCCATTTTTTTCCTCATGTCCATTACTACCCTACCTTTTCCCTCTATGCATATATATAATATATACACACACATATTATTATTACTTGTGAATGGGAATGCATTGGGCCGAAGGTTGAGGCTTGTGATGAATAATATAATTATATGAGTGAATATTAATAATAAAAAGTGTCTTCTCCATCCACACAACAGTTTGGGATGGACTGGATCTGGATGAATCTGTGTGACTTGCACGTGTAAAAAGAAAAGTTAAGGAGAGAATTAAATTGTACACATTATACATAAGAAATCAGAGAAAAAAAAATTGGAAAAAATTGAAACAACCAAGAATTTAAAAAAAGGAGAATGTTGAGTTATGGGAAAGGATTTGGCCAAATATCGAGGATCACGAGACATGCTTATCCTACTCACATAAAGTCACGAGCTTTTGAATTTTTGGGAGGTTAGTACAAGCCTTATGATTTAATTTAATATTCTTCTACTCAATTTGAAGAGGTAATGATTCAATTATCTAATCGAAATTAGAATAAATATAATATTATAATTTAATTTTCTTAGGTTAATTATCATTCAGAATCAAGTGATTGATGATACTGAATATCGCAGATGTCTGACAATTTTTTGGATTTTTTTTTTTAAATATTACTAAAAAAAAGTATTTAAAAAAATAGCAATTA
This sequence comes from Aleiodes alternator, assembly GCA_963921955.1. Lineage (NCBI taxonomy): Eukaryota > Metazoa > Arthropoda > Insecta > Hymenoptera > Braconidae > Aleiodes > Aleiodes alternator. The sequence goes on along the minus strand of OY998098.1, from coordinate 13,307,621 downwards.
TAGTTTTTTGAATTTTCCACATGTGCTTATTTTTTATTTTGCAAAGAATAATGTATTTGTTGAGGAAAAGGACTAAATCATGTCAGATGTCTGATATTTTATTTATTTATTTATTTCAACGCCCCCGGCAATTTTACATGTTTCATGATTTTAACGTTTGTGTAGAGAGTATTAATGCACAAAAATGAAGAAAAATAGTCTTCATGTATTAAAATTATAAACCATAAATTTCAAATCATAAACTCTAATCAGAGTATCATTTATATCACTAAGGATTCACCATAAATGTCTTTCAAATTATTAATTAAATTTCATTAAATTATTAATTTCTCACCTTAATTTTTAATTTTCTCTGCAAACTGTCCAAAGAAGTCAATTTCATTTGCATATTTATTAACCACTTTCAATATTCTATTCATCGAAGCCCAAATTTAAAACTGGGTTGAAAATTTTTATTATAATTTCATTTTCATTAATGCATATTTTCATAATTCCAGGAATTGGTGGTCTCAGACATGCCAGCAATGGTAGTAAAAAAACGGGAAAAACATTGAGAGCTGAAGAATGTATTCCATCAAAAAAGACACCACCTGAAGAAATACCACCATGTACATCATCAAAGCCCAACAGATTTTGTCCACCTGCCTGCGAAGATATTTGCGGAAAAATACCCCCAGTATCATCGGATACCACCGGCAATACACCTTATGCCAAGTACTGGAAGCATATTGTAACAATAATAATAATCGCTGGAACGACTATCTATGCTTATACCCAGACAGATTGGTTGAAGGGAAGCAAAGCTCCAGATGTGCCAGTATCATCGAAAAAAAAGAAGGAGAATGATGGTAAAACCAGTGAGAAAGAGAAATTACGTTATCCAGTGACGTCTACCTCAATACCACAAAAAGTTCCATACTTGTTGATCGGGGGTGGAACAGCTGCATTTTCAGCATTTCGTTCGATTAAATCACGTGATCCAAAGGCAAAAGTTCTAGTTGTAACAGACGAGCCAGATCATCCGTACATGAGGCCACCATTGTCGAAGGAACTTTGGTACAATAAAGATAGAGATTCATCAGGTCCATTGACATTTAGACAGTGGAATGGTACAGAGAGAAGTTTGTATTATGAACCACCTGAATTTTATACTAAAGTGGATAATCTCATGAATTCGGAAAAAGGCGGAGTCAGTGTAGCAACTGGCTGGAGAATAAAGGAGATTGATCCATTTAAAAAAATTGCAATTCTTGATGATGGCTATGAGATTGAGTATGACAAGTGCCTGATTGCTACTGGTACATCGGCAAAAAATCTCTCGATATTTGAAAATGTCGATGATTCAATTAAAGCAAAAATCATTCCATTCAGGACAAAAGATGATTTTCTAGAGCTTGAAAAGCAATTGGCCAATCCAAAAGTATCAAATATTGTTATTGTTGGTGGTGGATTTTTAGGATCAGAGCTTGCATGTTCACTTTCACGTAATATTGATAATACAGACAAGCATGTTTATCAAATTTACAAAGAAAAATTCATAATGTCACAGGTACTGCCAGAGTATCTGAGTGAATGGACAACTAAAAGATCTATGTTAGAGGGTGTCAATTGCATACCAAATTGTGAAATTGAAAATTATGAAGTTAAAAATGAACGTGTAAATTTGTTACTGACTAATGGAAAGACAATTGAGGCTGATCAAGTAGTTGTGGCAGTTGGTGTTGAGGCAAATACAGATCTTGCCAAGTCATCGAATCTTGAAATTGATCCAATAACTGGTGGATTTCTCGTTAATGCTGAACTTGAGGCACGAAGTGATCTCTGGGTGGCTGGGGATGCTGCTAGTTTTTATGACATTAAACTTGGTAGAAGACGAGTTGAGCATCACGATCATGCAGTAATTTCTGGAAGACTAGCGGGTGAAAATATGACTGGTGCTGGCAAACCATATCTTCATCAATCCATGTTCTGGTCGGATTTGGGACCTGATGTTGGATACGAAGCTATTGGAATAGTCGATTCTACACTTCCAACTGTTGGGGTTTTTGCTAAGATCAATAATGATAATGGTCATGGTGAAAAAGACTCGACTGCCTCAGTTTCACAGGACAGTAAGGTAGTTGATGATAATAAACAAAAAATCCAAGAATCTGGTTCAACTGGTGATACAAAATCTTCGCAAAAAGAAGAGGATTATAGCAGAGGCGTTGTTTTTTATCTCAAGAATGATACTGTAGTTGGAATAGTTCTCTGGAACATTTTCAATCGTATGTCACTGGCGCGTCAGGTGAGAATTTCATGCATTCCATTAATTAAAGTATTAATCAATTTTATTAATTAAAAAATAATCTTGCCTTTTTCTTCTCTCAGGTTTTAGCAAGAGAGACTCATTACGAAGATTTAAATGAAATAGCCAAATTATTTGCGATTCATGAAGAGTGATTGTTGATGTTTCAATGATTGAGGAGAAGAGGATGAAAAAAACAAATTGTGAATGGAAAAAAAAACCGCAAAACTCGTACAAAATAAATGAGCATTTAATATTTCACACGATTAAATAAAAATGAGTCATTCTTAATTAAACAAGAATAATGAGGTGACATAGATATGATGATAATAGGATGCAGAAGACGGGGAAGAACAATGAAGAGGAAAAATAATTTTACTGGTACATAATTATAAAAGTATTATTATTATTTTCTTTTCTATACCTACAATAAAGGTGAATCAATAGTCATTATCAGTTGACGAATTATTCTTCATCCAGTGAAGTGGATTCGTTCTGAATTAATAATGGAAGAATTTTGTTTCTATACTTTTTTGCTAATTCGTCCATATAAGAAATGTAATTGTGACACTGGTAGCTGCTGAAATCCTAGAATAAAAGATGGACAAGTAATCGAGGGTAAGCATAGGATTGGAGATTTTTTTTTTTAATTTTTGAGTAAAGAATATATTTACCATATTTTCCGGCCACAATTTGTTATCTATTATATCTTGCATAATGATAGATTCAGAATGTTTCAACAAGGAAGCACAATAATAAACAATGTAATCCGGTGGATTTAATATGCATAGAGCTAAAAAATTAACAATTTCCGACCATTCAAGAACTCCCCAGAAACATTGAGCTAGCATTCTATTGCACAGCATCCACCACTTGATCCCAAATTCGGTCTTGAATTAACCCAAAATCATAGTTTTCTCAGTATTATTGAATTTTCAAAGATTTATTAATGATTCCAATATGATTTTTTTACCTTCAAAGCATAGTTGATTGCCGAGAACTCTTGAGTTACAATCAAGTTGATTTGTTGAGATATCAGGAATTGCGTTGCAAGTTTCTGCTCATTATTCGAGTCGAAAGATATTTGATGCATTTGCCATATGTAGATGGCTGAAGGAAATCGTACAAAATTCTTGACAAACGTTTTGCATCTAGAATGAGTAAACTTTTTTTACTAATAATGATTTATTGAATTTATTATATAAAAAATAGTATTTTCATTAATTAAGCCAGAAGGAAGGTTCGGTAGTGGAATTTATATCATATTCATCATATAGATGTACATTTAATGTATCAAATATAGGAAAATATTTTTTTTCTCTTTTGGCAAAAGTCTGTGATGAGAAAATGAAAAATCTTGATCATTAATATCAAAATTGAATTATTGAAATGAAGATCAAGTTTTCAATCTGAGACTAGTCAATGATGATTCCAAAGTCGCTAGAGTCTCATGAAATTGAGTTTTTCCTCTTCAATTTTTATTAATGAGAGGAGAATTCTTTCATTTGATTCGCGGCTTTCTGAGACACTTAAAATAATTGCTCAAAACTCTTGAATCAACTCACCTGTTGATATTACCATCACAAACAACGAATATTGTACCGAAAAACCAATCGAATCCTTCAAAGTATGGTTTTCTCTCGTATTTTATGAATTTATGAACTGATGTCAGAACTCGCTTCAAATTATCCTTCATTTTTTCTTTATCATTGATGTTTTCACAGTGATCTTCAGCGAATCGAACTACTAGATCCAATGCAATTTCTTCTTCTGGTAACCAATCATAGTCATTTTCAGCTTGATTGGTCCATTTGAACATGTCGACCCATTCAACAGGAGAAATTGCTCTCTCCATCTGATCTAATAAATTCAGGAGAGTCGAGTGCTGTTGAGGCAGATAAAATATGGGTTGATATAGATAAACAAGGGAAAATGTGGTAAAATGATGATAATGATAATTATAATTAGTACAAATCCAATTTTCTTTCTTCAATTTTTTCAAACAAATGAATTATAATGTTTATTTGTTGAAAAAAAAATTCAAAAATGAAGATTGTTTGATGTTTTTGCCATTTTCAGCAGGGTGAGTGGACCAGTGTTCGAACTTTTCCAGTCATGGTACTATTTGACGTATTTATTCTGAGAAAAATAGGTAATCCAGCAAAATATCATTTTCTTCATCTTTGAAACACAATATAATGGTCATTACCTCAAATAAGAGCCTATAAAACTATTAAATGTATGAGTAATTGAGGAATTTCTTCTGTTCGATCACTGGTGTTAGACGAGATTTATCTGTTCGACCACTGGACCACTCATCCTATTCATGTAAAATGAGAATTTTAATTTAAAATTGGGGAAATAATTTTTTTTTAATGATGGCCCGAAAGGATTGAGAAAAATTTTGCTAGAAAACATGGGTTAAAGTTGATTTTTTTTTCTTTTTTTCGAAAAATCATCCATTTTACCCTATTTTAAGTGAACACAATTTCTCAATACCTTCATTGGATTTTTCGAATTTTTATGAGCATTTCTGATTTGCATCAACCAGCCACTATCACGCAGACCTGGTTTACAGTCTTTCAATGATTCATCAAGTTCAGATGAATCCTCCGAGTTTATTGCCTCAAATTCACTTCTATGTTCAGGCGTGGGTGGTGGAAAATCAGAATAAATCTTACATCTTTCGGGATTCCTATCATCCTCTGCATTTTTCAATTTATGCCGAATAAAGTATGATTTTGATAAAATTAAGCTGCGTAGTATGCTGGCTTCATCAATAACATAGACTGTATGCTTTTCCTCAGAATCATTTTCTTCACCATCATCATCACCATAATCACTCTCATTGCTTTCAATTTTTTCCTTATATTTAGTAACTTCAGTGAGATTATAATTTTGAAGATCGAGTAATTTCGACTGAAAATGAAGAAAAAAAATCAATGAAAAATAGGAAAATGTCTCCAATTGTCTGAAATTACCTGGAGATCATAGGTTTTCAGTATATAAATCAAAATATCAAGATTCCAAATGACTGTCTCTAATGAGAGAAGACTCAAGTAATGAAAGGGCGAGTCAATTATCGTCGAATGCTCGAATAATTCAACTAAATTCTGCGGACATTTTTCATCAGTCTCGACCAAGTCTCTCTCCACTCTATCCACCATGAAAATAATAAAACCTGAATGAACAATCAGAGAAAAAAAATTATGAGCTTCATCAAGGGATTATGATAATGAAATTAGCAGACATCTTTCTGTGTTTTTTTAAAAAACTAAATTATTTTAAAAAAAATAAAAAAATAGCACTTATAGAATTTTTCTTCCCTTTATAATTTTCTAAATGTGCAAATTGCCATTTTGTTTGAATAATTTCCTTGTAAAAAAAAATATGAAGTATATATCAAATTATATAGAAAAATATGGAAAAAAAAATTTTTTTAATAAAAAAAATATATGAAAATTTTTAAAAAAGTATATAAATTGGAAGATTTCTGCTATTCTCAGTAACATAGAAGATTAAACTTCCAATTACCAACAACTCACATTTGGTATTTAAAGAGAATAACGAAAGCATGTGAATGAATTTCAAAAGAGTTTGACAATCACTCAAATCCATGAATTCCTCGAAATTCTCCATATCCTGAGGAAGTTGAGATAAAAGAAGCGCAAGTGTATCTGGGATTAATTCACTGACAACTTGACATGCCGAGTCAAAGTATGTTACAGAAGATACGAAAGAAATTATCTCGTTTGAGCTCCAGGGATATCTGAATGGATTTATCGAGCTCCTGACCAATTCATCGAATACAACGGAATATTCCGATAGTAATTGTAATCCAAGAGGCCATGAAACAATCTTGACAAGCATGTCTTTAATAGCCCTAGAAAAATAATCATAAACCATTGATTCCTCAATATACAAGATAAATGTCCCAAAAAGGATTTAAATAAGTATTTGAAAAATCTAATAAGGGACAAAATAAGCTGTAGAAACAAAATTAGTTGAAAATTGAGAAATTGGTACCATTTCTTTCAGTAGTGAAGAGGTAAAACAGGATAAATCGACTTATCTTTGTGATCATTTTAAAGGAAATAACTCGGAAACTAAGTGCGATAAGGCGATATTATCCATTTTTTCAGTAAAAATTTCAAAGAAGTCCAAAAGAAATCCAGGGCAAAACTGTCCAATCTCACTTATTTTCTAAGATTTTTACAAAAAACTAAATGAGGAAAAAAAATAGACTTATCTTGTATTACCTCTTCCCTACTGCTTCAATTTGACATTCTTTTGATTTTTCCAAGATTTGAAAAAATAAAAAAAATGCTACCAATCTTCCAGTTTTCAATTGCTTCTCTGTTTCTATGGCTTATTTTATTCCTCATTACACTCTTCACCGACTCACTTCACCAAATTTGAGAGTTTCTTGTTATATAAATTTTTGTCAACAATTTTCTACGAATAATTAAGTTTCTCCCGATTTTACCTCCCAGAAATTCTTAAAAATGAAAAAATAAAGGGCAAGTAATGGCAACAAACCCGTCCAACTGTAGAGTACTATTTTCCTGACCCACAGAATATTTCTGAATTTTATTGAAGAAATATTCGATCGAAGGATACAATTGATTCTGCAAGACTCCATAAATCGCATCGAAATTTTCTAAAACACAAAAAAGTTTTCCAACAGCATCCAAAGCTGTGATGACATGATCGATATTCATAACGGCTATTGGTTGCCGTAATACTATCGATGTATAATCCAAAAGAGCATCAACTGGATCTGGAACCGGTACTTTTCCATCATCATTTTTATCAGCTTCATCTAAAGTAGATTGAACGTGCTGATGATTAATGAAAACCGATGCATCCTCAGAATCAAGGATAGAATTGATGAGATCCATTGTGTGCGGTGATAAATTTCCGTCATTTTCATAAATAAATTTGAAGAGTGGAGCAAGAGCAACATTGAGAAAATTCGAGTCGAATGAGAATTTCGGTTGATCGATGATGCTTCTCAGGACACATTGGGAAATGTGGTAAACGCACTTGGGTGTTGTCGAAGTGGCCAATAAATTAAGAGAATTAACGAGTGCTAATGAGAAGTCATTTGGCGATAAAGGCACTTCTATACTGTAAGAAGATGCGGATCCATTCAAGCAATTGTTGATCTGAGCCACAAAATTGAGACAGTGAAGATACGTTATGACTTCGATAGTATCACCCGATACAAAAACTGAACGATAATTCGATTGAACTGCATCGTCTTTTATCGTGTATGCAAATGAGCTATTGAGCATTGGGTTTTCCAAGCCCTTTTGAACGATACCATAAACTTTTTGGAGCAGATTCGGTGATTTTGATACAGCAGCGATGAATGTTCTTCTCGTTGAAACACTGTGAATCCACTTTTCGCTCCAATTAGCCTGAGGCTCAAGAAGAGACACTAAATGCAGTGTACTTACACCTCTGGAGAGTGAAAGCTTGTTACTGTCATCGTCCCAGGTCAATAATACAATAAATTGATCAATCATCTCTTCCATTATTCTATCAACATTTCTCGTTATCTTCAGCACTTCTTTGTGGTGTTTGACGATTACGTAGAGCAGACGAATTAATTTCTCATGAATGAATATTTTGAAATTAACTCCTGTACTAAAATTCGGTAGGGAATATTCGTTTGTCGATTTTTCGGAGCAATATTCGGTTTCGAAAATGTTTATGAGATTCGTGTATGCCTCGTGAGATCGTGGAGTCTCTAAGAGTTTTGCATGAATTCGCAGGCTTGATTCGAAAACAGATTTTGTATTATCAGAAATACCGTCTTTCAATAAATTTAGGAGAATTTCGAATCCATCATTATTACAATTATTTGAGAGATCAGTGTTGAGAAGTGCCTCGAATCCAGCAAGACGCACGTGAACTGGCTTATCTTTTGAAATTTCATTGAAAATCATTGATAAATCTGTATCTGTTTGAGGTCTCAGGGATGGACACCAGTCTTCCAGTGTCATTGAATCATCATTGTCTTTGAAACTTGATGGACTTTCATCCACTCCACTTTCCATTGCACTTTTTTGGTAACTTTCTTTTCTTCTCTTCATGTCCTTTACGATTTCAATTATTCTCTGAATTTCTTCGGTTTTTATGATTTCACTCATGTTCAATTGGGTAATTATTTTTGTAGAATTGAGGGCTTTAGTCATTTCTTTCTCTTTTTCATGGAGTTTCTGCTCAATACTGTTTGTGAATCGCTCCTTAACATATTTCCTCACCCAATCACGCAGGGATGCATCCATGTCTGACATGGTTTTTTCTACTGATTTCAAAGAATATACAGTAATATTGGAGGAATTGAAACTGTGTACACTAAAATTTGAATTGAAGAAATTAAAAAATTAAAAACTTCTCAAGAGACTTCATGGGAATTCATGAGATTTCTTGAAATCTATGAAAATTGAATGGATTCTTGAAGATTTTACAGATTTTTATAAGGATTCAAGAAATTTCAAGATTTTATGGCAAAAAAAGTGTATAAAGAATAAAAAATTGATTAAAATAATGTTCAACAAAATTCAAAGTCTTTCGTGACGTCTTCCAAGTCCTCAAGTCGATTTTTCAGATGTTATCACTATTCATTTTAGATGAAATTCCCGAGACATCACAGATTTCATGAAATTTCCATTAGATTTCTCTACTTTATGTGTGATTTCAAGACATCTTTTCAAATTTTATAAGATTTTAAAAATTCAAAAATTTCAGGAATCTCTGAAAGAATTTTGAAATTTTTTTGAGATTTCTAATTTGACTGTACACCAAATTTCACAAGTGATGTCTCCTTTGATGGAATTATTATTTAAAAAGAGAGAAAATATGAGAATTAAAACACACAAAATAGCAGAATCAATTTTCTCATTGTTTTCATCATCTGCCACTATTCCGTAGTCATGGCAATACTTGTACAAACATAGTAATAAAGGCATATACGTACAGACTATACAAGAATAAACTATATAACGTGATAGTTTTAGATAAATTTTTTTTTATTACTTTACAGATATTCGCGGGCAGAGACTAATAATTGCGGATGCTTGGATCGTAGTTCATAAATTCCACCTTGTAATGAGCAAACTCTAGATATTCCACATTTTATCAGAAACTCTGCAAACTGAAGAAAAGAATAATTAAATCAAACAATAATAACATTAAAAATAATAGTACATCAGAGATTGGAGCAAAATTATTTTTTTTGGAGTAAAGATCTCTGCGAAAAAATCGAAAAAAATTCGACAACATGGGAAACATGTTGCAGCATCTTTCCAAATTTTTTTTTTCACAGATTTCCTCGTTGAGCCCTTCATTAAAAAAAAATCTCTGATTGACTTTGCCTCAATCTCCCTTTAATTAATAAATATGAGGATGTATTACCAGTGAATTATTTTGATCATGTGGTCCAATTATAACGACAGTATTTTTATATTGTTCTGCAAGTATATTTGCTTGAGGTCCTAGAGTACTGATATCAGTCTGAGACAATTGAACATTAGCAAAAGGTATATTAATGCTTCCAGCTACAGCTCCTCTCTCAAATTGAGTACTATTCCTTATATCAACTGTTGTCACAACGGAATTACTATTATCATTATTCTGTTCCAACAAATGTACATAATCCTCAATGCTAATTCTCGGTAATTTCTCAGTTCCTGATTCTGGCTCCTGCCAATGCGATGCTTTGGACTGATCAAATTGATGTTTCCTATACGTTATACTAGACGGTGTATTTTCATACAAGTCCATTGAATCTTTAACGCAAAGTTCAATATCAACCTCTGGTAAATCGGAGAATAATAAAATACACTCATTGAATCCAGATTGTAAAAGTGAATCTCTGAGCTGTTTGAGTATAGCAAGACCTGCCATCAATGGAAATGACGAGTCACCGAGCAAAAGTTTGTCCCACAAATGAAGAATTTTGTAAAGTGGAAATACATGTGAAAACATTGTCAAGAACCAAGGTATAGCAAATAATTCAGGTACAAAATTAATTGATCGCAGATGATTTGCCAAGTGTGGATCATGAAATGCAATTATCTGCGAGAATTTCGAAAGATATTCTTGTATGACTGCACTATTATCTTTCAGGAAGAATTTGTGAAGATACTTTGGAATGAATGCAGATAGACAGGCAAATGCACGTGGCTCATTGTTGAAATTCAAATAGAGAAATGGTGCAGTTAATGAATCTAGACCCTGCCAATAGACGTAATGAGGATTGTCTCTGACCCATGCTTTTAGCAATCTCTGTAGTCTCTCATGTCCAGCTCCGGATGACAATAATTCACTGTACTGATGGCATCTCGGTATATCTACTTCAATTTGTCTATCTGTATGCGTTGGTGTCTCTTTATCAATTGAATCATAAGCTTTTGTATAATCACCAGTCACTCCCAACAGTGCTGCCCATATTTTTCCTCTCAACAAAGGAGGCACGTCTTTATGAGCTTCACGAATGATAGCCGTTCTCGTTATCGGATAAATCTTCAATAGCCTATCAAAAAGGACAATTCTATAGAACTGATACTCTGTATCTCTCTCCCTTATAATCAACGGCAGCTGCGATGATGTATCGGTAAAATCGTCCTGGACCTTTACATGCATCTGACTGGTTAATCTCGGACAATTAGCTATGTACGGAATGTGGCATAGTCGTTGTCGCAATGTATCAAGTGGTACTTTTATTACTCGCAGATCCAATAAACTAGCAGTATCACGTCGTCCAAACATCTGACCCAATAGAATTATCAAATTTGGAATTGATAGTATGGGTGGACGTGAACGTATAAGGCCATTTTTCTTCAATTCTAGTGTCATATCACCTCCAGCCAATTGCCACAGATGATAAAGTTCATCCATTCTCCTGTAAATTGTATTTTTATCATTACTATTATTATTCTGATGATTATAATAATTATTGTCGCATATTAAATTGTTGTTGAGCAAGTTTTTCTCATCATTTTCGGAAAATTTTTGGAATAACTCAAGATTTAACAGATCCTTTGATGTTTTTCTCTGGGAAACTCGTATCTGTAAACAGGAATCAACGAAATTTTTTATACTAGATGACAATTTTTGAAATTTCTCATACTCATTACACTCTCTTGCCAAGTGTTCAAATATACTATTTTGACTTTTTAAAAGACTCATTAATTTCCACAAACACTGATGCAATTTTGTGCCAGACCAAATGCATTTACCAAGTAATAATTCAGCAATTATCATTCCCAATGACCAGCAATCAACTTTGCAGCTACTTTTATCATTTGAATTCGATAAAAAAACCTCTGGTGCTGTGTATTTTGGACAACCAATGGGAAATTGTACATTTTTTCCACAATCAGTCATGTAGTACAATCCGTAATTGTACAATTGGACATCTCCATTTTCCTTGATGAGAATATTCTCAGGACTCAGATGACGATGAACCAATCCAACATTGTGTATATATCTCAAGCCCAAAAGTATCTTGTAGGCTATAGTAATTATTTCATCAATTGAGGTAATTGTCTTGTTGACGAGGGGCGTTCCACTGTATTCAGCAACTATTACTATTCTCTCGTGCTTACTTCTGATGATATCCAAGTATCTCGAGAGATTTTCATGCTCAATACTCTTTAAATATTGCGATTTACCGTATATTGTTATGGAATTTGGAGTAAGAGGAAGACCATTACTTCCACATAATTCACTTGGATGACTTTGGGCAAAAAAAGTCATGCCACCCAAGCAACGATCCTCTTTTCCCAATATACCAGATGAACACATGATTATTTTCAATATTTTACAATTTCCTATGAAAAATTCAGAATTCTTAGAAATTCACGTTATTAATAATGACATTCTGTTGATTGTTGATTGAGATATTGACATTATCACTGTCAAAAGTAGTCAAACACACACACAAACTTATGGCGGGTGTCGTAAAATTTGATTTTTAATTTTTTTCCTCCATCAGATGGCAGCTAAGTAGCGATGCTCTTTTTTGGGGTAATGCGCATGCGCCATTTCGGCATTACAAAAAAAAAGAGGGTGTAAAAAAGCGTCATTCACGGCGTCGCATCCCTCGTATTGCTGATAAAAAATAAAAAATTAAATATACTGGATAAAAAATTTGGCAGCAAAAGATTCGTAAGTATTTGTTATTTCATTATTATTTTAATTTTTTTATTTTTATCATTTTTTTTGGTGAATTGAACTTTAAAATTCTTGTTTTTGCTCTGAATAATTGCTCCAAAATTAATGGGGTAAAATGGACACATATTGTTAGTCATACAGTTTGATACTGTATTTTCATGGGATTTTTATTCTGAAAATGTCCATTTTACCCCACCTAACATGGGTGGGGTAGAATGCGAATTATACAGTGTCCATTTTACCCCTCCTATACTCGTAAATAGTCTCTCAGGTCAATACACTCGTAGTATTGATTCGGAGAATTCTCAGAATTGAATAGATATGATTAGAGTGTTTTTTTTACTTCTTCTTTTATTGCAGCCAGATATATAGTGATAATAAGAGATTGAAGGATGAATCAGGCAAAACCCGAGGAAGCAGTTGCAAATGCAGATAAAAAGGAAATTGCCGAGGAAGAGAGAGAAAAAATGTTGAATGAGGAGAATGAAAGAGTACACAAGAGTGATTTGGCTGGTGACAATACAAAAACTAATTCATCATCTCCAGGAGCAGTTACTGATGCAGAAATTGAGCCGAGAAAGAAAATTCCAATTGGTGGTATAAAAATGCCAGGTTTTTGTCGTCCAAGAAACAAAGAATTGGAGGACAAAGAGGAAGGTATCAAGCAAGGAGTTGAATCAAGTGGTGATGCAGATGTTGGAATTTTGGATGCAATGAAACGTCCTTTGGTCAATGTACTTGCTAGTATAAAGAAGAATAAAACTGATGGAGGTGAATTGGCTGCTGGATCTGGTGGTGCTGGACTAGCCAGTGTCGAGACACTTGGTGATATTGGTGAAAAGCCAAATGATCTTGGTGAAGATGGCATGGAGACAGTTAGATTGGATGGTGGTGCTGAAGAATCTAACGATGACAAAATGATGAATAACAAGAAAAATGGACCTCTGGCACTCTTTATATCGGCAGCACGAAGAAATCATCTTGTTACTGGTACAATTTTAATTGTAATCATGATAGTTATTATATTAATTTGTGTAGCATGTGCTGGACCTCGAAGAATTATGGTACAACCACTGAAAGATGGAAAATACATGGAAGCAGTGACATGGTGTGGTCCAGTACAAGGAGTACTTGAAGACGGTGGTTTTGCATTTCGTGGAATTCCTTATGCATTACCACCAGTCAACAATTTAAGATGGAGACCAGCTAAATCCATTGATCTCATGGAACACTGCTGGAATGGTACTTACATGGCTCACAATTCCTCCAATTCATGCATGTATCAGGATAAATCAGGGCAAATTGTGGGTGACGAGGATTGCTTGTATCTCGATGTTTTTACACCACAAGTTAGATATCATACTCCATTACCAGTAGTTGTAATGATTGGAGCTGAGAGTCTCAGTGGTGGTTCACCAGGTGTCATGCAGCCCTCAGCAAAATTGGCAAGAGTCAGAGACATGGTATTTGTACGACCAAATTTTCGTCTTGGTATTTTTGGATTTCTCTCGGCAAATACTCTTTCTATGGCCAGTCATCCACCAACTTCTGGTAATTATGGCTTAACTGATATTATAGCTGTACTGAACTGGGTCCAGCTGAATATACAATTTTTCGGCGGTGATAAAGACTCGGTTACAATATGGGGACATCGAGCTGGTGGTACACTTGTAACTGCTTTATTAGCAGGATCACGTAGAAAAATCAAGGGTTTATTTTCAAGAGCTTGGATATCAAGTCCCAGTGTTGTACTACCAACTAGAGAGCTACGTATTTCTGCAAATCTATCGGAAGAATTTCTCACGGCAACTCAGTGCAGTAATGCATATTGTTTGAGAAATAAGACTTCCCTTGAATTGATGAATGCTGTGCCTGCTAATTGGACCAATAATAATGATGCTGTTGAACTTCCAAATGTTAAAGAGGCTCAAAACTTTCAAAATGATGAGAATATCAATAATGATAACAATAATATTGAAGATAAGAAGAAGAGGAAGCACGAGTGGCTTGTTGTAGATGGTGATTTTATTCAAGAAGATATATATCGAAATATTCAACGAGATGGATCTCCAGTGAAGCTTGTAATTGGCACTACTGCACATTCAGGTACTCCTCTACGTCTCAGGGCTCCCAATGTCACGATGAATCAATCCCAAATTGAAATAATCGTCAAGGGATCATTGCTAGGTACCATTGGAATTGCTGAAGATGCTATAAAACGATACAATGCCACGATAAAAGGCCTTGCTTCAATGATCTCAGATATTCGTGTAGTTTGTCCAATATACAATTTCACCAAGGCTATGAACTCGACTAATGTATCTTTTTACGTTGCTACACAGCCACGATACAATCATCTTGCTGATGTTGACAGTGATGTTGCAGCTATACTCGGTTCATATACACCAAAAACACCAGAGGAAAAACGTCATCAGTCAGCAATACAACAATTATTCAATCAATTTGTTTGGCATAATCGTATAATTGATGCTGCAAAAGATTCATCATCTTATAATAATAATAATAACAATGATTACAAAGAAAATGCTCGAAAAACTATCATTGTTGGACAGGACATTCTTCCTCAGTATGGATATCCTAATTGTGATTATTGGATAAAGAATGATCTTGTGCCCAAGTACGCGAGAGTTGATTAAAATCTATTTAATACTTTGCTTATAATTCTCATCACATTTCACGAGAGTGTTTCGCTTAATTGCACTCGATATTATCATAATTTTTAGATAAAAATATATATAAATTCATTTAATTAACAGTACTCAGATTATATCAAGACTGAATTAATCGTTGATTATTGAAAAAATTCCATAGTACTGAGACTGATTTCATTTCTATATCAGTATTTTTTTAAGAAAAAAAAAAAATCATATCATTTTGACATCTCTGTGTTAAATACTGGAGAAATATTTGCGAATAATAATATTTTTTATTCTCTCATGTATTTATTTATTTATTTATTTATTTAGCAATTGGAGTATCGTAATATTGTAAAACTTAATGCACTTAATACTGAGTGAAGCATATGACAAACTTTACAGATTATCAATTTTTCCGTACTTTTATAATGAAAACTAATTGAACGAATTTATGCCATAAATATAAGTCATTTATATTTGGATACTATTCATAAGATAAACTGTAAACCAATTTTTTTATCATTGTAGTACATTTCATACGGAAACTTTCAATGAAAATAAATACATAATTATGTATATGCGAGGTTTTTTCTTTTACCTACTTGATTTACTTCTCTATTTGATTAATTATAATAAATAATAATGGTTTTATATATATGATAATGCAGAAGAAGAAATTAGTTGCAGCTAGAATAATTCAATAGTGAAAACATAAAACAGGATAAATCGATTTTGTAAATAATTTTTTAGAGAATATTTTGAAAAATTTAGCAAGATGGGACTATTTCGGCTACCATTACTTTTTTCAGGGATAATTTCAAGAGATACATGAAGAATCAGGAAGAAATAGCGCTTTCTCGCTTAGTTTCTGTGATATTCTCAGAAAATTATAGCTAAAAAAAAATCGAATCATCCATCATTCACCTTTTCGCTACTACATTTCGTGAGTAAAAGGGCAAACCCAATTCCTAAAAATAAAAAAACATAAGCAAGAGAAAATTCACAGATGGAAACCCTCAGGATTGACGATTTAAAAGTCACGATTGAATAATCAACACGTATCAAATTGGAAACCATGAATGACGTAAATTATGTTTGCATACCGAGCTGTTGAAATTTGTTTGTACAGAGATAACAGATGATTATGAGAATGTATTTCTAATCTGTGGGTCACGTACAGGAAATTTGAATGTTTGTTCCACGTATCATATAAAGTTGTTTTTCATGGAAAATGCTGGGGGGTCAATTTTTAATTAAGGTCGTGGCCAAAAGTCATAGAGAATTGGGTAATAGAAACGTAAATCAAATCAGGACAACTCTCTTCAATTATTTTTCGGATCATTTTCAATAGAATATCTCGGAAAATAAACGAGATGATGTCACCTTTCATCTAAGATTGGTCTCAAATAATGTCAAATGATAATATATAACATATATGATTTTAGGAAAATTATATGAAAAATGGATAAGTGACAAACACATTTCATGTACTTTTTCAAAAGAAAAATTCTCATTCGAAATTCATAAAAGAAATGGCAGGATAAAATGAAAGTACAATTAATACCTTTCACAGTGTATTTTTCAATTGATATTCGATACAATGAAAATATCAGATGTCACATTCATGCACGAGATATTTTGCTGCTGAAGATTGAGCGGCGTCTTAATTACACCTTACAATAAGCTGATTCCAGCTATCAACAATTATTAACCGTTTTACATATAGATAGTCTACATTTTTTTCCTTTCATTAATCTCTCTTTCTCCCTTGACTTCATTGATATCCATGCAGAATAATCTTAGAACACTTACAATCATACAATAACGATGAATTCTAGTGATCATAATACATTTCTATAATTTTGAGAAAAAATATTTGTATCCGTTACATTCGGTCTTCGTATTATTACATTTTTCTTTCGAGAATTGATGAAACCATTTGTTCACGTAAAATTGATTCTTTCTTTTAACAAAATTGAATATTAAACAATCTAAAGTATCCAATGGATTGAACCTTTGAAGACTAGAATTATGCGGTGTATTTATGCGCGTGTCATCTCCTTTATCAATGCACATATAATGTATTCCGGAGAGCCTATGGTTAAATAACAAATAATTCGCAATTCTCATGATTTAATAGGCGTGATTTGCAACGAATAATGCTGCATCTCCAGCCGCTCCAGCAACACCTCCTGCATATTTTCCAAGAGCGGATTCGCTGTTGGCCTGTAAAAAATTTCCATTTCACATTAGTCTAAATAGTCAGAGGATAATTCAGAAAAAAAAAACAAATAAACAACATTGATTGATAATTAATAAAGAATATTAAAGTAGTTTGAAAAAAAAACTCACACTGTGTGGTAAAACAGAATGTTTAGAAATAATAATATAAAAACACTCATTAAACGATGGATTTTTAGTATGCATGAGCTTTGACGTGGAGAGAAGTACCAGCTGCTTTGCTGACAATACTACCAGCTACGTATTTTCCTTGACAGGCTAAACCATTGGCCTAAACAAGCATATAAAAAAAGATACTAAGGCATGCACTACTAAATACGCACACACACACACAGGAAGATACAATAAATTATAAAAAGGATGTGAGAAACAGAAGTTGAAAAAACTTGGGATAGTACAGAAATAATAATTCAAAAAAACATTAATGTCATTAATAACATTCTGGGTAGACTAAATAAATGAGGATTGCTGACCTTGGCTCTCTTGATGAGTTCCTCTTGTCCAGCGGCGATTTGATCGGCTTTGCCAGACCATGCTCGGAGTACAGATGCTTGAAGAGCACGTCCATAACTGAAAGTAAGTGCCCATGGTTTCTTACCAGGTACTTTATTAATGGCATCAAGATTAACAGATGCCTCCTCCTCAGACTGTCCACCACTGAGGAAAGTGATTCCAGGAACTGCAGGTGGTACTGTACGCTGCAGAGCAGTTACTGTTGCAACAGCAATTTCAACTGCTGAGGCACGTTTTGGACAGCTCTGTCCTGGAGTTACCATGTTTGGCTTGAGTAGAGTACCCTCGAGATACACGTGATGATCATTGAGTGCTTTGTAAACAGCGGCAAGAACTTCTTCCGTGACTTCTTGGCAACGAGCAAGATCGTGATCACCATCGGGTAAAATTTCAGGCTCAACAATTGGAACGATTCTTGCACTCTGGCAGATTGAAGCATAACGTGCAAGTACATTGGCATTCTCGAGAATTGCAAGTCTGCTTGGGTGTGTTTTGCCCTTGATCTTGAGGACACAACGCCACTTGGCAAAGTGGCATCCATCTTTCTTGTACTGTATGCAACGTGCTTGCAAATCATCTAGACCCTGAGTTGTGCATTCATCGTCAGTACCAAACAGTGGTACAACACCCTTGTCAACTTTGATACCGGGAATAATGTTGCGCTCTTTCAGGAGCTCAACAAATGGTGTACCATCATCAGCCTTCTGATAAAGAGTCTCGTGGAAGAGAATAACACCGGAAATGTGTTGGGAAATTACATCCTGAAATTAATTCAGATAAATTGAGTATCATAATGAAGGTAGTACCAATAAACACAAACGAATAGGAAAATCGTATCATAATGATGATGGATAATAATAGCAGTGAAATGAATTTATGTAAAAAGTATTCAAGGAATCAACCTTGGCAGTAGTGAAGAGCAATTGTCTGTATGCTTTACGATTGGCTTCGTTGTTTTCTACGTTGATGTCTTGAAGACGTTTGCCAATAGTCGCTGTTGATTCATCAGCTGCAAGTATACCCTTCCCAGGTGATACAATTGTTTCAGCAATTTTCTTCAATTCTGCCTTGAGCTCAGGCTCTGCCTTCAGATAACTGGCAGCCGACATTTTCCTGTGAAAAGAATTTAATTAATACAGTTCATCACGTTTTATTGAAAATAATTTATTATCTAGAGGGCAAAAGCTTGCTGAATAATAGCCTGATAGATCGATACTTGGGCAAAGTTTGGGATGGACATGTTCCAAGTAAATTCTATCTGCGCATGCTTCTCCAGATGGAGAAGGTCAAAGAGACAAACTTGGTCCCACGAATTATGAAATATTCAATTTAATCAAAAAACAAATTGCTTCATCTGAATTTCTCAAATAATTTTTCTATCAGCTTCTAATGTGTATTATTTCAAGTACAAAGTACACATTGACAGCTTCAAATATCTCACACATGTATTGCATAATTTTCCACTTTGATTGCGTGCATCATACGCTACATTCAACAATCATGTACATTGTATGCTTTATCAGTGCATTGGGAAAAAAAATTCGAAAAAAACAATGATTAATTATCAAATTAATTATCAATTGAGAGAAAGTTGTTTTTCAAGTACTCGGATAAATTATCAACAAATTAATGACTTATCATTATGGAAAATTTGGTCTTTTAAAATCATGATCAATAGAATAATTAGTTAGAGCATATCATGAATTATTGAATTTAATTAAAATTCTTGTGCAATAAACTTCAATTGTGAGCACCTAAATTCAATGGGTCTAATGTCAGTCAAGGTCAAACTATTTCAAACACCTTGCATCATCATTTTTACAAATGAAAAACTGATAAAATGAACATAATTCAGGATATGCAGGTAGATAAGATAATGATTTTTAAAAAAAACTTACGTTTAATTTTTTTTCGTCAATATGGAGAGTGACTTGAAATGTGTAATGTGATCGTCTACGTTACCAGCAATTGTACAAGCAATGTACTCCTGCTGATGTCTGTGAGGAACTGAACGTTGGCTGCTCCACAAAATATTAATTCAAGGTCCACATTATTGTTGCGCATGCGCAATAACGTTATTTTGTTGATGGTTCTCAGACAGAATTACGTACTCGTTATTAATTTTAAATCCCTTTGGCGCCTCCTGGAAAATTCTTCATTTTCAACTGGAAAAATTAATTTTACCTGAATTTTAACGAATTATCGTTGTATTAAATTTTTAAAAATAATTCAATGCTCTTTGAAATTTAATGCTTTAAGATTTGAATTGTTTTTTTGGATTATCTACTTGGGAAAATCCTGGGAAAATTAGAGCGGGAAAAGATGAAATTATTCGTTGAATGAAAATCTCAACGAGCAAATGAGAATCACTGGTTTAGAGGTCGTTCAAGGGCACCTTACTTGACATTGAATTAAATTTATAATTATCTCGATCTTATTTTATTTTTTATTTTTATGCAATGAGAAGGTGAGTTAGTTTTTCACCGAAAATATTAATATAACATTAATGTTAAAAATGTCACTGATAATTGGATGACACAAAAAAGGGGAATTAAATCAATGAATGACATTATTTTTCAGCAAAAAATATTTCCAAATTCTTTAATTCACTTTTTCTTTTTTTTTCGAATTTTATTCTTGATGATTGATTTTGAAACCTTTTAATTCTCTATTTTTTATCCCGCGAGAATTCAAATTTTCCCGCCAAAAATTATGTGCGTATAATCAAATAACTTGTAGTCCGTATTTGAATAAATGAAAACGCGCATTAATAATACTGTACATTTTGGAGTGGCCGGAGCCATTTTATCAAGAGACGCTTCAAAGAGCCAAGTAATACACGAAAATTCTCATATACCGAAAAAAAAAAAAAAAAAAAAAGAAGATAGAGATATATAAGAAACACGTTGTGTCTATCTATCTTTTCTTTTCTCTCATATAATTTCAACGTATGAAACCGTAATGAAATAAAAAACTACTGAGGCCATTTTTAAAATACCGGTTGAGAATAGCCGGTTTCTCGTGTAATTTTGTGTTTTGTATACAGCAATTATTTTTAAAAAAACATTGAAAAAATTGATGATCAATTACAATTTACTTGAGTGTCTAAATATTTCAATTGAATGAGAGAATTCAATTGAATCATTATAAGTGACTGTTTTAATCTGAAATTTCATTGAATTAAATACATCATATTGTGGATTTTCCAGTCATAGAGAAAGAGAACGAGAGTGAGAGAGAGAGAGAGAGAGAAAGAGTTTTTTCAATGATAATAGCCAAGCAGCTACTAAAATGATGCTATTTGGTTAGAATGGCCTTTGAAAAATTCATCACTTAGAGAAATCATCCTCATAGGTTTGTAATAAACAATTTAAAAAAATAATAATAATTAAAACTAATAAAATAATAATAAAATCATATTATTTAAAGAAAAAAAAAAGAGTTGTTCGAGACAATGACGGGTGAACGGAAAAGGACAAATAGATCTGAGGATCGTACAAAAGATAAACGTATTAAAGAACAGAAACGTAGTAATTCAGTATCAAGTGATAATGAAACACGTTCACGCTCAAGAAATCCATGTGGCAAGGACAAACGTAATAGATTGGCAAGACAGAGAAAAAATAAGAGTTCATCACAATCAATTGATGGTACAAGTGGATCAAGCCCTGATTCACGTAGACGTTTTGATCGTGATGCTGGAAGTAAAAATAGAGATTATCGCAATGGATTGAGGGGGATGCATCAGGATAATGCTGGTCGTGGTGGCGGTGGTGGTGGTGGTGGAGGTGGAGGAATGGGATTTAGAAAACGTCGTACACCACCAGGTCCAATGAATTGGCCTGGAAGAGATCAGTATGATAAACGTCGTCAAATGTCTTCCAGGGGTCATTTTCAGGGACAAAGATTTGATAATCGCCAGGATAGATTTAGAAATAATTCATTTAATCGTTTTAATCGCGATAGAAATTGGCAAAATCGACAGAATTATCGTTTCAATGATCGTAATAGAGATAGATTCCAGGACAGGTACAATGATCGTGGTAGAAGAAATAGAATTGGACAGTTTAATGATGAACAATCAATTGATGCTGGTAAAAATTCGAGTGAAAATTCACTATGGACAATGGAGAGCCCAGAGAGGAAGAGAGAGAGACAGTCAGGACAGTTTAAAGCTGATGAATCAACGGCAGTTTCACCATCACCAGATGATCCACTTGCAACCAATAGAAGCAGCAGTCAGTCAAAGAAAAAAAAAATTGATCGTTCAAGATCATCCTCAACTTCTTCATCGTCTAGTGATAGTAGTACTAGTAGTTCTAGTTCAAGCTCATCTAGCAGTAGTTCAGCTACAAGCACTTCTTCATCAACCAGTAGCTCTGATCGTGACAAAAAACGTAAAAAGAAGAAAAAATTATCGAAAAAAGCAAAAAAAGCTGAGAAAAAAAGGCGTGAAAAGAAGAGAAAATTGAAGAAAAAACAAAAGAAAAAAATCATGAGGGCTGGTAAAGATAAAAAGTCGAGTTTTGATAAAAAAAATAATAAAGATCGACTTGTTAAGGATGATGAGTCGGTAGAGATTGCTGAAAAATCTAAATCTATGGCACCAATGACTAAGGAAGAGTGGGACAAACGCCAAAGCGTTATTCGCAGAGTTTATGACGAGGAAACTGGTCGACACAGGTTACTATTAACTTATTTTCATGATTATTATCTCCTGAGCATTTTGATTATCCTCCAACTTGATTTTTTTTCTTTATTGTTCTTCTTATAGGTTGATCAAAGGCGATGGTGAAATTATTGAGGAGATTGTTACTAAAGAGCGTCATAAAGAAATCAATCGACAGGCAACTCGTGGCGATGGTGAATATTTTCAATCTCGTTTGAGAACAAATAAATGACTTAATTCTCTTTATAACGAATTATTATTATTATCATTATCACTATCATTATCGTCATCATCATTGATAAAATCATCATCATCATCATCATTTTCGCCCGTCATTATTAGCATTGAAGGATGAAAAAAGATAGGGTACATCATTGTATAATTATTTTGGTATTTCAATTTCTTTGATCTGATTTCAATTCCATTTTGTCCTTTATTGATTCTTATTATTATTATTATTATCATTATCATATTTGTAAGATGACTATGTTTTTGTTTTCAAACATATAACGATTCCATTTGGAGGTATTTCATCACAATTTGACATTTTTTTTTTCATTCATTTCAATGAGAATGATGATTATGAAAAGGAAAAAATGAAAAAAAAAAAAAGAAGAAAAAAAAAATCAATAAAATTGAATAAACTGTGTTGTATGTCCATCCCTATAAACGGGATCATCAGTTATTGGCGAGCGACATAATGGACAGGTTCTTTCCCTATCAAGCCAAATTGAAACACACGAGTCACAAAATATGTGATTACAGTGTAATCGTACTGGATTGGAGTATTCTTCTTGACAAATAACACAAGTACCACCAGAAGCAGCGAGTTCTTCCTTTGTCGGTGGTGTTCCAAGGCTCTTGATTGAAAAATTAATTGGATTAATTCATTATTAAATTTATAATACGTGTGAATTAAAAAATTTTCATTTAGAATTTTTTTTTTACCAAAAAAAATGTACTTACAATATTGTGCCAAAATTTGACGAATGCATTGACAAGTAGTTTTCCACGACATAGTAAATCTCTTATTTTGGTAGCGCCATATAATAAAGCCATAATAATTCCTAGTATTACCTCAGGACCTTGGTATGCTTCCTTGAAGTATGACATCCAAGAGTACATTGGTATTGTTGAACGATAAAATTGTGATGCGGCTTCCATCCAGAGATAACATCTCCCCTATTGAATAAAAAAAAAAGGATAGATACCAAAAGTGATAAACTTGTATAGAAAAAAAACTCAAAAATCATGTAATACATACTCTTTTTTGAAATGCCAATAGATTAGCTGGTAGACAGGTAACTAAAGTCTTGAGTACAACTGTAAATAACTTAACGACAAAATCCGTGACAGTAACACTCCAGAGTAAATCCCAAAATGACAAAGATTCTTTCGTTGAATAAATGAAAAAAAGTGAATAATCATTCAATATGAGACAAATAATAGCAAAAACACCAAAAATATAGCACAATATGTGAAACAGTGTTTTTCTACTTCTACCCTCTTGTTTGCCAATTTCTCTCTTGAGATCATTGTTTGCTTTTATAAATACTATTAACAGTAGAACAAGACATATTGTTCCTGATCTGTGATCATAGATTGCTTTAGCTATCAACAGTGCAACAAAAGGCAGATGATTTTTAATTACTTTCAATACTTGTTGAACCTCTGGTCTCATTGGCCAATTATCTACAGATGGATCATCAGTATGGCTGTCTCTATTGATATTTCTCTCGTCATTATTCGTATTATCCTCGGCATTTCTATTGCTGCTAGTGACATTATTGCGACTGCTATCGTTTGTACTTGAGGGAATTTGTTGTGTATTATTATGAAAATTATCAGCTCTTGTGTCCTGTA
This sequence comes from Aleiodes alternator, assembly GCA_963921955.1. Lineage (NCBI taxonomy): Eukaryota > Metazoa > Arthropoda > Insecta > Hymenoptera > Braconidae > Aleiodes > Aleiodes alternator. The sequence goes on along the minus strand of OY998098.1, from coordinate 13,283,203 downwards.
CACTGTTGTGATTGTGATTATGGTATGGAGCATAGAGCAAATTTTGGGATAAGGAGTACAGTGATGGATGCTGATCCTCTACAGTTATCACGAACGAGTCGACAGGTGTATTGGCCAATGCTTCAGGTGCCTGGACCACAGCAGCCTCTTGTCTTGGTAATGTTACATTGAGCCATGACGTCAGAGACATAGAATTCTGCAAGAAAAAATTAATTTTAATAATTACGTTTGAAACAGAAGCATTGAAGCATTTATTACTTACAGAATATGCCTGACTAAGGCTTGGTCGAACTTGGCTCAAATTCGTTGGCCATCCACGTGAGGAGAGCATCTCTGTTTGCTCAGGAACTCTATTAGACTCTGGAATTACTATGGAATGAGATAATTGTGATGTTTCAGTAACAGGATATCCTGAGAATTGACCAACTCTTTCCTCCGACACTTGTGGTGATGATACTTCAATATTTTCCAATGAATATGTGCAATGTTCAACTTGTTCCGACATTTTTATTACTTTTTTTTTTTTTTTTCTTTGCTCTTACTCACATCATTGAGTCGTCAAAGATAATCACATTTTTTCTATCTTTTATCAAGTAATTCATTTTATCGCAGATTTAAATGATGAAAATCAAACTGAGGGGTTACAATGACTTCATCATAATTTTTACGAATTACCAGAGAATGACTTTTGAATAAATTAATTAATTTTTAGTCTCTTGAAATATCCAACAGGTGTTAGAAAATTTTGTTTGTTCAATTTTTGCATAAAAATGATGATGTGATTGTCGTTTATCTACTTGTTTTCATTGAATATTACACACTAATGAAAAAATTACATCAAAACACTTTTTTTTCAACTACGCACATAATTATTTTTATTTCATTAATGTATTTCTCATTTATATTGGAGAAAAAGTGGGAATATTTGAAAATTTATAAAAAATCATGAGAAATTTACGAATTATTATCTTTTCACGTATTTTTTTTCTTTTATATTATTTTTTTCTATTCGTGTGAGGAGCTCTGCAGTGAAGAAATGTGAGCAGCTGCCATCTGTCAAACTTCAGAAGAAACCGAATGTGTTGTCCTTTTTTTTTTTTTATTTATAAAAAATTAAAATAATCAAACGAGCGCTAAACGTAAATACAAAGTTAACGATTTTCTCGTTTACAAAGTAGCAATTACCAAGTATTTAAAGGTAAATAATGGAGGAAATGGAGGTAAATAATCCTGAAGACATTTCATTTAGTGATAATGACAAGGAAAAAGACGAATTATCGGAGGATTCAGAAAATGCGATGGTAGAGGGTGAAGCAGATAACCAAGAAAACGAAGACCACAATGATGATGATGATGATAATGATGATGATGATGATAATGATGATGATGATGACAATCAGAACGCTCTAGACGAAGCAGAGGTCCGAAAATTGGAGCAGAAGCTCTCAGAAAACCCCTACGATTACAATTGTCACGTGTCATTGATCTCAAAGCTCTCAAAAATGGGTGAGTTAGATCGTCTTCGTATTAGTCGAGAGAACATGAGCTCCAAGTATCCATTGAGTCCTGATCTCTGGCTATCCTGGCTCAGAGACGAGATGAAACTGGCAGTAAGCCCCGAAGACAGACTGGCAGTTGAAAAATTGTGCGAACGAGCAGTCAAAGACTACTTGTCCATTGAAGTATGGCTAGAGTATCTCCAGTTCAGTATAGGTTCAATGGAAAGTGACAACAATAAAAACGGAATTAACAAAGTTCGAGATCTCTTCGAGAGAGCACTAACATCAGCTGGTCTTCACGTGACTAAAGGAGCCATTATTTGGGAGGCTTTTCGTGAATTTGAAGTAGTTCTTTTGTCAATGACAAGTAATGACGACATTATTGAACGTAAAAATCAGCTAGACCGTATTGCTGCTCTATTTCGTCGTCAGTTAGCTTGTCCATTATTGAATATGGAAAAAACATGGGAAGAGTACGAAAAATGGAGACGTGAGGATGGAAAATCCGTTGCTATTGACGATGAAATCATTGGAAAAACGTACAAAAGTGCATTGGAAAAATTGAATCAACGATTGCCATTTGAAGACAAACTTGTCTCTTCTCAGAATGAAAGTGGACTTTTTGATTTTTACAAAGCTTACATTTTATTTGAAAAGGGACACGGTGATCCTGGAAGATTAACTGTTTTATACGAGAGAGCAATAACGGATTTGAGCCTTGAATCACAGCTTTGGCTGGATTATCTCAATTATATTGAAGAAAATATTAAAATTGAGGAGATACAGGCGCCTTTGTACGAGCGTGCAACAAGAAATATTCCATGGTACTCGGAAGTATGGATAAAATGGTTGAGAGCACTGGAAAAATGGAGAAGACCACTTCTTGAAGTACAGAATATCCTGGAATTGGCTCTGGCAGTGGAATTCCAGAGTACCGAGGATTATAGGAATATTTGGATGACGTATCTTGAGTATTTGCGGAGAACTATTGACGAATCTTCGTCTGAGAGGGACAAACAAATGGAAGTACTTGATAAAGCTTTTAACAGGGCTTGCGAACATTTGGCTAAGTCTTTTGGACTTCAGGGAGATCCAGAGTGCGTTGTATTGCAGTATTGGGCGAGAACTGAGGCTATTCATGGCAATAATATGGAGAAAGCGAGAAGCTTGTGGTCGGATATCATGTCACAAGGACACTCTGAACGAGCAGCCAGTTGGTTGGAGTATATATCATTGGAAAAGTGTTATGGTGATACTAAACACCTGAGGAAATTGTATCAAAAGGCACTGGGTTCAGTCAAAGATTGGCCAGAAAGTATTGCTAATTCTTGGATTAATTTTGAGAGAGATGAGGGAACGTTGGAACAGATGGAGGTTTGTCAAGGGAAAATAAAACAAAGGCTTGAGAAAATTAATGAGGAGAGGGAAAAGGCACAATCCGATTTTAGCAGAAAAGCTACTAAAAGAAAGGAAAATAGTGGTGATTATGAAAATTCTGGTGTTTCACTGAAGAAATTGAGTAAAATTGATAAAAATGAAGGGAGAGGTGAGAAAAGTCTTGGGGGATTGAAAATTAATGAAAAAATTGGGCATAATAAAAAGATTTCATCACCTCCACGTTCTCAATTGCCTGAGGATGAATCCATGGATACAAGTCAAGAAATTGATGAAAAACGAACGGTTTTCATAAGTAATTTGGATTACACTACTACAGAGATAGAAGTTCGTGAGGCTCTGAAACCAGTTGGTCCAATAACTCAATTTAGAATGGTCAAAGATTTTAAGGGAAGGAGCAAGGGCTTTTGTTACGTGGAATTGAGTAATCCAGTGAGTTTCGATCAGTTTTTTTTTTTTTTTGATCATCAAATTTTATAATTATTCTAAATATTGACGTTAATTTTTCAGGTTGCTGTTGAAGAAGCCTTGAAATTAGATAGAGTTCCAATTAATGGTCGACCAATGTTTGTTTCTCGTTGCGATCCGAACAAGACAACTCGAGGGAATGCCTTTAAATACAACTCGTCATTAGAAAAGAATAAATTATTCGTAAAAGGTATGCAAAAAATTATTATCACATTACATGAATCCATTTATTCTTTTTATTAAAATAAATTAATTTTGTTTTTTTTTTGTCGTCAGGTCTATCACTTAAAACAACAAAAGAGGATTTAGAAAAACTATTCAGTACCTATGGAAAACTCAAAGATGTACGTATCGTTACTTATCGTAATGGACACTCCAAGGGACTCGCTTATGTTGAATTCGAGGATGCAAATAGTGCTAGTAAAGCTTTATTAGGGGCTGATGGCTCAACAGTCGATGATAAGGTAATAAGTGTAGCTATCAGTAAACCACCAGAGAGAAAGAAAAATTCCGAGGATTCTCTAATTAAATCACTGGGTGGTACAACGGTGAGTAGAACTCATTTTGGTGTACCCAAAACTCTATTATCCATGATTCCAAGAAATGTTAAAAAAGTTGCCACCAATGGGATTTCTGTGTCTCAGGAAGAGAGAAAACCACTTAATAATCAAGACTTTCGAAGTATGCTATTGAATAATAAAAGAACATAAAATTATTCTCCTCGATTCCGCACTTTCTTCATTCTTCTATTATTATTATTATTATTTTTTATCAATTGTGCAAAACACGTTGATATGAAGTGAATATGAAGTATAAATGATTTACAATGATACTAATAGTTATAAAGATGAAAAAAATATTTATATACACGTGTATAATAAAAAAAAAATTGGCAGTAAAGAAAAAAAAATGATTTTTTTCATAATTGGAGATGTAAGTGACTGTCTGCAGACTGTGTTTTCTTGTGTCTGGGTGGAGCAATTGGAGCATGAAGTACACTTGATGAATTCTGTTGTTTTAGAAGATTGTGCCTTGACATTAACCATTCCTTCGCCCTTCCAGCATGATAGTAGTAGGCATAAAAGAGAGAAAATATTGCCAGAACAACAAAAAAACATGTTCCAGAAATGATAAAGCCGAGAAACCAATAGTTTGATGATTCTGAAGGATGTTGAGTTGGTGGTAAAGATGTTGGTGTTTGTGGAGTTGGTCGTGCTGGAAGAGGTGGAATATTGTCACCAATTTTAATATCTGCACAACCACGGAATTCTTCCTGTGGACCGCAACCCGTTGCACCTACAAAATAACCGTTATTTCAATAATCCTGTATATTTCTAAATGGAATATACCAATGAAATTTTTTTTGGTAACTGTTGTTACATATTAAATAACAGTGTACGGCTATGAAAGGATCGATATCACTTTCTCATTGATGCATACACAATGAATATTAATGTCTATTATGAAAATTACTCGTTCCCTCCCATTAGATTACATGGGATATTGTGAAATAATTAATGTTACCTGTTCCATTTCCGCAGTCACCCCAATTATTTCCAGCAACGTATTTCCATTGAAATACACACTGGGCACAAGTTACATATTTCGGAAGTTTGTAGTAAGCCTCAAAAATTTTATTACCAGGTCCAGGATAATAACGGCTTGTACCATCCTCAAGTTTGAGTATATTTTTATCAAGACACTCTTGCGTTACTTCTTCACCTTTCACTGCTACTGGACATATTCGAAATTCAAAATATCCATAATGATTAGCTGTCAGTTCAATACGCACTGGAATCACTTCACCGGTTTTATATTTTCTTACTATTATATCGTTTCCATATTTTCCTCCGATTTCATGAAGTCTTGGCTGTTTAAAATCATCATGTTTAATTAATATAATTTTATATTCTTAACAAAAGAAATGATAATGATAATTAATCCTTACTTTTTTTGCATCCCAAGGATCTCCACAAATTCCACATTTTCCATTGTTCTTGTGCCATTGACGGGTGAAACCCCCGCAGTAACATTCATGATCGTTGTAGTCGTGGGGCGTATCAAAACCATATCGCCACATTGATGCACGCGAAGGTGGTTCAATTAAACGTCCATGTGAAGAAACTTCCAGCACTGATACACCAAGTAGCAGTAAAGCTAGAGTCATGAGATTCTTCATGGCTCTATGGTGAATTAAAAAGCAGCTATCTGTAATTTTCATTGAAACAAGTAAATTATAACTATTAATTCATTAAAGTATGCTAAATAATTAGTCAAGGACAAGCGCATTTATATGTTAATTTGATTGTTTAGAATTATACATACTCAAGATGTTGACTCACTCAACTATACTCAAGTGAATATGAAAAAAAAAAAATTAAAAAAAAAAATAAACTCGGCCGCTCGATGATGGTAGAATCGAGCTGGTTGGCCGGAGGACGTAGACTGAACTTCAAATAACCGGAATTTTAAGTCAGTTATTCGTTTGGGAAAGGAGCGACAAATGGCGTTCCCGTTCTGTGTAGGAGTAGGTCATCGGAACGTTCAGTATGCTCGCATTTGAGTCACTGATAATTAAATTCTACTATATATAAATAAAATATTAGTGCGTTTCCTCTTTATTTCAAGTAGTTGAAAGGTGAAATAGAAAATGTTGATTTTTTCCTACAGCAATTTTTCGAGAATATCGAGGAAACTAATGGTGATAGGCTCTTTTTGTCCAAATCCTTTTTATCCTCTTTAAATTTGTTGGAAAAGTGGATCAAGGCAAAAACTGGGCGCAACTCCATCAGTTTCCGGGATATTTTTTGAAAAAGATGGGTGACAAAAAATCTACTTTTACGGTTTCACCTTTTCACTACTGATTTAATTTATTCGTCCCATTGATTTCTTTCCTCGAGAGGTCAATAATCGCATTTCTTTTGCTTTTATTCATCTACTTGTGCTATCTTGAAATTGTTGGATAAAAGAAAATTGCCATTAGCAGAGTAATTTCACGGAGTTTCTCGGGTTTTTTTTTTTTTTTTTTCAAAAGTGTCAACAAACCTTTGAGAGATTCGCTTTCGTGGAGGCTACAGGCCGCAAAATTTCCAATCTACTGACTTTGTCTACTTGAACAATGCAATTGGAGGAATTGGATGATATTGTAATCGAACCGATTGGAAATTTTATCGAGGAGATCATGAGATAGTTCCCTGTAATTAAACCCATATTTCTATGAAGCAGAACGTTGGAGCAATTTTCGCGACTGCGGAGGATTGCACACATTTAAAAATACAGAAATTACTCAAAAAAAAAAAAAAAGGAAAAAATTCGATGTCATATTACTACAAAAAAAGTACTTTTTGCAGAATTTACTTTAAAAATTCAGTAGTGAAGAGGTAAAACGAGATAAGTCTCTTTTTTTCTCATTGAGTTTTTTGAAAATACTTTAGAAAATAACCGAGAAAGAGCAATTTTGCCCTGAAACTCTTTTGTCACTCTTGAAATTCTCTTCAAAAACAGATGAGCAATATCACCTTATCTCGCTTAGTTTCCGAGATATTTCCTTCGAACTGACCTCAAAGATAAGTCGATTTATTCTGTTTTACCTCTTCATTACTTAATTGTACTTTTTTCTACCAGTCAATCACCCAAATACTTTGTGTGGAACAATATCAACCCTAATTTTATCATTCTGCCAAAATTTACGAGAGAAAAAATTCAACAAAAAGACGCTTGGAAATTCAATACGGATTGATGGAATTTCGAAAATACTAATTTTGAATTTTCGATCAGATGGCATTTAGGTGAGACGCAACACTTTTACAGAAAATTTCACTGTCTAGTTGTCACACAATAGACCACCAGAAGAAACTCAGAATCACATGAATGTGATTCTATGCCTATTGTTTATTATAGAATTATAATCTGCCTATTAAAATCTGTTGAATATAATTATGTTGATCAATGCTAATAAATTTAATGAGTAAAAATTGAACAGATCTTCTCGAATGTTGAAATTATTTAAACCAAGAAATTAACGATCATTACAAAATTTAACAAATATGCAGTACAGGTGACCCGACTTATCTTATTTTTTGTTATTAATTTTTTTTTATCAAATTCAGAATGCGATCAATTGATGCAGATAAGAAGGAAGAGAGTGCTCACTTTTGACTTGTGTTTCAGACGAGACTGCGTTTAATTATCAAGTCTTCTGTAGAATACTGGAATTCGAGTGGAATTATGTTAATTATTAAATCATGGCCACTAAGTGGATTAATAGTGTTCGTATCCTTGATCATTATAATCGCTTATATTTATTTAAAGCGGAATTTCAATTATTGGGAAAAGAAAGGTGTAATGAATATTCCATCAATTCCACTGTTCGATAATTTCGAAGATGTTGTACTGCAGAAAAAAACGGCTGGTCATTGGCTAAACGAGTTTTATAAGTTATGTGCATCAAAATCTTACGGTGGATTGTATATTTTGGATAAACCATTTCTCATGATTCGTGATCTTGAAATAATAAAGCATGTACTCATTAAGGACTCACATATTTTTCAAGACAAATATGTTACTGCCAGTCCAAAAGATATTTTGGGTGGTGCTAATTTCTTTTATTTTACTTTTATCATGTAAAAAAAAGCGATTATCCTCATATTGTCACGATTCAATTTTTGAAATGGCCCATTTTGCCACTGCTGACCCATGTTATCACGCTCTTTCCTTTATTATGACGAAAAATATGAATAGTCGGATGTGAGTCATTACTCCAATACTTTCTTCTCTATTGTATTGTCCTATAACGAGAAACAGTTTGAATCTATTTGTCTTTGTATTTTAACACGAAGAAGTTTTCGAATTAATTTGAATTTAATTACCGGAGCCTTCACGCTTATTTACTCTTTCCACCGAGTGAATAGGCAGTGAACTTTTCAGGATCAGTAATATTAGTGGGAAAAAAATAAATGAATGAAGAAACGGAAATACTTGTGGTTTCATTAGTCATGGATATTAGTGAGTCATAAAGATGTATTTTAGAGTAAAGGAGTTTACGAGAAAGAATCGGCATTTATCAGGTTTTGGTGTTGCATGCAAGTAACTAACATAGGGAATAAATAATTTGGATTTTTCTAAAGATAGAAGCAATAGTTCATTCTGCAATGAGATGAATGAATCTTAATAGTCAAAACGTTGCAGAATGAGTCCCACAGAAAATAGCCTCTGGAAAAAATTGCCCTAGTCTGTGCGTGGTTACATCCCCGAATGTGTGAAGGCTCATTACACTACACGCACAGAGGAAAAATTCTTGTAGCAAGAAAATTTGCCTTTCAACAAACTTTTCCTTCAAAATGAACCTTCCACAGCAGTATTTATGATCATTAAACATGTCGCATATCTAAACCATATCACCAAATTTCGATTTGATCAAGATCATGAACTGGTGCCCAGCAAACAAACCCATATTTCCATGGAGCAGATCGTAACAGCAGTTTTTACTGCTGTATGGGATAGCATACATTTGAAATATTAATAATTACTTCAATCAACGTCATTCTATCTTTAAGTATTATCAGAGAATTATAATCTATCGATTAACCACCATCCACGATTATTATATTGATTGATTTTGCAACATTTAATCAGGATAAACTAAACAGAAGTTTCTGAGTGCTGTTATTATTGTGGAAGAGAGATTAACTATGATCATACATTCCAGTGGATATGTAGTTACAATGACCCCGACTTATCTCATAGTCTTTTGTTTCCAATATTTATGAGTATATAAATAAGATAAATTGATTAATGTAAAAATGCAGAAAGTGCTCGATTACAGCCTGTGTTTCAGACGAGGCTGCATTTAATCGAGAAGTCTTTCATAGAATACTGAAATTTGTGTGAAATGGCGTCAATTACTGAATTGTGGGCACTAAGTGGTTTAATATCATTCATATCGTCAATCATCGTATTGGCTTATATTTACTGGACGAGAAATTTCAATTATTGGAAAAAGAAAGGTGTAATGTATATTCCACCAGTTCTACTGTTTGGTAATTTCAAAGATGTTATACTACAGAAGAAAACTCCTGGTCATTTGCTAGGAGAGTTTTATAAGTCATTTGCATCACAACCGTACGTTGGATTGTACATTCTGGACAAACCATTTCTCATGATTCGTGATCCTGAGATAGTGAAGCAAGTTCTCATTAAGGATTCACATATTTTCCAAAATAAGCATGTAACTGCTAATGCAAATGATATTTTGGGTGGTGCTAATTTATTTATGATTAAAGATCCAAGCTGGAAGTATTTACGTTCCAAATTAACACCAATTTATACATCTGGAAAATTAAGAAAAATGCTCGAATTAATGCTAGAAGTGTGCAGTGATTTGGATACATTCTTGGAATCGTATAATTTGAGAGGTATATTTTAAATGAAATTATCTAGAATCAGTAATTGAGAATTTATGAGTTTTTAATTATTCAAGCTAATGGAGATGTACTAGATATTGATGAGATATCTGCTAATTTCACAACTGATCTTATTACAACAACTGCATTTGGAGTTCGAACGAATTCATTGAATAATCCCAACATTGGCTTTAGAAAACACGGTCGGACATTCGTTAAATTCACTGCTTATCGTGGATTTGAATTTTTCGCAATGTTCTTTGCGCCTTGGTTGGCTAATCTTCTCAATGCTTATTTTTTCAAAAAAGAGAATGAGCAATTCTTGAGGAATACTTTTTGGAGTATTTTGAATCAACGTGAAGAATCAGGAACTAAAAGAAATGATCTTATTGATCTTCTTATAGAATTGCGAAGGAATCAGACGGAGGAGGAGAAGAAAATTTTTGGTAATCATTTGTCTGAATTAATTTCATAGCTCAAAGAATCTGTGAATGAAGATAACCATGATAATTATTCCAATTTCATTGTAGAATTGGACAAGGATAGACTAGTAGCTCAAGCTTCGATTTTCTTCATTGGTGGCTTTGATACTTCTTCAAAATTGATGACTTTTACCCTGTATGAACTTGCGATACATCCAGATATACAGGACAAACTGAGGGAAGAAATTCAAACAGCTCTGAAGAAAAATGACGGGAAGATAACGTACGAGATGGTGGTAAATGTGTTTAAATATAATATATCGTGAGACTTCACTTTGAAAAAGAACCAATTCAGTAGTGAAGAGGTAAAACAGGATAGATCGATTTATCTTTGAGGTCATTTCAAAGGAAATAACTCGGAAACTAAGCGAGATAAGGTGATATTACTCATTGGTTTTTGCAGAGAATTTCAAGGGTTACAAAAGAGTTTGAGGGCAAAGTTACTCTTTCTCGGTTATTTTCTAAGGTATTCTCGAAAAACTTACTGAGAAAAGAAGAGACTTATCTTGTTTTACCTCTTCACTACTGAATTCATTTTACTCCAAGGTTTACTATTATAATTTCAAATATTAATCATTTTCAATAATTTCCTTGTCTTGAAGACTTCTGAACTACCTTACCTGGATATGGTAGTAGCTGAAACTCTCCGAATTTATCCACCACTTCCATTTTTGGATAGAGTTGCTTCACAAGATTATAAAGTTCCTGGGCATGATTTAACTATTGAAGGAGGTACTCCTGTATTAATACCAATGTTGGGTCTTCATCTTGACGAAGAATATTTTCCAAATCCTCTGTCCTACAATCCAGAAAATTTTACAACGGTGAATAAACAATCGCGTAGAGCAGGAGTTTACATACCTTTTGGCGATGGACCACATGTTTGTATAGGTAAGGATTTTGCCAAGAATTATTCACAAATGCTGAATTTACCACATGATTGTTAATTATCATTTATCTTTCAAGGACAAAGACTCGGTTTGATTCAGGGAAAAGTTGGATTGATAACGATACTTTCGAAATATGAAGTAAGCCCTTGTGAGAAAACACGCATTCCTGTAAAATTGAATTTAAAAAATTGCTTCCTTGCTCCAGGCGAAAGTGTATTCCTTAAACTGCGGAAATTAGTTAAATAAAGTACTTTATAGTAGAAAATGTAAAACCAAAATAAACGTAGCGAGGATATTGACAAAGAGATCTTGTTTCATTTGGCATAAACCAGGTAACCATTTGATTGAATGTAACTCTTGTACTCATTACTGTTCGGCCCATCGCTCAGCGATTGTGCTGAGAAGAAAAAATGTGATGTCTGATGTTAGATACAAATGTCAGGTGGGCAATCTCGTATATTTCTACACTGTCTATCTAAATTCACGACGCGACACGTATTGCAATATTCTATTTCCATACACAGAGAAAAATGTTTTCTTAATTTACGTGAGAAAACTCACTTGATTTAAGTGAGTTTTACTTTCTTAAATTAAGTGAGAAAAAATCACTTGATTTAAGTGAGAAAACTCACTTGATTCAAGTGAGTTTTACTTTCTTAAATTAAGAAAGAAAAAGTCACTTGATTCAAGTGAGAAAACTCACTTAAATCAAGTGAGTTTTCTCACTTGAATCAAGTGACTTTTTCTCACTTAAATCAAGTGACTTTTTCTCACTTAATTTAAGGAAGTAAAACTCACTTAAATCAAGTGAGTTTTCTCACTTGAATCAAGTGACTTTTTCTCACTTAAATCAAGTGACTTTTTCTCACTTGATTTAAGGAAGTAAAACTCACTTAAATCAAGTGAGTTTTCTCACTTAAATCAAGTGAGTTTTCTCACTTAAATCAAGTGAGTTTTCTCACTTAAATCAAGTGAGTTTTCTCACTTAAATCAAGTGAGTTTTCTCACTTAAATCAAGTGACTTTTTCCCACTTAATTTAAGGAAGTAAAACTCACTTAAATCAAGTGACTTTTCTCACTTAATTTAAGAAAGTAAAACTCACTTAAATCAAGTGAGTTTTCTCACTTAAATTAAGAAAGTATTTTTCTCTGTGTATATTTACAGTATGTCCCGGCTATTACCCATTAGTTGCCCTACCCTGCTGCAAAAGCTTCATAGAATCTGATCGAATATTATAAATTTCTTGTTCCATTTATGAGACTATCGCCAACTCATTGATAATTTCTATGAGAAATTATGGGGACTCAGAAAGGTATCTCAATAGCCTATCATAAACGTATAAGAACCAATGATCAATTGAAAAATATTTGATCACTTAAAAAAAGAGGTCTATTTAATTCTCACATTGTTATACTTCAGTTTTTGAGATGGTCCATTTTACCACAATTGACTCTATTTTACCTCTATATTATGACGGAAAATATGAATTGTCGGATGTGAGTCATTATCCAATACTCCTTTCTTTATTGTATTGTCCTATAACGAGACGCATTTTAAAACTATTTGTCTTTGTGTTCTAACACGAAAAACGTTCGGAATTGATTCGAATTTAATTACTGGAGCCTTCACCTCGATTTACTCTTTCCTCCAAATGAATAGACAGTGAACATCTCAGGATCAGTCATATTCATTGAAAAAAAATTCATGAAGGAAGGGAAATAGTAGTGGTTTTATTAGCCATTAATATTAGTGAATCATAGATTAATGGGAATTCGATTGATTATTCTTGAATTTTAGTAAATTTAATAAGAAAATATTGAACAGATGTTCTCGAGTTTTGTAATTCTATCAACGAAGACATTAACGATGATTACAAATTCCAGCGGTTCGCAGTGGAGGTGACTCGATGTATCTGACAAAAGATGCTAATTTTTTTCGAGCATTTAGATGGGATAAATGGGGAGAAATTACTCAGTATATATCCAGAGTCCAAAGAGGGCAAATGGAGTGATTTTAAAGAAGAAAATCGAAAGCATAGAGCAGGACCATTCCATATCCGATATAAGGCCCTCATCATTCCTGCCGAATCATTCTCGATTACAGAATTCGCATGCGTATAAACAATAGTATCCTATAAAAAGGAATTATGTAATAATTTAAAATTTGGTTGATTTGATCATTTCAACTGTTTGACCTCGACATTATAATCAAATCTCGCACATATCAAATATACTGCTTCATTATTCCAGTGAGACTTGAAAAAATTCTACTATAGTAATTCTATTAACAATGTAGAATGTAAACGTAGTTTTTGCGGTTGTAGAGGATAGCATAGAATTTATATAAAATTCGAAATGCAAAGATGACTTCAGTTAATGTCATTTTATGTCTAGTGTTTATCATGTAACTTCAATTTATCAATTAAATCTTTTTGAGGTTTATTATGCTGATTAATGTTAATCTATTTAAGAAAGAAAAATTTAAAAAATGTTCTTGGATGTTGTAATTAGTGCAATGAAGACATCAACGATAACTACAAACTCCAGCGAATCTGCATTAAGAATAAACCGACTTATCTTATAGTTTTTTTTAAACTTTTTATCAGAATAAAAATAAGATAAGTTGATTTATATAAAAAGAAGGAGAATGCTAAATTTCGGTCTGTGTGTCGCACGAGGCTGTATTTAATTATAAATTCTTTTGTAGAAATATCGAAGTGAAATGGCATTGATTACTGAATTATGGATACCAAGTGGATTAATATTGTTCATATCATCAATTATCCTACTGGCTTATGTTTATTTAACGAGGAATTTTAATTACTGGAAAAAGAGAAGTGTAATGAGTATTTCACCAATTCCACTGTTCGGTAATTTCAAAGATGTAATACTACAGAAAAAATATGTTGGTTATTTGCTAGAAGAGTTTTATAAGTTATATGCATCACAACCGTACGTTGGATTGCATATTTTGGACAAACCATTTCTCATGATTCGTGATCCTGAGATAATGAAGCAAATTCTCATTAAGGATTCACATATATTTCAAGACAAATACATTACTGCCTCTCCAAATGATATTTTGGGTGGTGCTAATTTATTTTTGATAAAAAATCCAAACTGGAAGTATTTACGTACTAAATTAACACCAATTTATACGTCTGGAAAATTGAAAAAAATGTTTGAATTAATGCTGGAAGTGTGCAGTGATTTGGATACATTCTTGGAAACTAATAATTTGAGAGGTATATTTCAAGTGAAATTGTCTAGAATTAACAATTGAGCTTTCATGAGTTTTTTTTTTAATTATTCAAGCTGATGGAGATGTAGTGGAAATTGATGAGATTACTGCTAATTTCACAACTGATCTCATAGCAACAACTGCATTTGGAGTTAGAGCAAATTCATTGAATAATCCAGATGCTGACTTTAGAAAACACGGTCGTAAAATCTTCAATTTCACTCCTTATCGTGGATTTGAATTTTTTGCACTGTACTTTGCACCTTGGTTGGCTAAGCTTCTCGATGTTTATTTTTTCGAGAAAGAGAATGACCAATTTTTGAGGGATAGTTTTTGGAATATTTCGAATCAGCGTGAAAAATCAGGAATTAAAAGAAATGATCTTATCGATCTACTTATCGATTTGCGAAGGAATCAAACGGAGGAGGAGAAGAAAATTTTTGGTAAGCAGCTGTACCAATGTATTTCAATGTTCTGAGTAGATGTGAATGAAGATAACTGTAATAATCATTCCAAATTCATTTCAGAATTGGACGGAGATAATTTAGTAGCTCAGGCTGCAGTTTTTTTCCTTGCTGGCTTCAATACCTCTTCAAAATTAATGACTTTCACTTTATATGAACTCGCAGTACATCCTGATATACAGGAAAAAGTGAGGGAAGAAATGCGAGCAGCTCTGGAGAAAAATAATGGGAAGATGACATACGACATGGTGGTAAATATATTCAAGTATAATATATCATGAGAGCTTTCTTTCATGAAAAAAAACTCCCAATCATTTCACTCCACTGTTCGCCATAATTTTTTCTTCCATGTTAATCATTTTCAAAAATGACTTATTTTGAAGAATTCCGGATTACCTTATCTGGATATGGTAGTAGCTGAAAGTCTTCGATGGTATCCACCAACGCCATTTTTCGATAGAGTTGCTTCACAAGATTATAAAATTCCTGGGCATAATTTAACTATTGAGAAAGGTATTCCTGTATTAATACCATTGTTGGGTCTTCATTTTGACGATGAATACTTTCCAAATCCTCTGTCCTATAATCCAGAGAATTTCAGCGCGGAGAATAAACAATCACGAAGAGCGGGAGTTTACTTACCTTTTGGTGATGGACCACATATTTGTATAGGTAAAGAATTACTCAAGGATTATTGATAAATTCTCAATTTACCACATATTTCTTAATTATTATTTATCATTCAAGGACAAAGACTTGGTTCGATTCAAGCAAAAGTTGGATTGATAACGATTCTCTCGAAATATGAAGTGAGTCCTTGTCAGAAAACTCGTATTCCTATGAAAATGGATCCAAGATCTGCTTTTGTCGCTCCAGATGGGAGTGTATACCTTACAGTGAGGAAATTGGTTGATTAAAGTATCTCTTTAGTAAAAAGGGGAGAATCAAAGTGACCATGACGGAGATCTTGAGAAAATGATCTCGTTTTATTTGTTATAGATAAGTTGAGCATTTGATTGAATGTAATCTGTGCGTCTATCGATTGTATAGAATAAGAAGAAGGAAATGTCATTGATATTAGATAGGAATGCCACGTGTGCAATATGATTTTCTGATTTTAATTTATTAGATTTTGGTTATCAAAATGATTTTTTATTAGAATCAGGTAAAATAGATGACCTACTGGAGTAGTCACGATAGATTCATCCTCAATTCATCTCGTGTTCATTGAAATAATCTCGATAACTGTAACGAAGAGAATCATTGTCTCTCCACTCATTCATAACATAGACATTTCTCTAATTAAATAAAGTGATTCATTCTATTCTCATATTGTCACAATTCCTTTTCTAAAATGGTCTATTTTACCACTACTTGCCCTTATTACCCACCTCTCCTTTATATTATGACGAAAAATATTTGTAAATGAATTGTCGGATATGATTACTCGAAACCTTTCTCTTTTATTGTATTGTTCTATAACAAGACGCAGTTCAAATTTGTTTGTCTCTTTGTTTTAATATGAGAAAGATTTTGAATCGATTTGAATTCGTTCACCGGAGCCTCCACGCCTATTTAATTTTTCCACCGAGTGAATAGGCATTAAACTCCTCAGGATCAGTCACACTCATTAAGAAAATAAAAATTGATGAAGAAGGAGGGAAATTGATTAAGAAAATAAAAATTGATGAAGAAAAGCAAATACTTGTACTTATTATTATGGAAGATAAATTTTCATGAGATTTGAGGGTGTGAGATTTCTTGGTAGTTTGATGATAGAGCAGTCACTCGGTAAGGGAAAAAATCGAAAGCTCAACAACAGGTCCGCCAGGGAAATAACACATAAGCGTATGTCCAATTATTAATATGAAAGGAGCTCATCTCCCTCACATACGCCTGTTTGATTTTAAATATTTCTTAGATTTGCACTTCGTGATAATAATGAAAGGGCGTACGTTTTGTAAATACACCCTTTTGTAATTAATTTTATTCTCAATTGTGCATTCCTCCTATACAATTTATTATAATAAAAGAGCGTTTTTTAAACGAAAAGCGTTTTTTAAAAGCAAAAATTATCTTTTCAATTAATTTTAATTAATTTAATTAATAGAAATGGAACAGACGTTCTCAGGTGTTGTAATCAAAAGACAATTAAATCTCAAATTTTGAGATTGTTGAGACAAATTGATTTTTTTTATGCGATGTATTGTATTATATCCATATTTTCTCATATTCATCAAGAAACATCTTTATTTTCCAATCAATCGATCTCTTTCCGCTACACCTTCTCAATAGCAATATTTTAAATTGTTTCAGCGGAAAGATTAACAATGATCAAAAATTTTATCGGATTGCAGTAAAGGTGACCGGACATATCTTGTATTTTTCTGGTAAAATCCCTGATCAGAATCTAAATAAGATAATTGGATGTATTTAATGAAAAGAAAATGCTCAATTTCGGCCTGTATTTTCGATAATTCTGCATTTAATCATAAAGTCCTCTGTAGGAGGACTGGAATTAGAGCAAAATGACATTAATTACCGGATCATGGGCACTAAGTGGATTAATATTATTTACATTGTCAATAATCGTATTGGCTTATATTTATTTAACGAGAAATTTTGATTATTGGAAAAAGAAGGGTGTAATGAATATTCCACCAATTCCACTGTTCGGTAATTTCAAAGATGTTATACTACAAAAAAAATTTGCTGGCCAATGGCTAGGAGAGTTGTATAAATTATGTGCATCACAACCGTATGTTGGTTTGTACATTTTGGACAAACCATTTCTCATGATTCGTGATCTTGAAATAACAAAACAAGTGCTCATTAAGGATTCACATATTTTTCAAGATAGATTTGTTACTGCCAGTCCAAATGATATTTTGGGTAGTGCTAATTTATTTTTGATTAAAAATCCAAGCTGGAAGTATTTACGTACTAAATTAACACCAATTTATACATCTGGAAAATTGAGAAAAATGTTTGAATTAATGCTGGAAGTGTGCAGTGATTTGGATACATTCTTGGAATCTCAAATTTTAAGAGGTATTTTTCCTAATAAATCAATATGTGGATATACTTATATTACTAATTGAATTGTTTGCAATCAATAATTGAGCAATCATGAACTTTTTCATCATTATCAAAGATGATGGCGATATACTGGAAATTGATGAAGTTACTGCTAATTTTGCAACTGATCTCATAACGACAACTGCATTTGGAGTTAGAGCCGATTCAATGAATAATCCTAATGCTGGTTTTCGAAAACACGGTCGTAAATTCTTTCAATTCACTGCTTATCGTGGATTTGAATTTTTCACACTGTTCTTTTCACCTCAATTGTCCAAGTTTCTCGATGTTTATTTCTTCAAAAAAGAGAATGAATCATTCTTGAAGAACAGTTTTTGGAGTATTTTGAATCAACGTGAAGAATCAGGAAACAAAAGAAATGATGTTATTGATCATCTTATTGAATTGCGAAGGAGTCAAACTGAAGAGGAGAAGGAAATTTTGGGTAATCAGTTGTCTCAATGAATTCCATAGTTCTGAGGATCTCTAAATGGAGATGACTATGATAATTATTTTTATTTTATTGTAGAATTGGACAAGGATATACTAGTAGCTCAGGCTTCCATTTTCTTCAGTGGTGGCTTTGATACTTCCTCGAAATTGATAACTTTTACTCTGTATGAACTTGCGATACAACCAGATATACAGGATAAACTGAGGGATGAAATTCAAGCAGCTCTGGAGAGAAATAATGGGAAGGTGACATACGAGATGGTGGTAAATATGTTTGAAGATAATATATCGTGAAAACGTTCACCCTGAGAAAAAAATTTCATTTATTTTAGCTCTGCAGTTTAATATTTTTATCTTTCATGTTCATTTTTCTCAATAATCTCTTATCTTAAAGAATTCTGGATTACCTTATCTGGATATGGTAGTAGCTGAAACTCTTCGGATTTATCCACCACTTCCATTTTTGGATAGAGTTGCTTCACAAAATTATAAAGTTCCTGGACATGATTTAGTTATTGAGAAGGGTACCCCTGTATTAATACCATTGTTGGGTCTTCATTTTGACGAAGAATACTTTCCAAATCCATTGTCCTACAATCCAGAAAATTTTTCGGCGGAAAATAAGCAATCAAGAAAAACGGGAGTTTACATGCCCTTTGGCGATGGCCCACATGTTTGTATAGGTAAGAAATTACTCAAGAATTATTCACAAATTCTCGATTTACTAAATACTTAATTATCATTTATCTTTTAAGGACAAAGACTCGGTTTGATTCAAGCCAAAATTGGATTGATAACGATACTTTCAAAATATGAAGTGAGCCCTTGTGAGAAAACTCGTATTCCTGTAAAATTGAACACAAAAGGCACCTTCATTGTTCCAGGTGAAAGTGTATTTCTTAAACTGCGTAAATTAGTTGCCTCATAACAAAATATGTAAAAAAAATCAGTTATACAGTGGAGGGTGACATTAGGAAGGAAGAGGGGATGCAAAGAATGCGATTGCATCGCAGTCGCATGACAGTTGATTCTTGGAATAATTTACTGTCTGATCGAGTTATAGTTGATATGCAATCTCTCGATCTATCAGGAAAATAATTAATTGAACATTTTCCAGAAAATGTCATTCTCACATTTTCTGAAAGAAAATTGTGAAAATTTGGGTGATTTATTGATTATTTGGAAGATATTAAAAGAAAATTAATCAGTCATGTTTGATGTTGTCAAGTAAAATAATTTAAATTCGAATTTTTTCGGATCCAAAAAGCAGGAAGATCTAAGTAATATAATCTATTCTTTAAGCCTTGTCGGATATTACTATGCAGATTATTGTTAATATATCATCGTCTTAGAAACAGAGGGACGAAAGTGCTGTATGTGAAGATAGCACTTACGCCACATTATTTCTAAGGTGATGATTTATAACAAAAAATTGAGAAGATGTTCGTGAGTGTTGTAATTACTCCAATGTAGAGATTAACAATAATCATAAACTTTGAAGGATTTGCAATAAAGATGACCCGACTAATCTTATACATGTTTTCTTCATTTTTATCATAATCAAAATGAGATATATTGATTTATACAGATAAAAAAAGAGAATGCCCAATTTAGCTCTGTGTCTCAGGCGAGGCTGCATTTATTCATAAAGTATTTTGTAGAATATTAAAATTTGAGTGAGATGACGTTAATTACTGAAGGATGGGCCCTAAGTGGATTAATATTGTTCATTTTGTCAATCATTGTACTAGTTTATACTTATTTAACCAGAAATTTTAATTATTGGAAGAAGAAGGGTGTAATGTAAATTGCAGAAATTAGTCAACTGAAATACGTAATAGTAGAAAATTTGAAAGTGTGATTGAACATAGTGATCGAACATAAGAAATTGGATAATTACTGATATTTTTAACAGTTTTATAGGTTTTTATTTGAGTTGATAGACATTATATAGTGTTTCAAAGATTAGAAAAATGATATTTCGCTGACTTACCAATTTTTTTCTAATGTAAATGCGTCAAATAGTTCGATCACTGGACGAGTTCGAACACTGGTCAATTCACCTTACTTGTGAAGAGAAATAAAAATTAAGAAAAGAACGGAAATACTAGCAGTTTTATGAGCCATAGATATCAGTAAGTCACAAAGATGTTTTTTCGAAGTGGAGGATTTGACGAAGGACGCAAAATCTTGGTCTATCGGGCCTTGGATTTTGCCTATGAGGGACTATTTTAGGAGATTGATAATTTGGGTTTTCTTTTTAAATATACAAGTAATACTTCATTCTGCAACAAGATGAAGAAATTTTATTACTCAAAAGGTTTTAGAATATATAATAGGAATATTGAGCGATTGCTTGAAGGTAGATAAAATGTGTATATGTAAAATCACATTAGAATAGATCAATTAGAAGAATATCGTTGCTCAATCTATAAATTCTGAATTAATCAAAATGATGAATTTTCGAAAAAAAAAAATTCCTCACAATCCTTATCTTCAATTCAACCAGTCGTAATAGAGACGAATTAATGAAGAAACGTATTTGGCACAATGAGAATGCGTTCCAGACCATTCTTCTCTCTTGATTAAAACTAGATACTATCGTCTACTTACAGTTTAGTATGTACGCATTGTATTGAATAATTAATACTACAATTAAAAACAAACGAATTTTTCGATATTGTCAAATATAAGTAATAGTGAAGTAATTTTTTGATTTAATAATACTTCGTAATTATTTCAAGGACGTTCAAGTTTTTTTCTGCCCGTATAGTCAAAAAAAAAGTCAAATTTTTGTATAAAATCGTTAGTAACAATTTATACGAGCTGAAATTTTCAAATTTGATGGAATGAATCTGTAAAGAATGTAATGAGAGATAAGTCCTGAAAACAAGAAATTGGTTAAAAAATATCAAATTTTTTGTGGTTTTTAGAATTCCGTCAGAACTTGAAAAATGGAGGAATGTAAAAAGCACAGAAAATTTTCCAATTTTCAATTAATTTTTTGTTTCTAAGACTTATTTTATTCCTCATTATATTCTTTACAGATTCATTCCATCAAATCATGAATTGTTATTAACGATTTCATACAAACACTGAACATTTTTTTCTCACCTTACAGACAGAAACACATTAAAGTAATTCAACTGTTGTAATATTCGAGATTTAAATCCTGAGGTAAGATGAAAAGATTCGTATAGTTTTTTTTCCTTCAAATATTGTAAGAAGTTGTACATTTTACATATTGTCTATATTGTGTGTCGTTGATTATTTTGCTTCATTCATATGTTCAGTCCATCTAATTTATCGCTGAGATTCATTTTTTTCTTTCGTAAGTAATAAGAAGGTGTTATCGATAATGATTCTAGAAAAATTTGGAGTGAGTTTGTGAAGAGAGTGACTTGTAACAATTTCAAGTTAAGAACAAATTACCCTGGTGCTCTATAAGAATATTCCAATGAATGTATTTCTCGATATATCGGAATAAAACGGATTAAATTAGTTGGAAGACATAATTCATTTTAACTGGGGCACTTTTTTGTTGCCTACAATTCTGTCCCGTAGAATATTGAAATGTCCCTGTACCTGAGATACTTGAGCCTTCAAAGAATCGGTCAATTGTTTTTGGAGTTGTTGCACTTCTAGAATTTCCTGGCGAAGACTCTGATATTCCTCCTTGACTTGAGCAACCGAACGAATCAGTCGGAGAACTGAAATCTGGGGGAAATAAAAAAAAATCATTGTAGTAAATGAAGGAAAAAAACAATTGATACTGAAGTTAGTTCTTTGGGATTTATTATCGTTGTACCTCGTTCTCCGGATCTGGAAATTCTTTTTCAAATGTCTCGATCTTCCATGTGATCGATGCCAGTTTTCCATTGGCTCTGTGAACCTGCAAGTTTCAACTGAGATTAATATAAACATTCATAAAAATAATAACGAATAGTTATCAAGCAGAAAACAGAGAAAGGAAAAATATCTACATAAAGTGATCATAAGGTGAGACTTAAGTGATAATAATGATAAAGATAGGGTCTTGAGGAAGTTTTGGCTTTACAATAGGGAAAAAAGGTAATTCTTCGTATAAAATCGTTAATAATGACTTATAAAGATGAAATTCTCAGATCTGAGTCAGCCAGTCTATGAAGAATGTAACGAGAAATGAAATGAACCTTGGAAACACAAATTTAGTCGAAAATTGAAAAATTTGTATAATTTTTCCTATTCCTTTAAATTTTTCAAGATTTAAAGAAATTTAAAAAATGGTAACAATCCATCATTTTTCAATTAATTTTACGTTTCTACGGCTTATTCTATTCCTTATTACATCCTTCTAATACTTACTGAGTCAATTTTGGGACATTCATTTCCGATACATTGTTATTTACGATTTACATACAAAAAATCAACTTTTTTTCGACAATTTGATTTTGGATTTTCGGAAAATTTAAACGAGATACTGTGATTTTGCTCTGATCTTCTTCTGTAAAGAATTTCAAGAGCTACAAACAATTTGTCAAGTAAAATCGCTCTATCTCGCTTAGTTTTCGAGATATTTTCAAAAAAACTGATGATGGGATAAAATACATTTTTTTTTAAGCTTCACTAATTCATCTGTTCTTAAGCTAATGTGAAAAAAAATTAATGTACTCATTGATGTATTATTATTGAAAATGAAAAATCAACATTAATGGTTAATTTTTCCAAATAACATGTTTGTAACTCGTAATTTGGTAGAATGTGATTGGAAGGAAATCATAATTAACATTAAATATTGTTATTATAGGATGAGATTAACTGGAGAAACCAAACATATTTCCACAATGGCTGTAACATATTAATAACACTTAGTAGAATGTAAATAGCGTAAATAAATAAATAAATAAATAAAACATTCGATATAGGTTAGCTGAGCAATTATATTGAGAACTTACACTCTGCTCCAAGTTGAGGATTGCCGATTCCATCACTGAGTTTAAATATTATGCACAAAGTATTCAAATACCATGAATGCTTCTAGCACTGAAGATTACCATTGATGAATTGTTGATAAATGTAACTGATGAGAACTGGAGAAATTCGAGTGAGATTCTGCGAATATGCAAGCTTCAGCGGACGATCAGCAACAGCGGCTGACTGACGTGATATATATATCTATTTTTCAAACAGACCGTATTATCGAACTAGCCAAAGAGGAACCTCCGAAGTCGAGCCGAAGCTGAAATTCAAATGCCGCAGCATCGAAGCCGAATATTTCCGAGGTTACTTGATTGGCCAGTACGACTATATGAGGTACTACGTCAGTCGTATTTATGAGGCAGTTGCCCGTGGCGCCAAATTTCAATTATTTCTGTATTCACCGCAAAAGTAGAAGTACTACTGAATGCAATGTCAATGTGGGAGAATGATGAAAGAGGACGAAAGGAAAGGGTAATGAGGCCATGAATCCATAACATGGGTATGTTTGGATATAGAGCTCATTTTGTTCAAGCTGTCGACCTAATTTTCAGCAGGCAATAGTAATGACTCTATTTTTAGGTGGAATTTGATGGAAAATAGCATAATGAAAAAGCTTGGAATTAGGGGAAGTACTTGAAATAGGATATTTTTGATGAATTTGTTGAGAAGAAATAAATTTATGCGGAAAATTTATGATTCAATTGAGGTATAAGAATTGATTTTTTTGAATTTTTTTGGGAAATTTTGACTTTTTTCGGAAGAAATTGAAGATCAAATCTTTTTTTTTTCTCTTTTTGAAAAAATTGTTCTTTAGGAATATTTCCAGTTCTAATGGTTGTAGGTTTGAAATTGTAATTGGAGATGAAAGGTGAGCTAATATGCCGTTTTTCCAAACAATATGTGATTTTAAAAAGAAAAAATATCAAATTTTCAGTGACTTAGATTCAATTTTTTGAAAATAATTCTTTTTTTACCATAATTGCATCAAAAATTAATAAAAATGAATTTGAAATTACATGAATCGGTGGCGAATGAGCGCATCTTTCCCCTTCAATCGCAATTTTTACGCTACAACAATTAAAACCAAATATATTTCTGGATCATGTTAAAAAAAAACTGAATTTTTCTGACTGTTAAAAAAAAAATGGAAATTCCGGAGACACAATTTGATGAAAATTTTCACAAACGTGATATTGAATTTTTTTTTTAATGGGACGATGATTATGAAATCTGTGTGTTCCAGAGGAAATTTCAAAGGAATCTATGAATCTTGAGTAGAATTGAGACGGAAACTCTACAGCTTGCTCGAATTTTCAACTGAACATGAAAATTCAGAATCAAAATGACTTAAATTTTCAATGTTTTCTTGAATTTTTCCTACTTTTACTAAATTTTCAAGAAACAATTAAACTAAAATTTAAAAATTTCACAGATATTCAGGCGTGAAATTATTCAAAAATTGATGATGTGTTCATTTTTCAATGACACAATTATCTGAAATTTAAGTAGAAATGTGATTCATTTGAAATTTCCGGGATTTTGCGCGGGAAATTCAGACGGAAATTTTTAAAAGTGCATAAATCGACTTGAACATATTTATTTCACCTAAAATCTTCTCTACTTTCCAATAAACTCATCAAAAAAAATGTTTTCTCGAATAGTTTCAACGAAATGTCCATTCTACCCCACTTTAAAACCCCTATCTCCAATAGATTCTGACTTCCTTTTCATTTTATAGCTCCGGAAAACAAATATCTGTTTAATCATATATTTATTCATGTATTATACTCTATTCCTATTTTTTTCAAACTATTTTCAACGATAAAATACTTGAAGGGACTTGGTACCTAGGCCCCCTTTTCATAATTTCAATATTTTCGGATAATAAATAGACGTTTCCGGTGGACAATGCCTAAAATTATCACCTGTGTCACCCATATCTTCCCAGGGCTCTTGCTAATAATCAGAATTGATATCCTCAAGTGAACAAATGAGAGTATAAAAGAGGAGCGATGAAAAAATCAGAATTAGTGAGCTCCAAGCACTGCCCTGTGCTAAGTAACTAATTAAATATAATAGAAATCACATTGATAACGCCAAATAAAAAATGGAATTATGGCTGCTTATTTTATCCTGCAGTTTATTGAACTGTATAAAAGCATCACCTTCGATAATACGTCGAGATGTCTCTGACAATGAAGTAGACAGTGGCCTAGAAGAGGTAATTTCTCATGTGAAACACTTGGCAGGAAAGGTTTTTGGTCTACCGAGTAATGAGACTGGGATCAAAGTAGCTGAATGGCAAGAAAATCATGGGATCAATCCAGAGGAATTGGGAGAATATGCAGAGGGTGATATACTGTTTCCCATTCAAAAAGGAAGGAATGGATTGAAGGTCCTCAGTGCAAGATGGCCTGGGGGAATTATTCCATACATGCTGAGTCCATATTTTGGTGAGTACATGCAATTAACTTCCTCCTTCGTTATTTCGCAGTATAAAAAACAACTTTCCTGCACGCTACGCTAATGTGCGATTAGTGGCATTTTCCGCACGTTTTACATAGAAAAAAGTGAAACTCACGTGACACGCACGTGTCAAAGATTCTCCCATTCTTACTTGTTAGGTAATAGTATATGACCTAACAAGTGCGATAAAGTACTTTTCTGACGAGTGTGAGGTTGCGAGACGAACCGAAGACGAGTTTTGCAATCATACGAGTCTGAAAAACTTTACCGCACGTGTAAGGTATGAAATTTATAACGAAATGCATCGTAAAACTGATATTTTCACCTCTTTTAACATTCAATCGCGAATTAAGTTAACCCGTGATTAGTAATTTGAGGCACAAAATTGAATTAAGCTAACACGGAATTAGCGCTAATTTTGCCTCCGTTTACTGAGCCTTGGATCCTGATCCTGATTCTGAACCAGATCTAACATTCTCACTAACAAGTGTGGAAAGTATTTATCGTACTTGCTAGCTAATATCAAAGAAAATTTAATCCTTTAAAAAGTTTAATATACTAAAAAAATCTCAATTCTCCATGAAGCTGGGGCGAATAAGGCACTGATAATGGAGGCGATGGATGATTACCATAAACACACATGCATAAGATTTGTACCATACAACGGCGATGGGAATGACTATATTCGCATAACAGCAGGGAACACCGGTTGCTGGAGCAGCGTTGGGAGAATTGGTGGTCGACAAGACCTAAATCTCCAAGTACCTGGATGTGTCACTAAGAAAGGTACAATTATCCATGAACTCATGCATGCAGTGGGATTTTTGCATGAACAGAGCCGTCATGAACGAGACCAGTATGTCACCATCAATTGGAACAATATTCAGCCACGTAAGTATATCTATCACTCAGAAAAAGTGGAGTGGAATAGATGGATAAGAGTAAAGTCAATTGTTTACATCAGGTCATTCCGGAAACTTCGATAAGAGTTCGAAAGAAATATCTGATGCTTTTGGAGTGGGATACGATTATGGAAGTGTCATGCATTATTCGAGTTATGCTTTCTCGAGAAATGGACAGCCTACAATAGTTCCCAAGGTTACTGTTCCATTCTTCATTTAATTAATATAGAAGCTCATTCTTCCAGCTAATGATTTTTTATTAAATTCCAATGAAGATTAAATGACTTAAATACATATATTTCATACTTTGCACAGGAAGGAAATGGTCTGCTGGATCTCATAGGTGAAATATTTCAAGGAAAAACTAAAACGATGCTTGGACAACGCGAGGGCTTCAGTAAAAATGACATCTTGAAGATTCGCAGAATGTACAAGTGCAATAAACGTCGTCGCAGCTACGAGTAGTGCAGATTGCTGGACAAAAAAAGGCGCTATATCATCAGATTGTTTATTTATCGGGGCTAGAAATCAGTCGAGTACTTTCAACTGACTCTAAATTTTTTTTTTCTGAATTATCGAGTGAAGAGTGTGATGATGACTAGCCTTTATTGATCCCTGAAAGATACCTGAACTTAATTCTTGTCTCTTCAGAATAATTTTTAAATTAATAATAATAATGATGAAAAATTATAGAGTAAAATTTTGTGTTGATTCATTATTCACCTGATGATTACTCCAGAAACACTCGGTAAACTGACGTGCCCTATTACAGGGGTCTCTCAATGCTAAATCCATAATTTACAGAGAGTCGATGTGCAATTATTTGGATAATTAAGGGAGGAGAAAGGGGAGGAGGGGTAGGGCTTAGTCAGACGGAAAATAAGCATATTTTCAAGAATTTTGTCAGACGATACTGATAATGCTGGTTTATTCAAGTAATTTCTCTATAAAAATACAACGTATCAACTATATTTTCCTAAATTTTCATTGCAAAAGATTGGTGAATGAGCTGTTGACAACAAATCTTTGCAGGCACCTCGAAAAAAGTGGTTTTGCGGGGATGCACTATACCATCGAGTGTTTTTCCTTTTTTTCAATTATTTGTTGTTTTACAATAGCAAATTTGCCGATTTTTTTGCCCGAACATCGCGTTTTTGACTATCAAATGTTACCAAAAATTGAAAAATCGGTTTGAAAAAAAACTCGACGGCATTACCTCGAGGAAAATCACACCTGATCAACGCAGTTAATTTTTTTTAGTTTCAGGTGAAGCACTGACGAGTTTTAATGCATACTGCAAAACCACTTTTCTTTCAGGCACCTGCAGAAATTTGCTGTCAACAGCTCATTTATCAATATTTCACAATGAAAATCCAGAAAAACATCGTTTAAATGTTATATTATTATACAGAAACTCATTGAACAAAGCAGCATTACCTGTATCGTCTGAGAAAATTCTTGAAAGTATGCTTTTTTTCACCTGATGGACCTTACCCCCCTCCCTTTGAATTTAATTAATCTCACCTGGTGTAATGCACTTTTTTAATAAAATTTCCGTATTATTCTCTGGTAGTTCAGCTCGTTGCATCCAAGTTCTTATGTTGTGTATTTTGAAGCTCCCATGACGATCCATCTGAGAAATACTATCTCAATGTATTCGAAAAGCATTTATTATTACTATTATTATTATTATTATCATTGGTATTATTTATTCTATGAGTTGATGAACTTACCCACTTGTGCTCACTATAAATGCATAATAAGAAACACTGTAATAAAAATTCAATTACAGGCTGATTTAAAATGATATTATTGATAAAATTTAATGACTTTGTATCCTTACAGCAAGCTGATGCTGTGCCTCATTCTCAAAGTTATTTGTAAAATTGTGATAAATCATGTAGTTGTTGAAAATATTAATGTCAACAGGGTCAGTGGCATTACAGATACGTACAATCGTCATATCCTCTCTGATTGTCTGTTTTTTTTCCCAAAAATTATGTATCTATATTATTTACTCGAAAAACTTGATGTTTACGTATTTTCTTACTTACACTCGACAATATTAATTCAATTCCTATTCCACTAATAAAAATCAGTTGAATCAGTCTTTCCATTGATAAAAAATTCCCTTTTTGATTTTATGGGGTAAAAAAATTGAAATGATAAAAATTCTCGTTTGTGAAGCGTAATCTGCAGTCATGAACGTGCAAAGTTAGACTGATTTGTGCGCAATCTACGAGTTACTGATAAATAAAATCACTTTGGAGTTGACGACACACACAAGCCGTGCAAGATAATAGACACATTCAACTTCCTAGAACTCAAATTACCTAGATCCCAATTATTTCATCATATCAAATGATAAACGAATTAATTAATGGATCAATGCTTATTTATAATTATTTTTATTTCGTATAAAATTATCTACAATATTAATTAAAGTTAGCATAAATTAATTTGTTCTCGTTTTTTCTTCTTATTTTTATAATCTACGCAACCACGTTTTTTTAATGAAATCAGCAGCTCTTTCACCAATCATAATGGCAGGTGCATTTGTATTACCAGATGTTACTTTGGGCATGATACTAGTATCAGCTACACGTACTCCTCGAACACCACGAACACGCAATTGATTATCAACGACAGCCATTGAATCACTGTCTGGTCCCATTTTACAAGAGCCAGCTTGATGATTTTCTGGTGCTGTATCGTGCTTTATTGCACACTCCCAATAAGCATCACATCCAAATTTCAGATGTTCACAGCCTTTTACCGGTGTTTTATCAAGCTCAAAGCCATACTTTGATAATGCCCGAGTTTGTCCAAGTCTTATGCAAAATTTGATACCTTCAATTAGAGCTCCAACATCATCAGGATGTGTCAGATACTTTGGATAGATCATAGGTTTTGATAAGGGATTGTTATCCCGTAGACGAAGATATCCACGACTTTTTGGATGTAGCACAGTTGGAATCACGTAAATACTACGTTTATTTCCCTTTTTTTCTCCTACCATGCCAGTTTCAGCACAATCAGCCAAGTAGCCACCGAATATGAGCTGTATGTCAGGATGATCTTCCTGAGGATTTGCATATTTTGTGTTTATCATTGCTGTCACTTCGGAAATTCCTGTTGATTCAATAAAATTGAATTAATCATTTGTAAGTAAGGAGAGATCAAAGGGAAGTGTAAAATGAAGTATTTTTTTTTTTTTCGAAGTGAAGACCTCCACCAAAAAATCTGAAAAAATTAGACAATGATAGAGACATTATAGAGTATTTTCACGAATTTTTTCAGATTTTTTGGTGGAGGTCTTTACCCTGAGGAAAAATTCTGATTCATTTTACCTCACAGGTCCATCTTTCTCTGTCTCCCTATATATGGAATATAAAAGAATCCTATTAGCGTAAATCAGGGATTTACTTGCAACACGAGTCACCTCAGTCACGAACGAGATATTGCACAATGATATACTTTCTCTGATGCATTCTTAGGCAATGAAAGAGGAAGAGCTCAGAGCTAATAAGGACAGGAAAACAAAAAAATAAAAAATAATTACATACCGGTACCAGACATGAGACCGTCCCTGAAGAGCAAGTACTCCATGGCAGTTGCCCAATTTAGTGGTGTTGTATCAGTGTCATTAATAGTGAAACCCAAGGCATAAGCAACATGATTATGAAGATTTTTCCCAACGCCTGGTAAATGATGAATTGTTTGCACTCCAACAGCTGAAAGCTCGTCCCTCGGTCCGATTCCACTGTTCAGTAGAATTTGTGGTGAATTAACAGCACCTAAGACATGAATTAGAAAGAATTAAGAGAAAAAACACGTGCGTGTCGAGAATTATCTGAATGAAAAAAAAAAAAATTGATAAATAGATTTTCCCTCTTGATTAGTGCCTTATCATGCAGTAAATGGAAAAAAATCAGTACCCCCACTTATTACAACTTCTTTGAGGACTTTGACACGACGTAGTTGACCGTTGTGCACAAACTCGACACCAATAGCCTGCTTATTCTGGTCAAACAGGATCCTGGTTGCGGTTGAATTCAACATAATGTGAAAATTTTGACGATTACGAGCTGGACGAAGGAATGCACGGGCTGTTGATAGTCTCGAGCCATTTCTCGATGTTGTCTGAGCAATCATGAAACCTGTATGCGTTCGTCCATTCAAATCCACATTATTATATCCTAAAATAAACGAATAATACAGTTAAAAGATCGTTTACACACAGAGGATCAGAGTTAAATGACCTGGGATTTTTTTTCAAGGTAAAAGCCTCCACGAAAAAATCTGAAAAAATTCATGAACATGCTCCAGTATATGAATATTGATGCGTAATTTTTTCAGATTTTTCCACAGAGTCCTTCATCCCAAAAAAAAAATCCTCGACATAAAAAATGAGAAAATCACAAAATTACCGAGTTCTCGTCCAGCATCAATGAGTGAACGACTCAGTGGTGGATGGTAGGGGAACTGAGTAACTGTTAATGGTCCACCAGTTCCATGATAACCATAATCCATATCATTTATCTGAGCATTATCCTCGCTGTGTAAAAAATGCGGCAAGACTTCCTGATAGGACCAGCCCGAGTTACCCATACGAGCCCAATCATCGTAATCCTTTCTCGATCCTCTCATATACGTCATGCCATTCATCACACTAGTACCACCGAGGACCTATTAAATTTAATTGAAATATCACATTAAAGATATAAAATTTGAAATTTTCTAGAAAATAGTTAAAAAAAAGGAAGAGTTTCTTTTTTACGACCTTTCCCCTCGGCCAATAACACTTCCTATTGTCTTTATTGAGGCAAGCTTCATTCTCAGACTCGGTCGTGTATTTCCAATCGATATCGCTCCCCAAGAAATTAAAAAAAAACGACGGAATTTGTGTTCCAGTTGGTTCATCCAGTCCAGCTTCCAGCAATAAAACAGAGAAACTACGTTCCTCAGAGAGTCTAGCTGCTACAGTTGCTCCTGCACTTCCTCCTCCAATCACGACAAAATCATAACTGTAAAAAAAAAAATCATATAAAAAACATTTTAATCATCTCAAATCTCAAATAAATTCATCCCATTGTCCTCAAAACTATGTCATCTATCCAATTGATCACACTCATTTATTCGTGAATCACGAAGTGAAAGTTCATGAAAGTTTTATAAAAATTATAATCGAATATAAGTGGTACGATCTTGATTTCTTGATTGTAATTACGAAATTAGCCCCGAGGGCTAATGGATATTGACCTCATGATTTTTTGCTCCTAGAGCTGACTTATGCAATTTTGAATTAGCATCCACAATTGAATCGAGAAAATTAATTCGTTAGAAAAAAACACGAAAATTCAATTATTTGGAAGTAATTTGACATTGAAGGGAAAATTTTTGTCTCACCTCGATTCAACGCGATTCGGTGGTTGTGGACGATTGCATGGATCTTCAAGATCACATTGACTACGTAAAAAGACCTCGAGAAGGCCCATGAAGAGCATGAATGATGGTCCACCGCATGTTGAGGCCAATGTCGGGCCAGTTGCCACCGAGACCGGTGGACAATTACAGCTCATCTGAAAAGAAAAAATATAAAATGATTAAATCATTAAATCATCGTCCTAGAGTGAAAAGGGCGTAAGTGCTATGCTTATACACAGGACTTACGCCTCTTTGACTCTAAGACGATGATATTATTTTGCATTTACTGAATTTTATGAAATTTCATGCTCTTTTTTTTTCTTTTCTTTACTTTTGCATTATATGGTTAATATCGTGTATAATGCCGATTGGTGTAAAATGAATAAAATAAATAAATCAATAAAATACGTACACATATGAAAATACTTTATAAAAACTTGATAACGTGTCTATAAAAAAAGTTTCAATTTCTTACAAAAAAATATTCTTTATAAAGCACTTTTGTACGGGTGTGCTCATTTTCACTCTCATGTCTCGAAAGATAATTAAAAAAAAAAAAAGGAGAAAATGAGAGGCAAACTTTAACGTTATTGTGTTATTAGGGTCAATTGGGGCATAATGGGCCTCTCGGAAAAATTATCCTACAATTCTATTCAGATAGATAGATAATTGATTTATGAAGCCTTGAACTGAAGGGTCTGGCCAATATAAAATAGTGATTAACGTTGTTAACAAATGCTCTTCTGTTTTGACAAATGTAAATAAATGAAATTGATTCTCATATTAAAATACCTAAGGAATTGAAAATGAGAATTGTACAGACAAATTGAAATTAATTATAATATTGACATTTTTAGCAAATTTAAAATAAAAGAATATAAATCATCGTCTTAGAGTCAGAGAGGCCTAAGTCCTGTGTATGAGCATAGTACTTACGCCCTTTTGATTCTGAGGTAACGATATAAAAGAAAAAAAAAGAAAAAAAAAGGATTTAGGGGAGAGTGGGGCAAAATGGATACTATTATGAAACAGTTAGAGATGGATTTTTTTGAATGATTCTATTGAAAAGCTGAGAAAATTTTAGCCGGAAAATAAATCTCAGATGTACTTTTTTGTATTTTTTTGGAAAATTCGATATTTTTCGGCATTTTTGAAGGGTAGCCTTCCCTTTTTTAAAAATCTCCAGTTTTTTGCAAATATCTCTGGTTCCATTGGTCGTAGCAATTCGGAGTGATTCTTAAATGAAAAGTGAGCTCATTTTCCATCGATTTATGGGGTTTTTAATTGAAAAATATCAGTTTTTGGGATAGTTATAGGCCAAAAACTGTTTCACAAATCTGTTTCACAAAAATGCCCATAAATACCTTAAAAATCGATATTTTTAAATTGAAAACCCGATGAATCGATGGCAAATGATCTCACCTTTCACCTCCCATCGGAATTTTCACGCTACGACAAATAGAACCGGAGATCTTCTCAAAAAACTGAAAAAAAAAAAAAAAAGAAAGGGTTTTCCCCTCTAAAATGCTCAAAAAAGTCAAAATCACCAAAAATTGAAAAAAAGTAATTCCGGCACTTTTTTTCCGAACAATATTCCCTCAGTTTTCCAATGGAATCATCAAAAACCATCTCTAGTCAATATTTCTATTGATTTCAAAAGTTTTTCATAATGTTTGCCTCAAAATTTAGATGCACCCGTTTTATCCCTGATGTCCATTTTGCCCCACCTTCTCCTATATATGGGCAAAAAAAAATGTTTTTATTAATAGCGAAACACTGCATGGAAAAATTTTTAAAAAATTGGAAAAAAACTCCAACATGTCTCCATTGTTGTGTAATTTTTTCAACTTTTTTCCCCTGAGGTCTTGTCTCTTAAAAAAAAAAAATCCGTATCATTCTGCTCCAAAGGTCCATTTTCCTCCGATTCTCCCTATCTTTATTCTCGTTGTTCTTTTTATAGGTCCTCGAATCTCACGCATACTGATGATTCAGGTGTATTGCTGGAGAACTCCTGAGACCGTTACGTTCATTGACCGAAGACAGTAAACTCCAGTAAATTTCGCAATTGAGAATGGTGATAAATCATTACGAAATATATATGTATTTTTAGTGGTAAATGCCAAATTGTATTTCTTATTCTACTTAACATTTAATTCCCAGGCTACTTTTTCATCAAGTCTATTGTATAAATACTGGGTCTCCACTAACGACATTAGAAATCAGAGAATTTTCTAGTACTTCATGACTCGTTAATTTACTTAACTAGTACATTCAGGTGAGTCCTTAGGCCTTCACACGGAATTAAAAGAAAAAATGACTAAAAAAATATTGCAATCACATGCTCATAACAAAAAAAAAAAACAGCACGCTACTGAAAATGGTTTTAACAAGTGGTAAAAATTCTGAAAGTGATTGTCTCAAATACACCTACTACATGCACGTGTCATTATTATCACGATAGTGTCTCTACCTGAATACCCGGAAGGATTTTACCGGCAAAGTGAAGGAAACACATTAATTTTATCTTCCTTTCATTCATTCTCCTTCCTTACGCCCGATGTCATTATGATTTTTATTTTTTTTAAATATTTTTTTTTTTCAATTTCAGATTCAAATTGTAGCAGCTATGATGACTTTAAAGCCCATTATTTTTCACATTAAAATACACGTATTTGTGTGTGTGTGTGAGTCAAAATATTTTAATACACAAATAATTGAAATCATTACGATTCTCCATCCTTTCCTTTCCATTTGGATGAAAGAGGCTTTCTAAAAACTAATAAACACTATTCGAAAATAATTTTTGCCTTTTTTTTTCATTTCAGAAATACATTGAATTATTAAAGTTACATGGAATAGGTAAAGCAATTTTATTTAATCATCATATTGATATTTTCAGTGAAACACTTTCATTGGTACTGTTACAGTTGGATGAAAATGTGAGTGCATAATTATAATACTCATCCTGTTACTTCAAGCTAGAAGGGAAGATGATAAATTGATTTTTAAAAAATTATAAAAATATTATAGTTTTTATCTTTTGAAAATGATTTAATTCTTTACGAGGGTCGATAAAGTGGAATTAACTTTGAGGAAGCTCACCGTAAAAGTGCTTATTTGTTATCCTCGTTTTCCTCAGAATTTTGAATTTTTTATGAAAGAAGCAACGACTTAGTTAGATACTCTCTGACGGCCAGAACACAACTAAGTTCCCTTGGCCTGCACATTCTCTTCTTGTTCGTTCAGATATTCGACAGGCTCAGTCAACCACCTCCCTTTTCTTTTTCTTCCCCAATTAGAATATCCTATGGTTCTTCCACTTGATAATATCAAATGGGCGAAAACTTCGTTTATTTTTCCTTATTACCAGAAAATTATTAGGATTCTAGTCTATCTGCTGCACTTTTTTTTTTTTTCTTTTAAATCAGGAAATTAAGGAAAAAAAAGGAACTGAATGTATCAGCAGAAAGATTATGTATTCATGATGTATTCATTGAAAGGAAATGGTGGGTAATGGAGTAATTTCTGGAAACTGGTTTATGACTTCCTCTCGTGATTGACAGAGTTTTTTTTCGGAATTTTTTTTTTGCATAAAAAATAGAAAAATTCATTCAAGGATTATACATTGATTTTATTGGAGAGGTTTCTACACCTTCAATTTATTCAATTCAATGTAAAAAAAAAAAATTGGAATATAGGGAAATTATTCAGACATTTATCTAATCGCAATTTACATTCAATCTTCATAAAGAAATCCAATAATTCTTTGAATATTGAGAAATAAGTATATATCATAAAACGTATCACTAGTTAATAAATTGTGACATTATCTAGTTTATGAGAGAAAAGAAGAAAAAAAGTCGTGATACATTAAAAAATACACAGCCTGTAAGAGGAAAATGATTTAGAAGCCAAACGATTAGCATCTTAACAATTCAAGTAGTGAAGAGATAGAACATAATTCGATGTTTCTTTGCTAATATTTTTTTTCTCGAATATTTGGGAAAATCAATGGAGATACATTTTTCCTACCCTAAAGCATTATTCCAAGTAGAGAATTTCAAGATCTACAAAAAAGGATTAAGGCAAAAAAGGGCGTATCCCCATTAGCTTCCGAGGTATTCAAAAAAATTATGAATGAAAAAATCGATTCATCCCCTTTTGCCTCTTCGTTATTGAATGAATTTTAATTTCAATTAGTCATATTACAAAATTATTATCATTTTTTCCTAAGATGAATTTGTAGAAGCCCAGCAAGTGCACTGGTAAAGCCAGCATTATAATCTAGTGTAACTTCAGTATATACATAATCCTCGCGATGATCGAGGAATTTATCAGCTTCATCTGGACCAGAAACTAGAGCACCATAGAGTATCTGTGGATTTGGAGCTTTTTGATCGAGCTGAAGCCAGCCACATGGAGCTGGTTGATCAGGACAGCTTGATGCTGCATGATGAGGCTGCTGTGGTGGATTTACACCCCAACCAACAACATAGCTTCTGCCTCCACCACCAAGCATATAGTGAATCTGTTGTTTTGCAAATTCACGGTATTCCTGAGGATTTCCCATGGCTGGAGACTCGGCTGCTTCGAGGCAGACAAATGCAACATTGGCTGCATGACACAGAGTACCAAATTTATCGATGTAGAGAAGACCTTTGCGTGTTCGTTTCTGTTGTCTCACAGAGAATTCACAAAATGCCCGTGCAGCAGTCTCGTATTCAGTCTGTCCAGTCAACTGAGCCAATAAAACCTGGACTCCGGCAACTTTTTTGTTGTAAAAAAATTCATTGGGTCGCTCCTTCAAGTGAAAATGCTGATAATGATGCTCTGCATCCTCGAGATATTTGGACTCGTTGGTGGCTTTGAATAACCATGCAGCAGCCCATGCCAATTCATCACCGTAATCCGTGCTCTCGTAATATTGTGCAGCATTTTTTATTGCCTCGTGATACAGTCCACGATAGGTGTTGGCAAATTTGTAGAGTTCTCGAGCGTGTTGAAGGCATGTGGAGCTGTATGAAGGATCTGCATTTCTGAAGAGAATACTCGAAGCAGCCAGTGCAGCTGCTGTTTCTCCAGCCAAATCTGAACCTGATAATCATCAATTTTTTTATTATTATTTATTTATTTGTTGTTTATTGCGAGAGGGTATTTGTGGGGTATTTTTCTGAATTTTTTTGAAATCTCAATTTTCATAAAATTTACAAAAATTCATTCTGGAACCTGTTTTTGACTTCAATTTTTCTCAGCTTTCCAATGAAATCATCGAAAAAAATTAATTCCAAGCCGTTCCAATAAAAAATCTCGATTTTTCCCTTACTCCCCTCCCTCCGCCGATATTGACATCAGTGTGAAGTCACATTG
This sequence comes from Aleiodes alternator, assembly GCA_963921955.1. Taxonomy (NCBI): domain Eukaryota; kingdom Metazoa; phylum Arthropoda; class Insecta; order Hymenoptera; family Braconidae; genus Aleiodes; species Aleiodes alternator. Next base: position 13,245,711 of record OY998098.1, on the reverse strand, counting down.
CATATGACCAAGAAAAAAAGGAGAATGATTCGTTTAATGATGTGTCGAAGTGTGAATTAAAATTTCAAGAGAGTTGCTCTCTGGAGGACAGGAATTGTCACTTGAATACGAAATTAATCAGCTCTTAGCAGCCTTATGCATCGTACATTCCACACATTTTATTTGATATATGACGTTAATTTCCGGATGATGAATACGAGTTAAACTGGAACTTGATTGAAAAAAAAAAAACTATTATATCGTCGTCTTAGAGTCAAAGGAGCGTAAGTCCTGCGTATAAGAATAGCACTTATGCCCCTTTATTTCTGAGGCAACGATATTAAGAAATTATTCTACCTGGATTATCAGGATCGATTTTGAAAGCTGGTCTAGTTGTGTTGAGCTCCTCTGGTCTTCCCCAAAATTTATGATCAAGCGAGAAATCACCTACTTGACCGTAAAAAACGGATTCGCTGACATGACACTTGATGAAATAATCTGTAGCCCATTTTATTGTTCTGCGGATTTCATCGAGTTGTCCAGCTGCAGTATATGCTTCTGGCCATGTAACTGCACCCCATGCTAGTAGGGTTGTTGTTGAAGCCATTGTAAATCCGAATTTAACAAAATCACCGGCTGAAAAAAATGGTCATTAGACTATCTAATTGACGATGACGTGAAGAAGCACACTGTTAAAAAATTTTCGTCTGAATTTTTCGTGGAAAATCCCGGAAATTTCAAACGAGTCACATTTTTAGTGAAATTTCAGACAATTACGTCATTGAAAAATGAACACATCATCGATTTTCAAATGATTTCAATGAAATTTGTGAATTTCAGTTTAATTGTTACTTGAAAATTCAGTAAAAATCGGAAAAATTCAAAAAAAAAATTGAAAATTCAAGTAATTCGTAGAATTTCCGTCTCAATTCTACTTAAGATTCATAGATTCCTTTTAATTTCCTCTGAAAATCACAGATTTCATAATCATCTTCCCATTCAAAAAAAAATTCAATATCACGTTTCTGAAAATTCCCATCAAGTTTTCTATAAAATTCCCATTTTTCTTCTAACACTGTGCAGATGAAAGACTAAAAAATATCATTACCATCGTAGTAACCGCCCGTAAGATCTTCTCCATTGATTCCTCGATCCTCAAGTGCAGAATCTCCACGCCAAGGAATTCTATTGTCCAATGGCAATTTTCCAGATCTTTGAGCCTCGTAGAACATCAATGAGAGCTCCAAAACTTTGGCATAATCAGTCTCGCTCTCTATTGGCTTTACACTTAGTGCTGGAGAACTATTGGTCATTACCGTCCCAGCTATTATCTGGAAAAGAAGAAAAAGTAAAATTCAAAATTTCCTTCAACAATTGGCATTCTTATTCAATTTTTGGCTATTTTCGGTCGATAAAAGTTCAAAAATAATTTAAAAAAACATCGAGAGATCATCAAAAAATCTTCATTTTCATGAATTAAGAAGAAAGAAATGAAAAATTAATTACATATTCGGATTTTTGTTGAATTTATCATTAATATCGCATTTTTCTGCACAAGAAAACTTGAAGAAATGTGATATTAATAATAGATTTTATAATTTTTTTTCCTCAGATTCATGGAAATGACGATTTCCTGATGAGAGCTTCAGATGAGAGCCGAAACGTTGTGACTGATTAAATCTCTTTAAATAATTATTTTCAAACTTGCATCGACCAAAAATAGCTATAGACTTTGATTTTGAAAAAAGGATACGTTCAGGAAAATAAATTTAAGAAAATCATTATTATCATTTGTAATGTATGAAGTTTCATTGGGAAGACATTGGACGATTAGGGAAGATAAAACGCATCATATCGCCATGGTAAATGTACGCAATATACCTCGGAATGTACATATTTGCTATGTGTATTGACGCATGTCACACGGAAATTGTACGAGCATTGAACTCAAGAAATTTTCTGAGAAGAGAGAGAGAGAGCGAGAGAAAGATAGACATGTCATATCCTTTGAAAGTCGACGTATCAAACATGAAATTCATCATTTCGAAAAATTTCTATGTTTCGATAATGGAAATTAGCAGAGATCTGAAATTTTTTTGCATTTTTTTGAACATAAAAATCATTATAAAAAAAATATTTGAAAAATTTGCATTTACAATTTTTTGAAATACTACATATTCATATTTTAATTTTTTCGAAATTTTTTATCTGTTGAAAGGAAAGAAAGTCGAAAAATCGTCAAATGCCTGCTATTTTCAGTGTCATCTATTTTTTTCTAATTAATCAAAGATGCTGAATAAGCCCAAGAAGAAATGAATTCGAAATTCTTACCAAAAGACTGGGAAGGATCCAGTAAACGTTGAACATCGTGAATGCACAGTAAGAATTTACATGAATCTCTCGATAAAATTATTAACACACTGATTCATGAAATTCTCGATGATCATCGGAGTTAATTGGTCCATTCCAATGAAAACGCATCATTGATTAAATTCAGTTTACTATATTTTTTCCTCAACTTTTCAAACTGAACAGTAATTTACAATTTATTTTTTCCTTTCTTCTTAGAATAAAAACAATCGGCGTTATAACCCGAAGGTCATATACGTTCGTCCGTTAATATCAATTGCGTGCAAGAGAATTACAAATTTTTTTTTTCTAAAAAAATGTGAAACTGGACGTACATGATAGAATGCAGAATTCTTCAACAATTATGTGGTGAAGAAATAAAATGAAGATGTAAATACTGAACTGGTCATACAGTGAGTATTGTATATTATTTATTTAAAATTTGAAAAAATTATTATTCGAATATTTAATTTTGTTGATTACGTCATTTTTTTAAATTATACATCAGGAAGATTATCGAATCAACTTTGATCTTGTGTAAATAATTAATTTGCTGAGTTTATGCAATGAAAATGTAATCATGTTACTTATTGAATCATCAATTTTTTTTCATTTATAATTATCTATCAATTGATGAATTTTTTTATTTCATCTTTCACAATTTCCACTTTACAACCGAAGTACTAAGAGTAACTAGGCACTTGGAACGGACAAACGAGTGTGATTTCCGTACGATTCTTTAGTACTGATGTCTCCTTAACGTCCTGCATCGTGTGGATGAATCATGTGATGTATTTTTACCACCACTACCATCACCACCACCACCTCAATCACCCAAAGCAGCAGAACACCTCGAAGAAGAAGGGAGTATACAATTTTTCCTAGGTAATTTTGTAATTATTTTATAATACGCTATTTCCGACAGTTATATTTCTGTATAACGAGAAATCAACACGAAATAAATAACGTATTACTAAATATTTGAAAAGAAAAAAAATGTAATTTTATTTGAAAGAAAAAAAAATAGATTGAATGATATTCTATTGCCTCAGTGAATCATAATAATTCGAGTTTGTAAAAGTTATTGCGATAATACTTGCTATTTGTGTTGTAATGCTGGTGAAGAAAGAAGGGAAAAAAAGTGTAACGAGCAAAAAATACTTCGATACGCTTTTTAAGGTCAATACTTTCACCTGATTCTCATGGAGTAAAAGAATAAGTAATTTTTATTACAATAAAAATCATTCGAATGAATGAATCGAAAAAATGCGAATTGAATTAAGAATAAATAAATGCTATTTCTTCTTCTTTTTTTTTAATCGAATGAAAGTTGACGAAATGAACCATCAATTCCGAATAAATCGTCTTGTGTTCTAGGTTTGCCTGGTCTTAATGCCTCATTTGATTTAACGGATTCCTGCTCGAGAAACCACGGTCTGTAATCCTCTAATTTCTTCATCCAGGTTTCTGCAAGAGAAATTTCATTTTTCATTAAAACTGAATTTTTTCCCGTATTTAATAGAAAATTCAAGTAGAATTTTTTTTTTTTAATCGAATGAGTAATGAGATAAAGAAAAGAGTATACCATTGATTTGCTTGATGGACCCTGCATCACCACCATATTCTGTTGGTAAAATTTCACGTGGAATATACTCATAGAGAGTTTCAATATCACTGTGTATAAATATACGATTCCGAATTTTTTCCTTCAAGAATGGCTTTACGAAATTTACAATGGAGTCAACCAATGGACTGACATGGACCACATGAATCTCTTTGAGTTTAACTGGATAAGCTTCTTGCACGCATACGAAGAATTTTTTCAGAAGACTTGGAGTAAATTTTGCAAAATGTGCGGGCGTTGCAACGGCTGCATCGAGGATATATACGTCTCCAGCTACACCAACAAGCTCTTCCTTCAAGCGAACATCTCCAATCATCATAACAAGCTTCATAGCTTCAGTAACATTGGGAGTTGGAAGATCTTTGTCTAATCCACGCATTAGAATCACTCGACGTCCATTTTTTGTGAGTCCAGGCAATGGTGGTATTTGTCTATAATTTGATTTTATATATTAAATCCATTATCAATAAAGGGAACCAAAATGAAATGAATCAGGATTTTTTCATTCAATGAATTTTCCACGAAAAAAATCGCAAAAAATGCTCGCATGTTCTACAGCATGTCGACGTTTTTATAGAATTTTTCAAGATTTTTCCGTACACTGGTAGATATGAATGGGAATTTTCATAAACGTGATATCGAAATTTCTTTAATGGGAACATGATTACGAAATCTAGGAGTTTCGGAGGAAATTCAAAGCAATCTATGAGTCTTACGTAAAATTAAGACGGGAATTCTACAGCTTACTTGAATCTTCAACTGAATACGAATATTCAGAATCGAAATGAGTTGAATTTTCAATTTTTTTTTGAACTTTCCTATTTCTACTAAATTTTTAAGAAACTATTAAACTGAAACCTACAAATTTGATTGATATCCAGGCGTGAAATTATTTGGAAATCGATGATGTGTTCATTTTTCAATGACGTAATTATCTGGAATTTCAGTAGAAATGTGACTTGTTAGAAATTTCCGAGATTTTGTAGGGAAAATTTAGATGGAAATTTTTAACAGTGATAGAGGCCATCATCTTAAAAAAAAAAAATCTGACTCATTTTCTTGGTTTTTCCTATAATTTGCATATCGTATTTCTCTTATTTTATATTAAAAAAAAAAAGTCATACTGACATCATACTGGCAAGCTCTCGCATGTCAGGGCTGGTGATGTCTCGATTTGTGAAAAATTCAGGTGCAGCAGCTCTCATAGTGAAGTACATGTCGAGTTTTTTTTTGCATTTTTCGAGAGAAAATTTGCAGCCCCTCAAAAATGTCATTAATCTGTAATCGTCTGTAAGAATCAAATTATTCAATTATTTCTCTTCATCTGAGTGTATCGTGCACTTAGAAAACAAAGTGGCGTAAGTGTTATGCATAAGCACAGCACTTACGCCCTTTTATTTCTGAGGCAACAATTGGAATTAATTAATTTTACCAAAAGTATCGGGTAAATGTGGCTGTTTTTTCAACCAATCTTTGATAGCCTGAAGATCATTGTCACGTGTTTCAATATTTTCATTCAGCTCAACACGTATGAGCTTTGACATTTCCTCTGTCGGCTGTACCAAGAGCATCTGGAATTTTCGAATAAATAAAGTTGATGATAATTTTTTTCGAAAAATTTGCATAAATTCTACATTTCATCTCATTACATAAACTTCAGCACGACTGAATAAGTGGAATAGTACATTGTTATGCAATTTGATGCTTTTTGAATTTATTGATGTAACGAGTGAAGGGCACATCTTCGAATTTCATCAATTAATCTTTTTTCTTAACTTTAAGTATGATCACGAGATAAATTTTTTTATATAAAAGTATGAGAAGAGAGATAGACTTGTGTAATTCTACAACTGAAACTTTCACTTGCCACTGCAGGATACACGATGAATCATCCGTTAAAATCACCTGAATTAACTGAAAAACAGGTGCAATTAAAATAATCGAGTAGAATGATTTTTCTCCATATTCAATAGAATTTTAAATGGTTTTTTTTTAAACTGTTGGATAAGATGAAACTCCTCACTTTCGATAGTATTGGATAATTTTATTGAAAGATGAGGTGAATGTCTGCAGTGTTGGGTGAAAGTTTTAACTCATTGCAACACACATTTTGGTACAGAGAATTTTTATGATCAGCAGAAAATATCTAGTCTTTTTTTTTGAATTGCCATTATAGGATAGAACAAAAAAAAACAAATTCTTAGGTTTAAGAAAATAATTAGAATGATAATTAGAACTTGGGGAAGCCTCAATAAAACAGGCGAAAAGACGTTCAATTGACAAGTAATTAGTATTGTTAAATTAATTTTTTAACAAGATGATAATTTTAATTTTATAAACATGGCTATGAAAAACACAATTGATCAAGAAAATAATATTACAAAGTTATAAAATGTTCTAAAATGTTCTAAACATGGTATTCTTTCAAATTATGTTTTGTCAATGTTTTTCTAACTTTGATAGTTCGCCTTTGATATAAAAAGAACAAAACAAGTATTGTAAAAGCCTGGAAAGCTATATATGGCTTATAAATAAATGAATAAACACCTAGTCGTTCTTTTACACCGAAAAATTAAAAAAAGACAATTTAATCTCAAATTTCGAAATTTTTGAAAAATCTTAATTTTTTCTATGCGATATATCGCGTTATATGCATATTATCTCATATTCATCAAGAAACATCTCTATTTCACAATACTGTTGAAGATGTCTCTTAGTATTCAAAATAACACAATAAATATCTTGAAATACCTTGATGATTTCGCTGATGATTATCCAGTTCGTAAATTCACAGACTGACGTCTAGAAAAATGATGAAAATCCTACAACAGAATCGTTAATAATAGAGAATCAAAAAAGCACATGAAGGTGATATCCAAAAATTTTATAAAGAATTTTGAAGAAAAAAAACTAAACACAAGAACACTACTACGTACTCTCCAAAACACAGAGATGAAACGTTCTCCACGTTCACCAGGTAGAAATAAAATCAGCTTGGACCGGTTCTCCTTATATTTCATTTAGTTTCCCCACTACAATTGATATCCCCCTCTGTGTCCCACCAATGTGTTTCACCAATCCGTGATTGTTACAATAAGATGATCGTCAAAAAATAAAAGGCACAAATAACAAAACAAAGTATGATGCAATGACACAAAAAAAATGTTTCTTATTATGTTTCTTCCACTCTAAACTTTTGGTATTTTTTAAATTTATTCATGACAATTTGTCTTTTGTTGTTTCCTGAGTACTTCGGCTTTCTCTGTTGAACTGAATTAAACAGCGATTGAAACGAAAAGAAAAAATTCGTTAATCCTGCAAAAAAGTAAATAAAATGCCAAGTATAATATATACATAATTTGGGAAAGGTATGCTAAATTACATTATAAATAAATAAAAAAATTACATTGCGATATTCCTGGTAAAAGTGACGAAAGTATTTCTTTTTTCCTTTTTTTTTTGCTGTACTCCATGCGTCGTGAGGCGAGCAATGTAAAATTTTCGTAACATTAGCCATATATTTCTCCAATGATAATTGCCTTTGTGAACTGTAATGTCAAAAAAAAAAGGAAAATTTCTACTACGACTGTTCCTCGAGCATTGCACTAGGTAATTTTCTTTCAGGATCCCAACAATAATTGTCGTCGACCATGCGAGACCACCTTAATTAGAACGAAAAATAGTAATTCAAACTTATTACGTACTTTTGAATCAAGCCTTGTCTCTTTTATTTTTAAACATTTAGCTTTCTTATCTGCATGAGTCATGGGAATTATCCTTTAATTCATTAAAAACATTTTTTTGCCTGATTTTTTTTTTCGATTATTTATTATTTTCTGAGAATCCAAACGATGGAAGATTCCTGATTGCTTATATTTTTTATAGCTTTGATGAGAGAATCGAAAAAAAAAAACTTGATTTTCCGCAAAAAAATCATGATTAATAGAGACTGAACTTTTTCATTGTTTTTCATTTTTTTATTGAACTTTAGCCCCGAGAAAAAAACAATTGTCCATTCGTATTCACATTCATCCCATAAAAATTGACATTTCATAATAAACCCATTAAAGCTAACAACCCCCCCTTCTAAAGGTAATTAATATTAAATATTAAACGAAACTAGTTTCAGTGACAAAAGTAGAATCAATAATATCGTTGAGCTGAAAGAAAAATTATTTGACTGTCATGAAATAAATACCCCTGGCATTGAAGAATCCCCCCTTGTTTTTTTTATTTCATTCCTTAATCTATCGTCACGTGCATAGACAAACGTAGCTACTATTCTATTAAATAGTTAATTTGAAAAAAAAAAAAAAACGTCAAACTCTGTCTACAGAAACATGATCCAGCTAATTTTTTTCGTTTCGATCAATAATCCAACTGTTCTACTTACATTTTTTCTTTAATGAATTGAATTAATGAAAAATATGGACTTCTGTTATTTTAAAATTGTCGTAATTAACGGAAATTCGATGATAGACGAGGACAAATTATCAAGGCCTTCTAGTTCTATTGCACTAGTTATCATTTTTTTTTTTATTTTATTGTCAAGTACATATATTTAAATTGTTATGTTTCTTGGTAAGTGCTCATAAACTTGGACAACTATGTATTTGGATGAGTCTCCCATGAATTCATTGATTACCCGCAAATAAAAAAATATATGCCAAAAAAATATGTCAAAATATGTTCATAAAATATACCGAGTGTAAGTGGTATGTTCGCGCTTATAATTATCACATAGTTAGCATCTCTTCATTTAATATTCAAAAAGAATGTTTTGGCCACTTATATATATATATATATGCGGATGTTACGTCCTAGGGATGATAGATCCATTATTTTATTATCCCCAGGTGTTTAACCGATTTTATCCGATTTTTGGAGTCCGACAGTATTGTTATTTAATTAGCGGATTACTTGTTTATTGCACGTTTTGTGGATGAAGTTAGCGGTTGTATGCTTCACTTCATTTTTATGTAGATGACAAAAATGAACACGACAAATTACAAAATATGAATGGACGTTTTATTATGAGATTTTCTGGTTTATATAGACGTCAAGAAAAGAGTCAGCGTTTTCATGACTCGATAACCGACGTTTTTGCGTCAATGCTGTGGAGAATATGTTGACAAGTTTTCTGAGGCCTTTATATTTCATACAAATTCAAGAAAAAATACGAATTATAGTTGCAGATATTTTTAAAATGATGTTAAAAGTTTAAAGATTGTTGAATTTTTGTCTTCAAGTGTTCTTTTACATGTTCAGGCGTTAACTGGACGTAACACGGGAAAACATTTGAAATATATGCGATATTATAGGTCACATAGAAAACTTTTATATGTCACATACATTTCTGCGTAAATGTACAGTATATATTGAAAACATACATAAAATATATTTTACACATTTTTCTTTTTCCATAGGGGTAGTTTCCCTGAAGTGATCCGTAATTCTCGATGATTTTTTATTATATTGTCTCCCGACCTATTTTGACCCAATCGGCATTTTAAAAAAAGAACACAGAATAATGAAAGAATGAATGAATATAAGCTAGTGTTAGGTACAAGACCAGTTAAAAAGTTACACTTTTGTGTTGCATGTTCATAAAAAGTCAAGTAATATTGACAGGATCTTCATATTTAATGGGGCAATAAGCGATTGTACATTTGCAGGGTACATTGAGTGTAAATCAACAGTTTTCGTTCTATTTTTTCACGATGAATTGAAAAGATTTTGATTCAATTCAAACTTTAAAAAAAGCTTTCAAGACATATCATTTGTGTTAACAATATTATGTCTTGAAAGCCCTTCTCCAGTAGTAAAATTTATAAAAAGAAGATAGAAGATGTGCAGTAGCAACGAACTTTTTTTATTTCAATAAGAAGAGACTTCATTTTGAATAGAAGAATCAACCTGTAAACATGAAAAGCTCTCTTGTCTGAATAAATCGTCCATTATTTTATTGGAGTTTGTGATTATTTGAAGAGGAGTTCCAATATTTTTCCCGAATATTCCACGAAAAAAAGGAGGAAAGGGAGAAGAAGATAATAGAAGAATATGTTCTTTATGGTCTTTGCATCAATAGACCAACGCTTTCTTTTCCCTCTCTCTCTCTCTCGTTTTCTTTCTTCTTATAAATAATTTAAGAAGATTATAGACAGTGCATTAAAGACCTGGGGCGTATTGAAAGACAGAATGGCCCTTGTCGAGGGGCATTCAGGCCTTTCAGTGGATACTCTTGACGTCTGCGCATCATGTTCTGGTGATATGATTCGTCCACGTTTGGTGATATCGATAGAGTAGGAGAATAAATAACGGTAGTAAGGGTAAAAACATATTGTAAACTCAGTAGGGTTGGTCAACAGGGGGGTTGGTTGATACCGTTGAAATAAAACCGACAACAGGGTGATCAGCTTCGAGCGATTCATGAAGCAACCAATGTCGAAGAAATCGAGAATTACGCGAGTTGAGGTGCTCGTGGTTGAATATCGTTGAGTAGTTGATTATTGTGTTTAAAAAAAAAAGAAAATATTGGATTATACTAGTGATTGGAGAAAAATTATCATATCAGGTTCTTTTTTTTAGTTGATTAAATCGGTATCTCTATTGAGTAATAATTTTTTTAAAAGTGCTTAAAATTAAAAAAAAGGCTTCAAGATGATGAAAACAAAGCATCAGGGTCTTGTGGCTGATCTTATGCCAAACATAAGATTGATGCAAATAAGTGGACATTTTATGTTCAATTATTATGGTGAAGGAAAGAAGCTCATGCACAAAGTTTATTGCAGCGTAAGTTGAATATTAATGAGACTTAGATAGTATTTTTTTCTTTTACTTTTCATTTGCAAATGCAAATTTTATATGAAGTATTTAGATAAAGCCATTTTTTTATCACTGCTTCTTTTTGTAAATTTCAAAAATGAATCGAAATTTTCATAATTTTTTCAATAATCGAAAAATTGTTGAAAAATCTCGAACTTATCTCAAATTAATTCTATTAGAAATCTTATGTTTTCAAAAAGAAAATCTTAAAATAGAAGCAATTTTCGAAAGAATAAGGCTTCATCTAATTATTTGCTCACAATAAAATTTCTCAAATAAAAAAAAAATGATAAATTTCATATTATTTTGTTCATTTAGGTTCATCTGTTTTTGATTGTACTACAATTTGCATTGTGCGGTTTAAATTTGGCATTTGAAAGCGGTGACGTTGATGATCTAACTGCCAATACAATTACAGTTCTATTTTTCTTGCATGCAATTGTTAAAGTTGTTTATTTCGCTGCACGAAGTAAATTATTTTATCGAACATTGGCTATTTGGAATAATCCAAATAGTCATCCTCTATTTGCTGAAAGCAATGCAAGATATCACTCTATTGCTTTAACGAAAATGCGAAGGCTATTATTCTGCGTTGGAGCTGCAACTATATTATCAGTTATCTGCTGGACTGGTATCACATTTGTTGAACACCCTATCAGGAAAATAGTTGATCCCGTCACTAATGAGACAACAATCATTGAGGTAATAAATGAGGATATTTCGAAATTTTTAGTTTCATTATACTGACTATGGGGAATATTTTCTTTAACAGCTGCCGCAATTGATGGTCAGATCTTTCTATCCATTTGATGCACGTCATGGCATGGCTCACATAGCCATGCTTGTATTCCAATTCTATTGGCTTGTCATTACCATGACTGATGCCAATTCATTGGATGTACTTTTCTGCTCGTGGCTGTTATTCGCCTGTGAACAATTGCAGCATCTCAAGGCAATAATGAAGCCACTTATGGAGCTTAGTGCAACTTTGGACACTGTAGTACCCAACAGCAGTGAATTATTCAAGGTCAGTTGTTAATGGTGTTTAAAGGAGTGTGGGGCAAAATGGGGGTAGAACTATAAAACAGTTTGTGAAGGGGAGTTTTTTTATCAATGATTTCATTGGAGAGTTGAGGAAATTTCACGCGGAAAACGTGTGTCAGAATTCATTTTTCGAGACTTTTGAAGATCCGAATTTTTTTGTAGAAAATTAAGCGTCTTATCTCTTCTATTTTTGAAAAAAAACTGTCTATTGGGAGTATCTTTAGTTCTATTCTTCTATTTTCGAGGAATTTGAACTCTATTTCATGTGAATTCTTCTTTTCCCTCTATAATTGCTTCAAAAATCTGGAAACATTAATTACAGACCACATAAATCGATGGGAAATGAGCTCAGCTTCTATTTGCAAGCAGCTGGCATACTACGATCAATGAAAATAGATATATTTCTGAAAATATGCCTTTTTTTCAAAAATCGAAAAAGTTTCATTTTAACATTTTAGCAGAAAAAATAGAGATACCAAAAAAAAATCGTAGAAATCAAATGTGACACATGTTTTCCATCTAAAAAAATGATCGAAAATATCGTATTTCATCATGCAAATCATGAAATTACAATTATCCCGTATCTTCAATTATTGGCAAAAAAAATGGAGTTTTCAGGAAAAAAATCATAAAAATTAAATGTGACGCATGTTTTCCATCGAAATAAATAATTGAAATCATCTTATTTCATTATCCAAATCATTGCATTCTAATTATCGCATATTTTATATCGTTATTATTATTTTTACTATAATTCTTCATTTCTTCTTTGTTCGTTTTCATCAAAGGCGGGTAGCGCTGATCATTTGCGTGATACAAATGGAACAGCACCCCCAGAAACTCCAGCACAGGGTGACAATATGCTTGATTTGGATCTTCGAGGAATATACAGTAATCGTCAAGATTTCACAGCTACATTCAGACCAGCTGCTGGAATGCAATTCAATGGAGGTGTTGGACCCAATGGATTAACGAAGAAGCAAGAAATGTTGGTCAGGAGTGCTATTAAATACTGGGTAGAGAGACACAAGCACGTGGTCAGGTGAGTGATTCCAAGATAATATATCGTGACCCAAAAAAAAAAAAAAGAAACGTTCGTGCTGTTCCCACAGAATGTCCTTTTAATTTCTATAATCAGGCAATTTTTACCCCATTTTTTAACAAACAAAATTATACCTCCTAAGTACGTGTATGATGGAAACGATCAACACTGTCATTCTGTTAACCAATATTTAATGTCCTGATTGTTTATTCATTCATGTGCCAATGGAGTCGCCATGATAACGCGATGGACAAACAAAAACTCTACAATAGCCTTATTCATTAATTAGAAAAAATGACTTTGTCCTTTGGATCATAGTTTATCTTGTCCATATATATAGTACATTATAAGCCTCATTATTCTATTTGCCCTTTTTCCTCCCCTATCAGTTTTCAGTTTCTGTAAAAAAATAATAACAATGAAAAAAATAAAAAAATAAAACTAGGGGAATTAACATGAAAGCAATGAAAAAATTATCCAACTCCTGCATGAAAATGCACTTTTGCTTGTTCGCGTTCTCTTTTATGTTTTCTCGTCACGGATAAACTTTCCACCATAAGCAAAAAGTACTGTGGAGAAGGTGAAGTGGTAGAGAGAAAAAGAGAGGGGGAGTTGTTACAGACTGCACATATTCCCACACTATTGAAAAATTTATTAGATTGGAGCGCGATATTGACCGCAACGGGGGACGTGCCCTCCGAACTGAACAATTCGCTGGGCTGTACATCAGAACTATATGTGTTAGGTTTTACATACGTTCCATATTAGTTCTTTACTCTTTTACCACCCACACAATGAAAATGAGCAAGGCTCATCATGTAGGTGAACATCCAATGACATTTTTCTTCTTCGGATTGCTCAAAGAAAAATCTTTATATCACGTTTTCTTTTTTATTTCACCCCAATAATCACGAGTAGAATAATAACGCTTTCATGGTTTACGTCTTCTTTATCGACTTACATCAAATATTTTATGTAAATGTGTTACGCAGGTTCATGTTAGTTAGTTAGTAAATAAAAAATCGAAAAGAACTGGATAGTTCAGGGGTCACTTCATTATTCGATTTTTTGGCCTTTGAATATTGTTTAAAACTGGAATAGTGAAGATATCAGATATCTGATAATTTTTTGGATTTCTTGAGAAAATACATTGTAACAAATAATAACGCTTTAGAATATTTGAACTTATGGTTTATCGAATTTTCTACATGCACATATTTCTCATTTTTTTTGGAAATAATCTAGTTGTTGAGAAAAAAAGACATAGCAAATTATCTAACAAGTGCGGTAAAGTATTTTCTGATTAGTGTGAGGTTGCGAAACAAGCTGAAGGTGAGCTTCGTAATCACGAGAGTCTGAAAGTCTTGACAGCACGTGCAAAAATATAGTTTTTTTTTTTTATGGGCAACGTGTTGAAAGTTGCCACTTTCCCCACGGCATGGTAAAATAGTATATTACCTGGTTACATGTCTAAATATCTAGTCAAAAATATCTAATGACTAAATATTAAACGACAAAATATCTCATGGAATAAATGTCATGTTAAAATATAGGTTTTATCAGATATTCTGGAATTATACATTTTGGCCCAGATATTCTGTCATTGGTTACTTCGGATAAGATATTTAGATATGACACCTATTGGTGTCCTGATAAGTGCGACAAAGTACTTTTCTGATGAGTGCGAGGTTGCAAAACGAGCTGAAGGTGATATTTGTAATCACACGAGTCTGAAAATCTTTCTGCACGTGTGGTATAGTTTTTTTCATGGACATCATGTGGAATGTGCCGCTGACCACACGCATAGCGTGCGTAAAGTGGCCACATTCCGCACGGTGTGCCTAATAAAATGATCATTATCATTTAAAACTGTATTATTTTCATTTCAAATAGACTCGTCACTGCTATTGGAGATGCATACGGAGTGGCTCTTCTCTTTCACATGCTGATAACTACAATTACCCTGACTCTTCTCGCCTATCAAGCAACAAAAGTAATGACCAATAAAATTATAAAATGATTGAAAAGGAGGAAGCAAAGTATCTATTCAATAATTCACGTTTTTTTTTTTGCTAGGTGAATGGAGTTAATGTTTATGCAGCAACGACCATTGGCTACTTACTTTATTCACTCGGACAGGTCTTTTTATTCTGTATCTTCGGGAATCGTTTAATTGAGGAGGTAATATCGTCTATATGCTCTTGTAATTATACAATAATTAATTGCTTGACTGTTTCAATTATCAGAGCTCGTCAGTGATGGAAGCAGCTTACTCGTGTCACTGGTATGACGGATCAGAAGAGGCCAAGACTTTCGTTCAAATTGTCTGTCAGCAGTGTCAAAAAGCTATGTCTATATCAGGAGCTAAATTTTTCACGGTCTCCTTGGATCTTTTTGCTTCGGTAAGATAATTACAATTTTTAATTACAAATTTTCCGGCAATTTCGATCAATTTCTTGTTTTTTTTTTCCATTAATTTCGATTAATTCTCTTCTTTTTTTTCTTTGCTGCTAATTTATAGGTACTGGGTGCTGTCGTCACGTACTTCATGGTGCTGGTACAGCTTAAGTAAATTATCAATGAATACTTTACTGATTGAAAAAGTTCCAAGGGGAAGCAACGTAATTAGAACGTATAAAAGAGGAGGAGGAAGTGAGGGAAGAGAGAAAAAAATCAATTTCACTATCTACCATCGGATTTTTCCTATAATAATATGTTAATATTATTAACGCATATTCTTACTGTGAGAAATCATGAATTATCATATGATTTCAATTTTAATTGACTTTGTCCAATATCAATTGAGATTTAATTAATTTGGAGACGAGGGAATTGAAGAGAAAAAGGGGGAAAAAAGATATAATTTTTTTTTTTTACATCTTTTTATTTCTCGAATATTTATCTATTTTTCTGATGAAAAAAAAGAAAAAGGATCTGCTGAGTAAATGTGTCTTTATAATTACGACTCACGTTCGTTGAAAAATTTAAATTTAAGTGGCACAGAGTTTAATTCTGTATACAATTTGCACATTCTAAATTGGGGAAATATTACGCTATAATCTTATTTATAATAGGGAAAGATGAGCCTCTGGGGTTGAATGGCCAATTTTTAATTCACAATTATCCAGAATACTGGGGAGATGAAGGCAATATAGACATGCTGGAATCTTCAAGAATTATTAAAGATTTTTTTTTTGTAAAATCCTTCACTCAGATTAAGAAAAAAAAAACCCCTCTCCATATTATCATATTTATTAATGAATTGCCTCAGTGGATTAAAACAGAGCGTAATTTTCCTTTCTTCATTTTGAATAGATTAAATATAATTCATAAATTCTTAATTTATTCACCAATTATGGAGATTTGAAATATATTTAAAAGAAAAAAGTGTTTTTCATTTTAGAACATAATTGTAAGTGTAAATAACTATTTTATTATTTTAAGAATAAAAGAAAAAGTGGAAAAGTTTAAAGAAAAAGAAAAAAGAATTCAGAAGTACAGGGACCATGAAAATAATAGAAAAAAATATTTTGACAAGCAGTTGTAATATATTAAATCACGAATTTATTAAATATTCTGTTATATTTGTAATTTATGGATTTCACTGATATTATTATCTTTTCTGATTCTCGTTCATTCTTGTAATTGAATAATAAAAAAATTTTTTTTGTTTTTTAATATAATCAATGAATATAATTTTAAATCTAACAATAATTTACTCTATTTTTTTTTAAACAATTAAACGAAATATGAGCAACTGTTTTGATTGATGAAAAATAACGATGAAATCCTGTGAAATTGTGACAGATGAAATAGTGCAAAGTGCAGAAGGGGAAAAAATATTAAATAGCGCAAGCGCACAAAGTATCCCCAGCATCCCAGAGCCAGAGCTTGACTAGCTTGAGTTTCGATCGACCTGGAGGGGCGCAAATACTATTATATACGAAAAATGAAAAAAATCTATATAGAAAAAAAGAAAATCAGGCATTCAATGCTAGTTCCTCGTGTTTGACAATGCATTACAGGCTTGATGCCGATTATTTCTTTCCTTGTTTCGTATTCTCGTGACACAAGTATCCTCAAATAGTTGTTAAATTGATATATTTTAGCTATAATAATGAGAAAAATTTAACTGAATTGTGCTATGTAAAACGCGTTTAAAGATCATCATGAGAAGTGACAGGATATTTCAATATAAATTGAAAATAATGAATTATTTAAAAACAAATATTCCATCCAAGACATTCAATATCGAGTGATCTTGTTTATTTGCCTGCGATTTAACAATCATTCGAAATAAATAAATTACACGATGTATTTGAATGAGTAATTATGAGTGAGAATTATTCGAATTTACTGTTATCAATTGAAGATATTTGAATTTAGTAGAAGATAAATTTAATAGACTCTTCATTGAGAGCTATATATATTTATTTAATTGAAATAAAAAATAGACATCAAAATAGGTACGAAAACAACGAGTGGTAGGCGGAGGCGAAGCCTCCTGCCCCACAAACAACCCCGTAAGTTTTACATTTTTTATCTAATTTTAATTAAAGTAATAAAAAAAATTAAAGTTATGATGTTAATGGGAATAGCTGATTGCGATGAATTACGATCAGTGAATAATAATGAGAGAAAAAAATTGATTGAGATAGCCTTTGCCTGAAATTTTCGATATTGTGGACAGTAGTTACACCGGTAATGGGTCAGACACCAACTGGGGCTTGAAAAATAAAGTATCTTTGAGCAAAAGAGAGGGAATATGTGAAGTAGGTAAACGGTGAAGTAGCAGTAGTTTTGCTCCCCTCACTGGTGGCACTTGAACGATAAACAATGGGCTAGATGGAAGAGTATCATGAAGTAAAAAGTACAATTTCTCAAGTGCTTCTGTGTGTATCTCAGAAGTACGCTCAGAAGGAAAAAAGTTCTCTATTGTTATGCATGAGTTGAAGACAAGAAAAAAAGAATTAAAAATTTAAAAAAAATTAAAAGTTGGAATGAGAGGAATTTTATAGAAAATTTGGAACTGATGATAATGGGGAATAATGGAATCCATCTGAATGAATTAGGCGAAACATGAAAATTTCAATGAAATATTCATTAATTTAGCTTCGAAATTTACTACTTTTCCTTTAGATCTTGATTTAGACTACTTGGAACGACGAATCGGTGATACAATAAATGCTAGTGACAATATTGATAGCGGTTCGAAAGAAGAGGAGAGTTCAGCTGAAAATCTGGACCACGTTAAAGTCATTTTTCTTGGAGCTCCAGGTGTTGGTAAATCGAGTATTATACGAGTGAGTTATTTATTAGTTTTATCAAAACAGGATGATACTGGAATTATTATGCATTCTTGAATTTTTTTGATTCAAGAAAAAAAAAATAAAAAAATTAAAAAAATTTCAATTCTAGTCTTCCGAATTTTTCAGATGTGCATATAATTTTTCTTTCAATAATTGACTCATTGAAAGGAATTAAAAATGTAAAAATTCTCAGATTTCAGCTATTCTCAGTATCATTCAACAAAATCTGAAAATCAGTAGAATTGGTATGGTATGATGATTAATAATGAATTATGATTTCCAGCAATTCATCTGGAGTGAATTCATTGAGAACTATCAACCAACTGAGAGACGAGAGATATTTTATCCAAGTGTTGTATTATCGGATCGTTTGTACGAATTAAAAATCACAGATTTGCCAACAATTCCATATTTCCCAGTTAGTACACAACTAGAATGGACGAATTTTCGTTATTATGGACTGAGAAATGCAACTGCCTATGTTCTTGTCTTTGATCTAAGTAATCAGGACACATTTCAGGTGAATATTTCAAAAAATATTGATTTCAGTGGAATAACTGCAATTAATGTATTTAAAGTAAGGTAAAGTACGCAGGAACTGCTCAGGAATTAGTACCTGTTCACTCCACGTATTTGTATATCTATATCTATAAATTATTCGTAAATATAGGTATACAAATACGTAAATGATCAGCTATAAGGTCCTTTATCTTGCATCAAAATTCAACAATAAAAATCGTCACCTTAGAAACAAAAGGGCGTAAGTCCTGTATATAATCATAGCACTTACACCCCTTTGTTTCTAAAATGACGAAAATTTTTCACGCAAATTAATTTCATTTCACATCACTTAAAAAAAAAAATATTCTGGAAACTAAGCGAGATAAGACGATTTTGCCTCAATCTTTCTTGATAGAAAATCTTAAGATAAGAAAGGATTTAGGGGAAATTGCTCTTTCTCGTTTAGTTTCCGAGCTATTCTCAGAGAATTGACAATGGAATAAAATGGATTCTGCCTGAAAACTTCATGATTGTGAAAATTTTGAATTTATCCTTTCAGTACATAAGAACACTGCGTGAACAAATGTACGAGGCCAGAGACATGAGAGGAGTACCACTACTAGTTGTAGGAAATAAACAAGACAAATTATCAGCTGTCGTGGCATCGAGTACTAGATATCGTGATATTGTGAATCTAGTGAGGAAACATTGGAGATGTGGATACGTTGAATGTAGTGCTCGTTTCAATTGTCGAGTTGTTCAGGTTGATATTATTATTCATTTGATTGTTATAATTTATCATTAGCTTTTGCTGTTAATTTTTCGGAATATGAAATGTTCTGACAAATTGATGTAAATTTTGTCAACCGTTTTTTGGTAGAAATATCTCGAAATCTCAGCGAGATAGAGTAATTTATGCAAATGTTTAATGACTTTTTTTTTATTTAGAATTTCAAAAGCCACAAAAACAGGTCATTATCATAAATATTATTGTATGGAAATAGAAGACAATTTTTTCCATTTTTTAATTTTCTAGAATTTCGAAATTTTAGAATTTCATCATGTCGAAATTCTAGAATTTCAAAATTTCGCTAAATTGACCTCAGGCAAACTTCCTCTGCTACATGATTTTTAAAAATTCAGTTTTTCAAATTTTCGAATTTTCCAAGATTTTGCAATTTTAGAATTTTGAGAATTTGCGAAAAAATAATAATAATATTTTCATTTATGTTTGATACATAAAATGTATATTTATATGATGAATATCAAATCGTCAACTTGGAATCAAAAGAGCATAAGTGTTTCTGAGGTGACGATATAAATTTTGCCACCAAGCCTTTCTTTTGGCTCAATTGCTCTATCTCACTTTGATTCCGAGGTATTTTTAAAAAATTGATAGACAAAAAAATTAATTTGTCTGAAAACTTCATATTCCTCTGATTTTATGTGAATTGTTATATCAATTTTTTTAACTTAAAAAAACAGGTATTTCGGGAGTTAATGAAGAGCATTCAAGCAGTTGAGGGTAGACCACATTCACCTGTGGCTACACCGTCCCAACAGCTTCGTTCATCACATCCACATGAGAATAATGAAAAATGTGTACTTCTTTGACATCAAAATCACGAAAAATCATCGATTCATTGAAATTAAATATCATGAGATGATTAAATTCATCAAATTTCCGTGTAATTCATAAAATGAAATTCACAAAAATTTTTTTTAAAACAACTTTTTATGAGAATTTTCATTAATTGTTGAGATAGAATATTTAACAATGGGATTTTCTGAGCTCAAACAATAGAAAACACATATATTTTACTATGTAACTGTTGTGATAGAATCATATTTAGATATTATTGAAGAAATTGAGTATGATAATATGATTGACAAATCGGCATAGTAATTAATTATTAATCATTCTATGGAAAAAAAAAAATGATGAATAAAATTAGAATGATTATTTAAGAATAACTTAAAATTTAAAAAGTTGACGAATTCTTGTAAATTTAAAGAAAAGGGCAATAAAATAAATCATTAATGTTTTTTTTTTTCTTCTCATTTATATAAATGTATTTTGTGATCAAAACTGCCTTTTGAAAGATTTTTGAAAAAATCATTATTGTACCATGATTTTTTCATTCTACAAATAACATATTTATCCGTAATTTATTCTGTCATTATAGAGAGAAAAATGTGGTAAAATCATTGTTATTGAGGAAAAATTAATTTTAATGTGTGTTTTGCAGCTAAAATTTCCTCAGATCTGCAAATGATATTAAAAAAAAAAAAAAATTATCTCAAACTGTTCGATGGAAATATCCATTTTACCCCAATTTTCCTTACAAATTGCATCTGTTATTTCAAAGTGTCTATAATAAACTCAATAGATAAAATTATTTCTTGAAAATCTATTAACTCAAATATATATTTTATGTTGTTGATTGAAAAAAAAAGAAAAAAAATGAAATAAACAGTAGAATATCTTTGTTTAGAAGAAGATAACCCAATAATAATAATAATGATGATAATAATTGAATAAATGGATAAATAAATTTAAAAAAACATGGCTCTCTCCTGGTATTTTAAAATTCAAGTACAATTTTAACTAATTAAAAAAAGAAAATGTCAAAATTCAATAAATTGCTCCAGTATCCCAATTTTCCCATCATCTGCAATTTTCAAGTATCAAAAATCTATTTCACTTCATCATCTAAAAAAAAGCCATTGGTTAGAATATGAATTTAATCAATAAACCCATTAAAAAATATCCTCGAAATAATAAATTAATTTAGGGAGATAAAATTCATGGAGTTCCAAGTTCCACTACAAATTTGAAAGAAGCACTTTGTGAGAAAATTCCAATTTATTACGATTTGCTCCGAGATTTTCGTAAAGAGCATGGAACTACAATTGTCAGTAAAATTACGGTTAATGATCTGTACAGAGGACTTTCGGGAATAAATATGCTTGTTAAAGAAACGGCAGAGAGTCATTCTCGTCTGGGAATCCTTTATCGAGGGCTGGGTATTTATTAATTATTAATTAATTAATTAATTCATGTATTTATCTATTAATTTATTTATTATTTCATTTATTAATTTATTTATTAATTTATTTATTAATTTATTTATTAATTTATTTATTAATTTATTTATTAATTTATTTATTAATTTATTTATTGATCTATTTATTAATTTATTTATTAACTTATTTATTTATTTATTTATTTATTTATTTATTTATTTATTTATTTATTTATTTATTTATTTATTTATTTATTTATTTATTTATTTATTTATTTATTTATTTATTTATTTATTTATTTATTTATTTATTTATTTATTTATTTATTTATTTATTTATTTATTTATTTATTTATTTATTTATTTATTTATTTATTTATTTATTTATTTATTTATTTATTTATTTATTTATTTATTTATTTATTTATTTATTTATTTATTTATTTATTTATTTATTTATTTATTTATTTATTTATTTATTTATTTATTTATTTATTTATTTATTTATTTATTTATTTATTTATTTATTTATTTATTTATTTATTTATTTATTTATTTATTTATTTATTTATTTATTTATTTATTTATTTATTTATTTATTTATTTATTTATTTATTTATTTATTTATTTATTTATTTATTTATTTATTTATTTATTTATTTATTTATTTATTTATTTATTTATTTATTTATTTATTTATTTATTTATTTATTTATTTACGATTATCAGCATTGTACACAATAAAAACCATATAATTTTTTTTTTTTCATCGTAATGAGAAATTAATGAAGAAAAAAGAGAAAAAAACATAAAATCAGTAAATGCGAAATGAGATAAAAATTGACAATTAACAAAATATAAACATTAGCATTTTCTAAAAAAAAAAAAAATTTATAGTTAATCATGAGTCATATCAACATGCCTTTGCACTACATACTACTTTTTTGGATACTTTTTAAGAATAAGGAAAGTGATACTCCATGAAAATCTACTGAATCTACTGACTGACACACATCATTAACATTTTTATGAAGGTATGCCTGAAGTCATGAAACTAATGCCTCATCGAGGAAATTCTCCAACTCCAGAGTCGATCTTCTGGCTTCTGTTAACGGGCGATATTCCCAGTCAAGTCCAAACGACTTCTCTCATCTCTGATTGGGTGAATAGACGAGAAAAACAGAAGATACTTTTGAATGAGCCTCAGAATTTCCTGCAGATGCTAGGAAAGAAAGTTGATGCTATCACCAAAATCTCTGTTATTCTAGCGACTTTCGATTCAGCTGGTAAATATGTGAGTACGAGGAGCAAATCGCCTGTAACAAGCTTCATGGATTGGGAGGTAAGCACCAGAGTTTCTGCCTTCATTCTCGATTGATAACGATTCAGTAGCGAAGAGGTAAAACGAGATAATTCTATTTTTTTCGCATTTAGTTTTTTTGTAAATACCTTAGAAAATAAGCGGAATGGGGCAATTACACCCTGAATTTCTTTTGGAAACTCTTAAAATTCTCTACTAAAAAGATGAGTAGGATAACATGATCAATAGATGGACGGTTAAGGAAATATTAGACTCTCTTAATTCGTATGAAATAGGCAAATGACGTCAAAAAGTTACAGAAAAGAATGATGTACAGAAAAATATACAATGAATCGACTAAAAATTAATTAAACTTGAATAATGTAGAGATAATTAAAGAAAATCAAGGAAAAACTGGAAAATAACTTGAACCCCCAGTAGATGGACAGTTGCATATTTGCAGTGGTATGATTTTATTGACGTGAAAAGTACAAGAATCATTCATTTATTTATGGAAATACTCGATAATAGAAACCGTTCATCTATTGGTCGTGTGACCCTAATATCGCCTTACCTCACTTAGTATCCGAGATATTTCCTTCAAAATGATCACAAAAATAAGTCGATTTATCCTGTTTTACCTCTTCACTACTGAATTCTTTGCACTTTTATTTGATTTTTTATTTTTTTGCCCTTTGACAGCACATTTATGAACACAGTATGGACATATTAGCAGTTCTTCCAGCGATCCTGTGTTTAGTGAAAAATCCTCAGAATTTTAGGAAACCTATAAGCAATGAGGGAGACTGGGTGGATTTTTTCTACGAGACGTTTAATAATTCTGGGGATAGAGTGGTGATTGAAGAAACTTCGAAGAATTTCCTGAGGCTCATTATTGCATTAAACGCGTAATAGTTATAGCACTCGATATTGTCGTGGTATTAAATGGCTACGTAACTTGTCATCAGAATAAAAAATTCAATCCAATTTTTCTTTTTGTAGAATAAATATTTCAGGAAAAGCGAATTCTTACATGTTGAAGAACATTTTTATGCAGCATATAACAATTTGCTTTTTCTAAAATATTTATTTTGCACAGAAACCATTAGGATTAAAATTTTTACGCTGATGTTACATAGCTGCTTAAGGCTTCAAAACGATTTGTGTTACCGGACGAGTCCCAGTTTTCGGATGCAATACTTGCAAAATGTTATAATAACAAACAAGTGAATTATTTGATTTATAAAATTGAAATTTTTTCATCATTTTAATTTGATTCCAACTTGTCCGGGAACCGGTACCATTGTCTCAACCGTCCGGTAACTGGTGCCTTCACGGTGATTGAAGTAAATATGTTATCAGGGATGAGGATGGTGGAGTTCCAAGTAGTCACATCTGTCAGATTCTCGGATCAGCGCAGGCTGATCCAAAAAAAGCACTAGCAGCTTCATTTCTTGCGATTGCTGATGAACCAGTCGGTGGAAATCTCACTCAGGTACAAAAGAACTTGAAAATAATTTGATGAATGAATCATTATCTTTGAAAAAAATTGAAATATCCATATGTGAAAAATTTGGGGAAACTGAAGGTTCGAATTTAGAAATGTTTTTTCATAATAATTGATTTGTTTGAAAAAATCCAAAAAATTGTCAGATTTGTGCTAATTTCATTACCATACTCATTTCCCTATTTCTCTCCCAACTTCCCAACTTTTACAGTGCATGAATTTTCTCGAAAGAATCCAGCGACTTTTGAGTGGTCATCGAAAAGAGGACGTCTTGAGAGGACTCGTCGCTGCTTTCAAGAGAAATCCTGCGAAATTTCCCGGCTACAGTGTAGCGAAATCATCCGACCCCAGATTCGACATTCTTCGTGAATTCGTTACAAAAATCGATGGCTCTTCGCTTCATCCAGACGTCAAGGTGAGCAGCTTCTATTTAATTTAACTTAATTTATTAGCGCCAGTCGGCTTTAAATAACAGTATACATTATATATTCATATAAAATAAAAAAGAAAAAAAGAAACAAAGAATCTTTTGAAAAATCGAGAAATTCTTCTTCCAGTTGTCACTAGATATATCAAATATCGTGGAGTCAGTCTCGGATTCTGGAGCTGTACGACTGACACCCAACATGAACTCCTTGGCAGCTCCTCTATTCAAGGTTCAACAAATTAGTCTCAAAAAATGTCAATCAAAGGCATTTAATTATATGACTGTGAAGTTTGCAGACAAATCGAATTCTTTTATTCTATCATCACTATATTGAGAATATCTCGGAAACTAAGCGAGATAGAGCGATTTCGCATCAATCCTTTCTTTTCACCTCTTAAAATTCCTTGGTCAGTCCGCTTTAGGGCAGAAAGGGGTATTTCCATAATTTACCGAGATATAAGAGAGAAAAAAATGGTAACAAATAGGGAGAGGTGGGGTAAAATGGACATTCCAATTGAATGGTCCGATATAGAGTCTTTCTTATGATTCCATTGAAAAACTGAGGAAATTTTGGGTAGAAAACATGTGTGAAAATGATTTTTTTTCAATTTTTTGAAAATTTTACTTTTTCGAGCCAGTTTTGAAGGAGTTTCCCAGTTGAAAATCGAAAAAAGTCACTTTTTCGACGATATATCTGGTTTTGTTGGTTGTAACGACCTTGGATTGATCTCAAATGAAAGGTAAGCGTATTTCTCATCGATTCATGAGGTTCAATTTTTTTTTGTATCAATTTATCAAATACTTATGGGCCATTTTCTGAAAAGTCAGTTTTTGCCTTAAAAGTACTTAAAAAATTGATGTTTTTTTTTTCAATTCACTTGATTCGATAGGAAATGAGCTCACCTTTCATTTAAGATCAGCTTCAGGTCACTACGACCAATAGAACTAAAGATATTCTCGAAAACCTGAAATTTTTCAAAAACAGAAGCATTTCACCTTCAAATCTTGAGCGAAAAGTTGAATATTTTAAAATTACAAAAAAAAAATAACTTTTACCATATGATTATCATGGGAAATTTCCTTAGCTTTCCAATAAAATCATCAGAAAAGATCTATCTCGAATATTTCCATCGATATCGCGTAATTTTCATAGCACAAAATATCAAAACTAACACATGTCCGTTTTGCTCCTTGTGTCCATTTTACCCCACCTTGTCCTAAATAAATTCGTCAGCAATCTGCAAACTTCATATTCTCTTAATGAATCATATTGGACACTTGCCTCTTCATATTCCTTCAATTTAATTATTCGAACAATATTATTTAATCCAGTGCCATGGATTGTACGATATGGAATTTAATCAAGCAATAATTTGCATGTCTCGAGCAATGGGTTTACTAGCTTCTCTGATTTGGAGCAGAATTATCAATCTCCCGGTGGAAAATCCGAGATCAAAGAGTACACAAAGTTACATTCAAAAATTGAAGAAAAATTAAAAAGTGCAACCGGCACCATTTGCTCGTTGCTAAAGAGAGCGAGAGCCATAGAGAAAAGGAGGATCGTCAAGGTTTCATTTTTTCAACATTCTTTGTAATATAACATTCACCCTACAAATCATGAAGTCTCTCTATGTTGAAAGACAGACATTTTTCAAAAAAAATCGCAGGTTTTCTTTTCTCCATCAACAAAAAGATAAATTACACTCATTACCAAGAAGAAAGCACCAACAACTCCATTAATTCTTGAAACATGTAAATGAAGCTGGGAAACCTAAGTAAGAGTGGTCTACACAGTACCAGTACATGAAATACGTACTAATTCAGAGGTGAAGAGAGAGGTAAAACAGGATAAATCGACTTATCTTTGAAGTCATTTCGAAGGAACTATCTTGGAAACTAAGCGAGATAAGGTGATATACTCACCTGTTTTTGTGAAGAATTTCAAGGATTACAAAGAAGTTTTAGGACAAAATTGCTCTTTCTCGGTTATTTTCTAAGGTATTTTCAAAAATTTTAATTATAAAAAAAGAGACTGATCTAGTTTCACCTCTTTACTACTAAATTGTAATTTTTTTTTTTTAACAGCTTTTAAAGATTTGAAATTCAATTCAAATCTACCGCCAAGACAAGGACTTTCGTATCCAATGAAGACAATCCAAATACGAGTGGAGATTGGCTGCGTATAATCGAGGGATTGAAGGTCAGATGCGCATGCGCAACATAATTTAAAGAAGAGCAAGAAGTAATATAACATTGTTTGACTTGATAAGATTTCTTTGACATAGAAAACCTCAACACAATGAACTAATGTCAACATATAGAGTTATGCGGCAATAATTGAATTGCATGATTTTTTTTTTTTTTATAATTAAAACCAATGCAAAGCCCTTATCACTATTCATGTAGTTTTGAGGTTGTGGCGCTTCTGTAGTACTTTTGCTACTGATTATTTTATGATTAGTGATAGGTGCCACGATGTCATCAGCCTCGTGATATCCACCTATATACATCGAGCCGTTAGTGTAAACGCATTATCAGCAAAATTGCCGAAATTATAAGGGATTAATTGGGTTAATGTGCCTACGAACGGCTTCACTATAGTGTTTCAACGGATGATTATGTGGAAAATATGTCGAAACTGTTACAATACATCCTGGCCCTCATTCACATCATTTACCGAATTTTTTTAGTTATCAGTGCTCAATGCTTGTGGATTCAAGGTCAATTATTTTCACGTATTAGTTCAAATAGTTCAGTTTATGATAATGAAAATTTCAATGATTATGATACAAGGAATATTAAAAAATTACCTGGACATTTGGTAATTGTAATTGGATGTGAGAATGTTTCATTCAAGGATTTGGTTAAAATCATTAGTTGGAGTGTTAGTCTTGGAATAACACACATTAGTTTTTATGATGAAAATGGTAAGAATTCATTGATACTCTTTTTTTTTTCATTTTATAATTAAATTTTTATAAAATTTCATAAAATTTTTAAATTTTAATAAAATTTAATGAAATTTCAAATTTTAATAAAAATTTAATAAAACTTATTTTAATAAAATTTATCTCGGAAATTAAGCGAGATTGAGCGATTTTGCTCCATTCCTTTATTTTAACTCCTGAAATTTTCTACAGAAAAAAAATCGGGTAAAATCGTCCTATCTCGTTAAGATTCCGAGATATTTAAACAAAATTGATGACGAAATAAAATTAATTTGTTTGAGAAATTCTTTTTATTTTCACTAATTGTGTTTAAAATATTGTTAAATTTTTTTTTTGCTTCAGGTGTTATCAAAGAGAATTCGAATAAGTTGAAGGAGATTTTTGTAAAACTTTGGCCCAATCTCGTATCGAGAGTTAATTGGGATTCCGAAAAATTGAAACCAATGAATGCTACAGAAAATGGTATTCAATTTTATCATCAGTAATATCTAATTTATTTATTATTGTTTTGATAATGGATTTTTAATTTTTTTATTCAGGATTCAAAAGTAAAACAGGAATTCATTTTTTGTCCTACGAAAATGGAAAGGGTGAAATAATGAATGTAACTAGAGAATTATCGCATGCAGTTGCACAAGGTTTTGTAAAAAACGAGGATATTAATATTAATTTATTGGATGAAAAATTGCGAATGAGTTTTCCAGAGCCAGATCTTGCAATTATTTGTAGTAGAACATTTTCTACATTTGGTTTACTTCCATGGCACATACGCATAACTGAATTCTTGTAAGTTTTTTTTTTGTCATTATTTCATGATCTGATCAATTGTATTACAAAAGGGAGGGTAGGGTAAAATAGACATACCTAGTAAACGGTTCGAGATAGATTTTTTTTCAATGATGCCATTGGAAAGCTGGGGAAATTTTAGGGAGAAAATATGTGTAACAATTAGTCTTTCCATTTTTTTCGAAAATTTTACTTTTGTCGCCTAATTTTTTTTCCAAATCAATTTTTCGAATACTCGTTGGCTGTTTTCTGAAAATCAGTTTTTGCTCTATAAGTACTTGAAAAATTTATAGTTTTTTTCAACTACAGAAATTAATAGGAAATGAGCTCATCTTTCATTTGCGATCAACCTCAGATTGCTAAGATCAATAGAACCAGAGATATTCCCCAAAAAACAGAGATTTTTCAGAAACAGAAATCTTTCACTTTCAAATTTTGAGCAAAAAATGGAATTTTTCAAAAATAAAAAAAAAACTTGTGGCATATTCTCCATAAGAAATTTCCTCAGCTTTCCCATAGAATTCTATGAAAGAAAACCATCTTCCATATTTCCATCAATTTCGAGGAATTTTCATAGTATAAAATACCAGAACTAACACATGTCCATTTTACCCCACCTCCCCCTAATTATTATCTTTTTTGATCTATCATCGATATCGTTGCAAAATGAGAAAATATTGTTTAATTGAATGAAGTTAATATTTTTTGTTCTCAGCCATTTATCAACACATCATGATGTTTCACAAAAGGATTTTTTAAATGTACTGGAAAAATATGGTGATTGTGTGCAGAGATACGGTAAATAAATTTATCATTTGACCAATGTAATGAGCGACAAAACTACGATGAATTGAATAAATATAAAACAAATTTATTATCAATGTAAATGGGCCTGTAATGTGAATTATTCGCTCAATAACAAATGAGTTATTAGCAATTGTTCGATGTAAATAATGAATGTCAGAGTAATTAATTTTTTTTTATTAATGTCGTATGAATGCTGATTGAAATGAACAAGAGAAAAATTCTTATCTTTTATATTCCATTCGTTTTCGCCTCTTTTTTTTCTCGATACATAGAATGAGGAATATAAAATTTTATATGGAATGTGTTAAGCTAAGATAGACATTCACTGAAAATCATGAAAGAAAAACAAAAAAATCAGTAAAACCTAAACCTTTTCGTTTTTGTTTATCAAAAGCTGAGTAGTTTCTTTTTGAAAATTTCACTTCAACTCATCAAATTTCATCCCACTTTCTTTTCTCTCATAAAAGAGACACAATTTTTCTTTTCAACTCAATCATTAATAGTGTACAAATAATGATAGTAATACTGATAATTGAGAATAAAATTGAGAGAATACTGAAGACTATTTTCCATTGTGAAGGTAAAATGAAGACTAAATATATATTTCACTAAGACTGTATTATATACATTAGTTGATAATATGAGTTAAACTATGTCATAAATTCATTCAGTACCAACCATTCATACAAATTGGGATAACTGCTATTGATAATTTTTTGTAAGTAAAGTAGATTTCAGAAGAAAGAAAAAACAAATTGAGACAACATTCAACGAGACACATTCATTCATCTTTTTTTTTGTTTAAACCTTATTAATCAGTACTATTAAAATTGGTAAATATAATCGTATATACCATAGAAGCTGTTGATTTATCCCAAATCTGGAAGAGCCTGAAACAAAATATTATTATTTCAAGATCATCACCTCAGCAAAGGATGTACTCTGCAATAAAATTATTAATAAATAAATAGAGTACATCCAAGCCTGAAACGTTGCCATGCAGGAATTTAAATTTTCTTCGTTCCTCCGTCTACGGGATAAAATGGAATACGTAAAGATATAATAAATCATACAACCTTTCGCAATGTCGTTGAATCAATCCCTGTATCGACGTGACGACTTCTTACCATCACGATGACCTCTTGATTTTGATCTTGATCTCTTTCGTTCTCTTGATTTTGATCTAGTTCGTCTTTTTGATGAGCCTGATGAATGTAAATATTGTTTTCTCCCTCTTGAATGTGATCTTGAATAACGTCTCTCTCTACTTCGACGTTTAGAATATGAACGAGAACGTCTTCTTGATCTCGAACGTGAATCACTTCTATCATCTCTGTCTCTTCGTTTTTTTTCACGATGTGATTTTATCGTTGCCTTTCTGCTCGTTGATCTAGAACGATAATCCTTGCGTCTCATACGTCTATCCCTGGATCGACTGCGTGATCTAGATCTATCCCCTCGTGATTCGCTACGAAATTCAGATTTTCCTTTGCGTCTTTTTTTATCAATACTTGGACTAGAATCCGAGCTAACTGAGTCACTTGATGATGTGCTTGTTGAACTAGTACTACTGACAGACTCCGGTGATTTTGACTGGGAGCTTTGATTTCTTGTTGTTTTGTTACCTTTTGGACAATCAATTATTTGCGTGTTGTGACGCTTTGGCGTTTGTCCATCACTCGATTGACTCTCCGAAATTTCCCTCTCACTATTAACTTCTTTCTCATCAACTGCATTTGAAAATTTTAAATTGAAACACATAAGGAGGCTTGCATTTTTAATCAATGGGAAACTAGATATAGCTAATAATGTTATTCATCAGTAGGGCCGAGACGTTGGTGTACGGTTTGACCTAGGCTGAAGCTGCCACTGAATCAATGACATTCTGAATGATTATGAATGTTAAACTAACATTATCAGCGTTCAAAACTCTTAGAGGAACTTCCAGGGGAACTTCCAGAGGAAATTTTCAGGAAACTCGTAGAGTGACTCATCATGATAAATAATAATATACAAATGTTGACCAATTCTTTAAATTATTGGGAAACATGAATTCATCAACGTTTATAAAGTCAGTTCAGATCTCTATAAATGTCAATTTGGCATTAATAACCATTTAAAATGGCTTTTATTTATAGGCAGCTTGAGCCTTGATCAAACCTTACACCAACGTCTCGGTCCTATTCATCATCGCATATATGTACCTTGATCGATACTGCTATCATTACCCATATGATTTTCATATTTGTTGCTGTTATCCTCATCATCACCAGCTTCATTCTCTTCTTCAGCTAGTAAACGGGCCTCAATTTCCTCTTCTGTTCTTTTGAATGCTGCCTGACGTCTCTTCAGGGTTTCCTAATTGGCAATTGTAAGAACAAATTACATCTAGCAATTATTTTCTATTCATTGGTGAATAAATCGTAGTTTTCTTCACGTTAACTTACTTTGAGTTCAACATCACTGTCATTCGATTCGGGCTGTGAGATTTCCTGCTCCTCCTCTGATTCACTGTTGCTATCACCATAGATGCCCAGACCTGTATATTATTAAATCAAAATTAACAAATATCCAATAATTAATCACCCTTGACTCTATCTACTTTTTGTTTTTCATGTTTCTCGATTTTTTCATTTTTGTCTTTCTCATTTTCATTTTAATATATGTAAGGGGATAGCATGAATTGGAAGAAACATGTGTCTCTCTAACACACAGATAATATGAAGCTTCCATTGGCCGTTTCCTACGAGGCTTAGGAAATTCCTACAAACCTTCTCAAATTCTTTTCTTTTTTTTTGCACATTTTTCATTCAAATATACTGTCATTTACAAGTACATTAAATTAATAACTCACCGAGTTTTCGAGTGATCTGAGCAAGAGGGGCCGTGTTGGTCAAGGATGCGATGGGGGTGCCTCCTGCAGGGGCTTTGTAATACACACGCATTTAGTGTCGATTATTTCATTGCAACTTCCTATTTTCTTAATTGAAAAAAATATATTGTACATATATTTTAAAATTTTCAATTTATTTTCTTTTTCAATTTCATTATTTTCAAAAATGGCTTTGTATCCATTTCATTCCACATCACATGATCCTCTTGGTAAAAGAGCCGAAACACGGCTCGAGCCCCCGTTTCCTTCATCAATTTTACTCATATAATGAAAACCAATTTTTATTAAAGTTCCATCAATAAAATTGGTTGCACTCATACGCAATGTTATAAGTAAAGGATAAAGCATGATTATTATTATAAGGAGAATCGAGGAAATGACTGAATAAATGAAAACCAATTGAAAAAAAAAAAAAAACAAGGAAGAAATAATGAAGAAATCATTAATAACGTAGTATTTTAAGAATTGATATATACCTGTAGGAAGGAAATTAGAGTTTATGAAAAAGTGTCAGGAATAAACTTAGGGAATGAAAAAAACCGATTTTTTTCCTTTTAATGTACACAAATTGTGATATTATGTACAACAATGGCGCTGCCATAGTCCACCACTTTGATGCTGAAAAACTTTTTTTTCACTAAAGCTAGTTATGAAAGTATATATGTGAAAAAGAATATATCCTCTATTTTCACAGTCATTATTGTGATTATTATTATTATTATTAGTTATTATATTGTTTTCGTGATTATCAGTGGTACCTTTGACGCGAGCGCGATTCCATACTTCTCTGCATACATTAGCAATTTCCTCATTCGTTACCTCCAATAAAATTTCCGTTAGTGAACGCCTCACTTTCAGCATCTATTGATTTTTTTATGAGTGAATAAAATAAGTAATATACTTTAACTACCCAAAAAAAAAATGAGTAAAATTGAAGAACAAAAAATTTGTAATAACTACTCACAATATCTTGAAGGACTTCCTCACGTGAGCGTTTCAAGGGTGGATTAACAGGAGCTGGACTAGATGTAGGACTCGTTTCTCTGTTAGTAGAACGTGGATCTGGTGAATCAGCATCTCTGAAACGTGATTTTCTTGGGCGTATCAAAATATTAGGGCTTGTATCCACATTATTTCGATCATCAGTTTGGCTGAGTGTCTCTGCATCATCCTCCACTTCTTTCTCTGAGTCCGAGTCAAATTTGCTTTTACTAGGATTTAAAACAGCACGTGCCTCGTCTTCAGCTAATTTACGTGCCTCTAATTCCTGTTTTCGCAGAATCTCCATTCGTTCACGTTCAACGGCTTTGTGTTTCTCTCGTTCCATTTTTTCCAGTCCCTCGCGTATCCAAGCTGGCAACTGACGACGTTTTGCTGCATCCAGTACAGTGGAGGACTCCTCCTCAGGTGTTTTCTCCTTGTCGTCTCGATTTCTCATGAGATCACCTCTCATATGAGGGATACGTGAGTTGTGTCGTATGCCCTTCATAAAAGGCGGTGTATTTTGGGCATCTGTACTCCAGTATCCGTGCATTCCTGAATTGAAACCTGATTGTACTGGTGATGCTGCATTGTAGGAGTATGGTGATGCACTGTGACTGTTGTGATTGCCAGAACGTACTGAACCTCCACCACCACCACCTGTATTACCTGATGTAACAGAGACTGTTGGCATTTGTGAATTTGTAACGTTAGGTAGACCCATTGGTTTTCCATCAGAGCCCATTGTTACACCAGGTGGTGGTACACCGCTCCATTCCCAGCAGGCACCACCAGGTGCTGTTGCATTCCATTGACCCCATTGGCTCCATTGACTCCAGTTATCAGAACCACTTATGTTGGGAGCAGGTGGTGCTGGTGGTACATCGTCATCTTTAGTATCCATCTCCATGGGTGCCTCACCTCCACCTTCATTCAAGGAATCATTGCTCAATGATGGCGGTGGAGGAGCTGGTGGAACTATTGTCTCCTTCATCTTGATCCATTGCTGGGCCAGTGCCGCCCAGTCAACTGTAAAAAAAAGTTCGTCCATTTATATATTTATATTAATATTTTCAATTTGGACAATGGAATACAGAGATTATCGTCGAATGAAATAGAATTCACAGAAATAACATACAGAGATTCGTTATGGGTCGTCAGGGTTTTATTTTATCTTACACTGAGAAAAAAATAATAGTAAAAACAATCAAATATTGATGCCATTGGTCCTTAGCAAAATTTTTTTTTAAATAATTTAAAACAGCTGTTGAATTTAACGAATTTAGTCTATTCAACTAGTTGATCTGTTTGAATTGACTCAATTCAATAAATTCCACTAGTTAATCTATTTGAATTGACTAAATTGAGTAAATTCATGAATTTCTTACATTATTTCAAAAAAATATTTGCTGAGGACCATGTAACTCAATAATTGATTGTTTTTACCACTATTTTCTTGTCTCAGTGTAGAGGTACAGGGAGATGCCTTTAATAAATGCATTGAATTCTCTGTATATAATGTTAGTGTCTTTAAGTGCCATTTAAGTGTACATAAAGTGTAGTTAATTTAGCATATAGTCAAAGGGCATGCTAAATACATGCAAAAGACACTTCTGTACCTCTAGCCTTATCGTATTAATTGTTAACATTTAATGGGAATTATGGATAACAATTGATGTGTAGAACTTTTCATTTTTTTGCCAATGTTTCATCAGTGGTTGCTGACTACTTTAGGGGCCAAAATTTTATTGTATTTATTAAATTGATTATTATTTTTTAGTAAATCATACCTTCATCGTTACTCATGTTCTGGTACATTGATGGATTCAGGGCCCATTGGGTAGGGTAATCCTTGCCCTCAAACATTTCTCTATTCATCTTCATCTAACAACAGTAGTTAATAATTAATTAAACAAAAAAAAAGACATTAAACATTTTTATAATCAGTCTCAATATTATTCAGCATTGAATAGACACACTGATATGTACATAGATTTTTTTTAATTAATTTTTTTTTTAATTAAAAATCAAGTAATCCAAATTTCTTACTTACTTATAAAAAAACAAGCATATGATTATTTTCAATAATCAACGTGTATAAACATTGTGTTAAAATCTATTTATTTGTTCCTGCAGACACAAAAATTTTGTGATGTACAAAAAAAATAATTAATTAATAATGTGTATGTGTGTGTAGAAAAAAAAAAACACTCCCCAAGAACGACAAATAATGAAATCCAACTCAAGGCAGCTTTTCATAGAAAAATCCTGTATAAATCCATTTCCAAAAACATTGCATTCTGCAAAAAAAGTAACTAGAAACTCGCCAAATTGTATTTTTCTATTGGCTGCACTGATCCTAGGGAGTCTAGGGGTTCTTTCCTACCCACAAAGAAAGTATGTCATACTTGCATACGTTATTGCCTCCACATATATCTATAAAATGATAATAATAATAATAAAAAAGTGGAAAAAAACGTAAGGTGTGTAGTTTAATTTCTCTAGACAAATGGAAAATTGATTGTCTCATGACTCTTTGAGTTTAATGAAGTAAGAAAATCATTAATATATTGTACAATACACAGGATTCTCATATTGACCTCAATGCGAATAACAAGTAATATATATAGTACATGTAGGTCTCTTTGAGATTCTAGTGGAAAAAAAAATAATTTGGAAACTCGTGACAACTACGTGCTGATAAAATTGTAAATATCACGTACGTATAAATTTTAACAACGAAAAAATAAAAAAAAATAATGGCTAATTGAAAAATAGTAAGATGTGATATATATGCTGGATATCAAAATTATGTCAATGGGCTGGTGTAATATGCATTAATAATGAATTCGTCATTGTTTAATTCAATTTATTCAATTTGACGTCTGTGTTTGATTGAATTCGTTCAAATTGTGCTACGTCAGTGGTCAATGAATTTTAAATTAAAAAAAAAATGGATGCATACTTGTGTCTTTTTTATACTGACCAATAATACATTTTTCTCATACTGCTATTAAAATTATTGATTTTTTTTTAAGAAAATAGAAATGGACAGCAATAAGGATGAGGCAGACAGGTGTCTGCTAATTGCTGAACAATGTATAAGAGAGAGTAGATTCGATGAAGCTGAAAAGTTTTTGAAAAAAGCTATGAAACTATATCCAACCAAGAAGGTTGAAGGTAAATTTCGTCATTTTTTAGGGTTTCAATGATTTTTTTGAATATTTAATCTTGATGATTTTTTTGTTCTGGAATAAATCTAGAAATTCTGACAAAGGTCTCGAGTGTGTCCAAACCGAGTAAAAAAACCGAGCCTGAACAAGAAGTTAGAAAACGACAGAATGCATCTCAAGAATCTAGTCAATCACAAGTTAATGTGGAGTACACAAAGGAACAATATGAATATGTTAAACGGTGAGGATTTAATTAAAGTAGTTTTATTGTTCTTTGCACTTGTCGTTGAGTGTCAAGGACGAAAAAAAAAGATAAGAAAGACGAAAAAACAAATATTTATGATTAATAATATTTTTTTTGGTATTCTAAGCGAATTCGGAGGAGAATTCAGGGATTATAATAATAATTGTAAATTATAAATAATTAGAAATTATAAATAATTATTTTAAATTATCAATAATCATTATAATTTCTGAATTGATAATATAATAGTATTGGTTGAATAATAAACTACTTATTTCAACCGATACTATTTCATTCGACTAGTGCATTCACATATTCCCCTTTCTAGAAAAAAAAAAACAATCATTTATTACAAAATTATCAGACGGCCAATAATATTCATATTAGATCGTAAATTTTTCCGACATAGCTAAAGGTTCAGGAGTGCCCTTAAAAAATGCATTCTATTTTTTATGTAATATTTTCGGAATTTCATGGGAGATTGGAAGATTTTAAATAACAATACTAAATGATTGTGAATTTATGACATTTTGCTTGATATTTAAGCTTCCTCAGGCTCTTGACATTTTTAGTATTCAATCAGATCAATCCTAAAAAGATTCATGTTGAGTGACAATAACATTGCAATTATTCAATCCAATAAGTACACAATAAATTACACATTACTCTTGCACTTCTCTTCATTTCCTGTATGTAATGTTAGTGTCATCAAAGTGTAAATAATTTACCATGCACTACAGCCTTATCGTAAATTTATGGTATTTTTGCCCTTTTTTTCCTGCATTAGCTCATGAGATATCGTATTATTTCGATTTATTTTTTTATTTATTATTGACCAAACAAAATTGTGAATTGATCAGATACTTCACGGGATAGTTCAGATTCATATAAACTTTCAGTTGAAATTTATTTCAGATTTTAATTTTTAAATCCATGTAGTGATATGACTGGCTTATTCATTATGAGTATTTTCAATAATTTTTTTTTTGTTTAAAGAATCAAAAAATGTAAGGACTACTATGAAATTCTTGGTATCACCAAAGAGGCTACAGACAGTGATATTAAAAAAGCATACAAAAAATTAGCTCTTCAGCTGCATCCTGATAAAAATAAAGCTCCAGGTGCTGCTGAAGCCTTCAAAGGTAATTTTAATTCACGTAATTTATGAGAGAATAGATATAGATTCATGACGGACGAGTATGATACTAAAAATAGTAGACATCTGATAATTTTTATATATTTTTTCATTTTCTTAATGCAGAAATTATTTTTTAAATAGGCACATGCAGAGAATTCCACAAACTATAAGTGCGAATTTTTTAAATACATTCTTATAATAATTTCTTTATAAAAAAAAAATAAGAAAAAATTGTCAGATATCTGCTAATTTAATTATCGTAAGAGCAATTTGATAATAATTAATGAAAAAAAAAAATTTCAGCCATTGGTAATGCTGTGGCAGTGCTGACTGATGCAGAAAAACGCAAACAGTATGATCTCTATGGCTCAGACGAAGAGAGAATGCAATCGGCACACTCAAGATCGAATCATGCTCATTACAATTATACTCGAGGCTTTGAGACTGATTTTACAGCTGAAGAATTGTTTAACATGTTCTTTGGCGGTGGTTTTCCTCAGCAAGAATTTTATATGAGACGTACAGGTGGTAGATGGATGAGACAAACTGAGAATCAACAGCAACAACATACTCATACACAACAAGCTAATGGATATACAGCTTTTCTACAAATGTTACCTGTACTTTTGTTAATTGTTTTGACTATGATGAGCAGCTTTTTCATTTCTGATCCTGTTTACAGTTTACACTCGAATGCGTAAGTTCAGAAAATGTACTTTAATTCAGTAGTAAAGAGGTAAAACAGGATAATTACATTTTTTTCGTTATTTATTATTTCAAGAATATCTCGGAAATTAAATCAGATACGTCTTTTTTTCTCAAATCTTCTCTCGTAGTTCTGACGATTCTCTACAAAGAGTATTTGGGTCAAAAGGGCGTATCTCCATTAGTTTCTGGAATATTCCATTGCAAATGATCACAAATATAAGTTGATTTCTCTTATTTTACCTCTTGATTAGGGAAAAATAATCCGGATTTTTTTCATGATAAAATGGCTTTCTGAAAAAAATTGAAAAAATCAAACAACAATGTAGAGATATTTGAGCATCTTCTCATGTTTTTCTGGATTTTTTTGTGAAGTCATTTACTCCGGAAAAAAATCCTGGATCATATCACTGGGAAGTTCCATTTCGCCCCAGTTTTCCCTATCAAATTTCAATAAATCAATTAATAGGTTTTTACAATTTACGAATTTCCACAGAAAATATTCGGTTCAAAGAACAACCCAAGATCTCAAAGTGCCCTACTACGTCAAAGAGAATTTTCACAGTGAATATCAGGGGAGCTTACGTAGATTGGAAATTTCTGTCGAGGAGGAGTACATGATAAACTTGAGAAACTCATGTTACAGAGAGAAAAGCTACAGTTAGTATCATTTATTATAATGCTGTAAAGGTACCAGTTACCGGACGATTAAGGCAATGGTACCGGTTTCCGGACAAGTTAGAATTAAATTATTAGAATGATGGAAAAATTTCAATTAAATGGATCAAACAATTTACTTGATCGTTATTTCAACATCTTGCAAGTATTGAAAAATCAGATTTTTCCACTTGAATATTAATTATTAGTATAAGAAGAAATTTTGCTGTTGCATCCGGAAACTGGGATCCGTCCGGTAACAGTGGCCACCATGGTAACTGGAGAATATTCCGAGGAATCAATTATTTGATAATAATACGATTTTTTTACTTTTTACAGAGGATTCAATGGTGTGGAAAGCAAGAAACTTTGGTGATCATGAATTATTTCAAAAAGCGAAAAATATTGATACACCCTCGTGCCGAAAACTACAAGAAATTCATGCTACATAAATTAATATACTAAAGTTGCATTTTAAATTGTAGATAGGTGTATGATGATACGTATGCAATGTATTTATTCACTTGTGTTTATAGATTATTGAAAAATACACCGTGAACTATCAGCTTAAGATTTAAATTATAAAATACAAAAACATGGAAAGAGCTATGAAGATTATTCAATTCGTCTGCTCTGTATTATTACTGTTATCATTATTATTTTCATTCTATCTATATTTCTATATCATTAATTTAAGATCCAAGACATAATAATATGTGAAACACAATTTTTTTGTTTTTTCTTCGATTTCATTAGAGAAAAGTGGAGTAAAATGGATTATCAATGAAATCATCGACAAAATTCTATCTCAAACTGTTTGATTGATCCATTTTCTTCCACTTTCCTCATATTCAGTTTAATTAACTCCGTTACTCTTGATTGTCTGTACAATACACAGTTATTTATTTAATACAGAAAATTATTCACAATATAATATCAATTGATGAATGAAGATGCTTGTTTTACTTGTAATAAAATAATTTTGAAATTTCAATTGCTCTCTCTTCCTTCTTCAGCTCTACTGCACATGAAAATGTGCGGCGAAGAAAATGAGAAGGCTGATTTCAGGCCCAGCAAACGGAGAAAAAATTAGCGCTAATTCCGTGTTAGCTTAATTCAATTTTGCGTCAAATCACATGAATTGTCTGGTAAAAGAGAGTAAATCCATGGAAACGGATTGAATCCTATCATAACGTGATTTTCTATCACGTTATGACCAAAAGTACGAAAAAACGGAGTATCAGTAAAGTTACCAATGACTCCACGTGGCTCATGAGCTGAACATAAGTTCCCACCTTTGGACGTAGAACTAAATTATGATGCCATATGAAAAATATTCTCATAATTTTTTTTTTATCTTTCTCTGGAATAAATTAATTTCAATTTTTCAACACGTACATATATTCGAGGTCATTTGTGACAGATACCCATTTTTCATGTGGAATTACGAAAAACAATAAAGGCTTTCGAGACGATGAGTCTACTTATTAATCCACGTTTCAACGGTTTGCGATGTTGGAAGGGAAAAGGAAAAAAAAAAATTGAAGTAGAATTCATGAGACAGTGAACGATAATAGTAGATTATGTTCTCAGGAATAGTGATTTTGAATACTTAGTCTTCGGGATTTTATTAGTGAAATGATGGAAAGACTCATCAAAGAAGAGACGAATGAGGTAATCCCATAGAAAAATAATTCATGTTCATTGAACTACTTCCCTTGCACAATCACAGATTGTAGTTATACATTTCATTATTATTCGGAGGACAGTTCAAGAATGTCTGAAATTTCAATTTCCGATTTCATCGGAGATTGGAAGAAATTTTTACCAAAAAATTCATATGTTAACATCCACTGTACCAATAGTGAATGAGATGATTGGAAAAATGATCAATATCAATTCTAAATAGTTTTCGAGATATTTCAATTTAAAGCCAAATGTAAAATGACTATTCCATCGTTTCCATATGGACTGAACTGTATACATTAGCGCGTCTGATGTTCAATCAAATTCAATCAAATTTAGCAGATGGATTTACGTTGAATTAAAAAAAACAAACATTATCAATTTTTTTCAATTGTACGATTTTGAAGATTTGAAGGATCAACGTTAAACATTGGAACCATAAGAACCCACGTTGAAAGATGAGTTTTATTAATAAATTACACGAAATAAGCAAAATCAATTTGCTTGAAATTCTCGCAGTTTACTTAAAATCTATTCAAGAATTTTTAAGAATTTTTTTCATCAAACCTCATTGTCGTCCCGATATCTCGTGATGATCCAAGGCCGATATCTAGATGTATATTTTACCACTTCCCGACTCATTCTTCAAATTCTGTTTGATTGTTTTCCTCCTGCAATTGATTCGATTGATCGAATTATTCCAGGTTGACACATGCCACAACAGCAAATTTCCCCTGTCAAAAACTCTATCAACGAACTCAACTGGTGGTCTCAAGATCCGAGCATGGTTCTTGGTGGTACTAGGATTTTCATTAATATACCTCATAGTGATAAACACTATGATTACTGGACAATATCCAGTTTCTCACGTGATGAATACTCTGCACGGTAAAGGAAAAAACATCAATCATCGCAAAAAAAGTATATTACGACACTAGGCCAGAAAAAAGACAGCATCAAAAAATATTTGGCCCCCGAGCGAAGCAAATCAGCTTTCTGGCCTAGGGTCATAATCTATTCTTTATTTCAAAGGAAATATCTCGGAAACTAAGCGAGATAAGGTGATATTACTCATCTTTTTTTGTACAGAATTTCAAGAGTTGCAAAATAGTTTTAGGGCAAAATCGCTCTTTCTCGGTTATTTTCTAAGGTATTCTCAAAAAACTTGATGAGAAAAAAGAGACTTATCTTGTTTTACCTTTTCACTACTGAATTGACAATGTAGAAAAAATATTTAATTGATTGCAGCTAATGACATCGATACGGAAATCCAAAGTTTCAATATCGAAAACAAAAAGTCTGGTTTTCTCGTAGACAACGAGGGCTGTCGAATAGCAGCACTCGATCCATTGGATGCATTCAGCAAGTCCTTCATAGAAATTGTAAAACCAATTGAGTGTGAATTTGGAAATGAACTGCCTTTAGTTGAGTCCAATGAAACTCATCTCTTTATAAATCCAAAGGCGGTTCCTCAATACAATATAACGGAGATTCCAAATTGCTGTTGGAAAGAATTTCGACGGACAAACGAAAATGATGATGACGTGGTGTAATATTTTTTAATTATCAATTAATATGGGGAAAGATGGGGTCAAATGGAGAGTTAAGCATACATAAATTCTTCTTTTACTTCTACTAGTTCAGTTTTTGTTGAAAATTTCGAAATGTGGGTTGGATAGAAAGTTCATGAAAAAAGCTCTATATGGAAAATTCCTCTATTTAGCTTAGATCCCAAGATATTGCATAACAAATGATGAGATGGTGATTGAGATGAAAAGCAAAACTTGTTGTGAATTGTTCTGAAAATATCTTCGAATCGAATGAGCTTAGAGGAAACAAGTAGGAATATTTCGCGTGAAAATTTTTATGGACTGTTGATTGCAATATAATAAATTCTCCTGAATGTTATTTTCTGAATATATTTTTAAGATCAACTACAATGCAGTAGTTAACGAATCTAAAAATTTTCACAGATACGGAAGTGATTGTCATCCTTTCCAATCATCAACCCACGTTACTTCGGAGTTCGTGAAGGTCGAGTGTGAGAAAGACGGTGTACGAATCTATCGTGACTACCACAACTTTGTTCCAC
The DNA here is from genome assembly GCA_963921955.1 of Aleiodes alternator. Taxonomy (NCBI): domain Eukaryota; kingdom Metazoa; phylum Arthropoda; class Insecta; order Hymenoptera; family Braconidae; genus Aleiodes; species Aleiodes alternator. The sequence continues at coordinate 13,202,668 of OY998098.1, read as the reverse complement.
GAAAACCACAAGTGGAGAAGCGTTGCAAAAAATTAACCGAGCACCAGAAGCTGAGTGTTCTGATATTAGGCTTGGATGCAGTATCACGTTTGAACTTCCACCGTATGATGCCAAAAACCGTACAAATTCTGAAGAAGAACAAAGCTATCGAGATGTTAGGCTACACTAAAGTAGCTGATAATACATATCCAAACTTGATTCCAGTATTAACCGGTCTCTCTGATACGGAGTTCGAGTCAGTCTGTCATAATTACCGATCGGAACCTTATGATGACTGTCCACTTTTATGGAAAAACTTCAGTAGTGCAGGATATCGCACAGTTTTTGCTGAGGATGCATGTGACATGACGATATTCAACTTTCACAAGCCTGGATTCCATGAACAGCCAACAGATTACTATCTTCGGCCTTATTGCGTTGCTACCGAAGGTGACATCGGTAATACCTACAAGCTAACCACTAATCTTTGCGTTGGTACACGGAAAAACTACGAGAATCTGTTGAATTACACGAAAAAGATCGTTCGTACGTTTCCAAACGATAATTACTTTGCATTTTTTTGGCAAGCAAGTATGAGTCATGATTTTTTCAACTATCCACAGCTTGGAGATGGTCCTTATTCCGAAATGATCAAGGAATTTTACGCAAATCAATTGATGAACAATACAGCACTCATTGTGATGAGTGATCACGGAATAAGATATGGCAAGTTTCGCCAAACTTACCGTGGACGATTGGAGGACAGTTTACCATTTGTCTTCATTATTTTTCCGGAATGGTGGAGGAGGCGTTATCCAATGGCTCTTGCCAATTTGCGGAGGAATACTATGAGTCTGACAACTCCGTTTGATCTTCACGAGACTCTGAAAGACATTGTTATGCCCGAACGGATTGATGAAGACAACATTCTTGAGAGAACGAGGACGATGAGTTCGATAGAAGATGACTCAATACCGCGCGGAATCAGTTGGTTTCTGCCGATTCCTGGACACAGAACTTGTGATTTGGCGGAAATACCAGGGCACTGGTGCATGTGCCATAAAAGTAGGAACATATCAATGGATGACGGAATAGTAAAGGAAATAACGAATTATCTTGTCGATGAATTGAATTCAATGCTAGTTAAATATACGCAGTGCGGAAAATTGACGCTGAAAAATGTGATTGATGCAAAAATATGGACTCGGGAGGCACAGAGGAATCAGAGGGATATACCATGGACTGATTATACAGTGAGCATTGAGACACTTCCTGGTAATGCTATTTTTGAATCATCGATAAGACACAGCAACAATGGTGCTAATGAACTACTTGGCTCTATAAGCCGGCTCAATACTTACGGCAATCAAAGTGCGTGTGTTGATGATTATAAAATGCGCCTTTATTGTTACTGCCTTTGGTAATTTTCAAATCCAATGATTATCTTCATGATGAAAAAAAATTGCTTGATTCTGTGATATAGAGGACATCGTGGTTGTAGTTTGTAGCTTTTAACTGTACTCTGGCTTGACTGAATAAACAATATATATAGAAAAAAGAGGATAAGTGAATATACTGTGACATTTTCATATCAATTCATATACCAGTTATTGAGGAAAACGATGAAATTCGTCATCACACGGACACACGCATATATATATACAGAAATTTGATAAAATAATCCTTCGAAATTTTCGATCATTCGGAGTCATATTCCGATGGAATTTAAAACTCGAAAAGAATCACGATTAGAATACTTTCATTTGTCCTCTATAAAAAGGAACAAGAACGCAAACAATCGATATATCGAAGGTTGTCACGATTAAAGTGAAATCCTCATTCCTCATTGGTCAATTAAATTGTGAGTAGTATAGTACGCGTAATACACTATACCAAAAATAGCTAACGGGCGCGCTGGAATATGGAATCAGGAAAATTTTTTTCCAGTTTTCCGCGATGATCTCGGTAAATAAGCGAGATAGAGCGAAATAGGCACTAATTTGGGATCAAGAAAGGAGTATTTTCAGTTTTTCGCGATTATCTCGGTAAATAAGCGAGATAGAGCGAAATGGACGTTAATATGGGATCAGTAAAAATGTCAGTCTGCTCTATCGAATTCGCTGAACCATTCGCGATATTGTTGTGGAATTTTGCAGGCTACTTCCTGACGACCTAGGCAGTGTCACTGTAAAATTTCATCAGGAAATACGCCACAGAAAAAAAGTTATGAAGATTTGAAAATCGGAATTTTCATGATGGCTGATTTCCTTCAAATATTCTTTCATTTTCCCGAGGGAATACGGGGTTTTCCTTGAAATTTCGCAAAGAATTGAGTGAAACACACAATGATGGGGGATTCTGAAGTGCCAAAAGCCGCAACGATTCGGGATATCCAGTGTTTGCGAAATTTTCAGGCCAAACCCAGAGGCAATGGCCCTTGCTCTATGAAAATGACCATTTCCGCTCTATCGAATCTTCAGAATCGTTTGCGATACTGTTATGAAATTCTGCAGGCTCTTTCAGGACGACATAGGCAGGGTCACTGTAGAATTTTATCAGAAAATACGCCACAGAAAAAAAGTTATGAAGATTCGACAATCGGGATTTTCATGATGGCTGATTTCCTTCGAATATTCCTTCATCCTCATTTTTCACCCATTTCCCGAGGGAATACGGGGTTTTCCTTGAAATTTCGCAAAGAATTGAGTGAAACACACAACGATGGGGGATCCTGAAGGGCCAAAAGCCGTAACGATTCGGGATATCCAGTATTTCCGGAATTTTCAGGCCAAACCCAGAGGCAAATGGGATATGAAGCATTCCTTCTCTCTTTTTTATGTTCCTTCCTTCAAATCGCTCAGGGTGTCATCACGACCCTCTGAAGGTTAATGATCTTTTTTCTCCGTGTAGTTATTGAATTTCATGTTCATGTTCCTCATTTGAAATAATCGCGGGTACCTTGCGACACTAGCGCCACAGCCAGTCTACTCGTTGGAAAACAGAAACTCTAGTTACTCTGTTTTGGAGCAGCTGGGGTAGAAACACGTGTATTTGTGATTTTTTGAATGTAAAAAATTTTACATTTTAGCCTTCCATTCCGATATCCACTTGAATAGTTAAGAATTATTACAGTTATTACTGAGATTTTGAGGACACGATGGTTGTTTTCACGTGCAACAATTGCGGTGATTCATTGCAAAAGCCAAAAGTCGCTAAACACTATCAGTTCCAGTGCCGAAATGGAATATCATTGACTTGTGTTGATTGTTTTAAAGATTTTATGTGAGTTAATTGATTAATCTTTTTTTTTTTCTCGACTATTCCAGACCAAAATTTAAGAGAGAGCAAGACACTTGTAATTATGTTTGTTAGCTTATAAACAAAGGGGCGTTAGTACTATCCTTATTCACAGCACTTACGCCTCTTTGTTTTTAAATTGTGCTGATTCTGTAGCAAAGTAAAAAATAAAAATAAAACTGATTTTTTCTTCTGCACAATTTTTTGGATTTTTCAAAAATAAATGGATTATTAGAGAAGATAACAATATTTTTGAAAAATTGCACTTAATTTGCACTTAATTTTTTAAATTTTCAATATGTGCTTATTTTTTATTTTCTAAAAAATGACTTATTTGTTGAGAAAAAAATAAAAATTGTCAGATACCTGCTATGTTCAGTATCACTTCTATTTTCAGCATCATCAAAAAAAGTTTTTAAAAAATCGCTCCATCTCGTTTAACTTCCGTAACATCCTTAAAAAAATTGTTGAATGAAAAAATCGATTCATCTCGTTTCACCTCTTTGATACCGTATTATAACCGATTTTTTTTTGTTTCTAGTGGTGACGAATACGTAGCCCATACAAAGTGTATAACTGAAGCAGAAAGATACGGAGGTAAAGACTACAAAGCAAAAGCATCAGCAAATAAGGGTGAACGTAAACAACAAGAATGGATAAATGTTGTGCAAAATGTATTAACAAGTTCCACTGATTTATCCAATTCCGAGAGATCATTTCTCCAGTCAATATCGCGTCACGAAAATATTCCACGTAAAAAAGCGAAATTTTTGAATTTTGTAAAAAATGCAGTTGGTCACAGAGTAAATATGAATGTTGTTGAAAGCTGTTGGATAAAAATGGAAACAGCATTCAAAGGACCATCAATTGAGGAGAATAAAGCAGAGAAAAAGCAGGAAAAAACTGAAGAAACACCGATAATTCAGAGAATTGAAGGATCAGAGGAAAATAATTTGGCTGAGAATGAAAATAATGAAAATATATCACGTGAGAATGTTGATGAGACAAGAGATAAAGAGAATACAACGGAAAATGGAGTAGAATCTAATGATCAAAGAAAAAAACATAAGAAAAATGGGAAAAAACGTGGATTGGAGCTTGAGGATGAGAAAGACGTGCCAGCTGTTAAAAAAAAGACTTTGGAATCTTCAGCATCAGCTGAAGTGTCAGAAACCCCAGTGCCAACGAAATTCTGCTGGAAATCAACGATTCTGGAGGTTTTGGGCGACAGAGAAGAGATTTCATTGAAGAAAATCAGGAAAAAAGTCGTTGGAAGATATTTACAACACGTTGATGATACTATTACTCGCGAAAAAGCTGTTACAAGATTTGATAAGAAAATTAAAAAAATGTCACAACTAGTTTTACTCGATGATAAAGTTAAACGTGCGTAATAATAAAGAAATTATTTTCTAAGTAGCTAAAGAAATTATTTGAGTTGTGTAAAGACAACGTTGTCTTAGATACAAATGGGTGTAAGTGTTATGCTGATACATAGCACTTACGCCACTTTGTTTGAAAGGCAACGATAAAATAACATGATCCTTTGTTTCTAAGGTGACGATATATATTCAAATCTTGGCAGATTTGTAATTTGATAAAATTAGATGAGATCTGAAGTCTAGAATCTTTCTGCACTTTTCGAATTCCAACTATACCTATTTAAATAAATAAGCATATCAAAATATTTTTTTCCCGAAAATCATCTTTCTTCCAAACTGAGAAAAAAAAATTCTCGTAGCAAGAAAATTGCCTTTTAACAAAATTTTCTTCCACAATTTCTATATCTATATATATTGAAATTTTCTGGAATGAAGTAGATTTTTTCCAATTGAGTAAATTCTCTTTTAACAAATTTTTTTCTCTCAGTGTAACAGTTTTTTGTCAATATCTCGGAAACTAAGCGAGATAGAGCGATTTCAGCTGAATCCTTTCTTAAAACTATTGAAATTTTCTTTGAAATGAAATAAAGCAAATCGCTCTATCTCGCTTAGTTTCCGAGATCTGTTTGAAAAACTATGGTTACTGAACATTTTTTTCATTTTCAACATTCATGAAACTGCAGATTTCTCCATTACCAAAGTATCATGAGCCTGAAAAGGTTCAAAATTTCACCGCAATGAGCTTTACTAAACAATTTCAACTGAAATTCCCATTGAAATGTCAGTCTAACTTCAAAATTTCCATTGACAGAAAATTGCAATACTCCACACACGTAAAATTTGCTTTTTTTCCCTTGTTGCAAATTCGATACAATAAAAAAAAAATAATAATTCTCGTAATTAAACTGAATGAGTAATCAATTGTTCGAGACAATTGTAGTCAATTAAAAGCTGATAAAACGAAATTCATCGACATAATCAATTAATTTATTAATTTAAAAAAAAATAATAATAATTCATTAACCAGTGAAAAGTCAATATGGTGGAATTATTTGATTGTTTATTCAATCGAGTTCTATTAATATACTGGTTATCGTAGCATTGGAAAATTTAGTTATTAATTGAGATAATTAAATTATTACACTGATGTCTCAAAAAGGGAAAAAATTACGGTGAGTTATTATTGCAAAATATTTCACATATTTTTTTATTTTTGAATTAATCTCAAATTTAGAGAGTAAGAAAAAAATAATAATTCCATAAAAATTATTGAGTGCTTTAATTGAAGGAATGCCTGAATCATACGACAGAAGTCAGTATGTCTGGATAATTTAAGTGACTTTGTCTTGGCACGAAGATTCAATTTCTTCGTATTATTGATGAATTTTTTGCTCTTTTTTTTTTTTTAATGACAAAATTTTTATTGTTACTATTTTGTTTGTTTCAGGAAATATTAAATTTAAAAATTTGACAAAATTAGAAATACAAAAAGAGACTTTTGGGTGTCTTTTATATGAAAATGTGTCTTTTATATGCCCTTTGGATATATATTAATTAGATTAATTGAATTACATTCACTCTAATGACACTTAAAGACACTAAATATCACATGTAAAATTTAGTTACACGTCTAAATATCTTATCCAACAATTATAATTAACATAGTAATTAAAATTCCATTATCAGATATTTTGAAATTAGATATTCAGACGTAATACCATATAATTCAATGTATTCACCAAAGGCAGTTCTGTACCTGTAATTGAAATCGTAAAAAATTTGAATGGACCTGAAAATAAGAGAAATCTGACAATTTTCATGTTTTCCGTTCAAAAAGTAAATCATTAAAAAAAAATTATTCACGTGCAAGAAATGAAGAAAGGAAATATAAGTTCATTTTTTTGTCAAATTTTCCTTTACAATAATTTCTTTTGTTAAAAAAATGGTAACAATTGTCAGATGTATGCTAATTTTATTGTTATGAATTTTAGAAAATTTTGAAATTTTTGCAGATGTCCCCTTCAAGAAAGATTCAAGCCTAACAAGAAAGTGTGACTTCAATAACAATAATAATAATAACAATAATAATAATAAAGAAGGGAAAAAATATCATGATACTTTGGTTCATGAGGGAGAAACCGTCCAGTAGTTTGATAACCGTCCAAAAAATAAAAAAATGCTGCAGGCCGTACGTTTATTGACTGAATTGGCACGACCAAGTGAAAATAGACGTGATAACGAAGAAATGGAAAGTGGCCAAGCATCAACGAGCGAGGGATCTGTGCAATTTCGTGAAATATATAAAAATGGATGGTTAAGAAGAACGGATAAAAGTGATAAAGAAAATAGCCGTTATTGGGTTGCATTTTGTGTACATGATGATACTGAGCCAAGACTCGAGGGTTTTACTGATCAAAAACAAGCAACAACACATTCACCAGTTTGGACAAATTCATTGCGTATTATACAGCATATATCACCAACATTGTGTGCTACATCAAGGCATGATTATGAATTTTGTGTTAATTTTAATGATGACAGAGTATTGAGACTTGCTGCACCAACTTATCAGGGTATGCTTGATTGGGTGCAATTAATAACGAGAAAATTAACTGATATGAAGATACTTAGACCAAAGGAAAATTTGTATTCAAGAGGTCCTGAAAGAATTGCTACGAGGGATCCAACTAGTCCACTTCCACCACCACCATTACCAGCTGGGTATGTTCAATCATGTTTCATTGTATGGGAAAAATCTTGCGTACAGTTAAATCAGAAATCTCATGAAAATTTCAGAATTCTTTCAAAGATTTCTGAAATTTTGGAATTTTTGAAATCTTATGGAATCTGGAAAAAGCCTTGGAATCGTTTAAAAACTAGAGAAATGCGATGGATACTTCATGAAATCTGTGGAGTTTTTGAAATTTCATCTGAAATGAATAGTGACAATATCTGAGAAATTGATTTGAGGACTTGAGAAAAGTCGTAAAAGATTTTAAATTTTGTTGAACATTATTGCAATCAAATTTTTATTTTTCATACATCTTTGTTTCTGCCATGAAATCTCTTGAATTCTCATAGAAATCTATGGAATCTTCGGAAATCAGTTCAATTTTCATAGATTTTCAGAAATTTCATTGATTTTTATGAAGTCTGCTGGAAATTCGAGGATTTTCAAATTTTCGCAATTATGAAGATTGATGTACACAGACTCAAGGAGTGATTACTCCCTCATTTTTTGAAGTTCGAGAGGAAATCAAGTAACATGGACTTCTCGACTTCCTTAATAATAAATTTTATTCATCCTTGAAATTAATTTTATTAATAAATTCTATTTATCCATAAAAATTGAATAAAATTCATCTTTTTATCCCCAAAGTTCATCATCTCCACCGCAGCAGCCACAGTCTCAGCCATTAACAGATTCACCCCCGAACATTCCAAGTACCTCGAGTCCAGACAGAGAGGAAATTCAGCCAGCACCAATGATCTTCACATTCGAGGATATCTCAATCGAGGATCGTCGTAGGCCAATTCAATCGCAAACACAAAGAACAACACCACCAACACCAAGTCCTCGTGTACTTCCACCAGTTACAAATGACTCTGGTGATTCAAGTTACGAGAGTATATTCATGGCCTCATCGTATTTAGCACCAAGTGAATTACCAAGAACACTCAATACAAGTAGAGAACCAGCTGTGCCTAGTCAATCAGAATCATCGAATGATCGTTATGCAGCATTAATGGAGTACAGAAGTTCTGGACCGTTTGAGACATCGAGAAATTTGGGAAATACAGTACGTGAACCACCAGAGAGTAACAGAATTGCAGCAACTTCTGAGACACCAAGACGTTCATCAGTTTCTGAGAATTCACGTAGTTCTGGATCATCTGATATTGTACGAAGTTCTGGTAGTGCTGAAAATATAAGACCATCTTTGCCTAATTCGAGCAGTAGAATTGGCAGTGATTTGCGCTTGGGTGCTGCCAATTTGCCGAGACAATTGACACTACGTGAGCAGCAAATTTATCAGTTGAAACGGGAAATGAGCCATCGTGCTGGAGTAAGACTGCAATTAGGTAGACGTGACTGTAAGGATAGTATTGCATTTGTCGATACATTTGGATCTATTTGGTGAGTATTTAGGAGAATTTTTGGTAAAGGGGTCCCTACTGAAGAAATATGGGTATAAAATATGTGTATAAAATATAGGTATGACATATGTCTAAAAATTATAGGTCGAAATGTCCAAAAAAACACATGTACATGATAAGTATAATTATTATTATTTATTTGTTCCTTGTATAGCCTCTCGGATCTTTACATCGTCGTCTTAGAGTCAAAGAGGCGTAAGTCCTGTGTACAAGCATAGCACTTACGTCCCTTTGATTCTTAGGCGACGCCATATACATGATAAGTATATTCTATACCCATATTTTAAGCCCATGTTTTATACTCATATTTTATACCTAGATTTTTCCAGTAGGGGTAGTTTCATTCTGCCGTAAAAAATTGAATTGTTCAAGATTTTTTTTGGAATTCTTCTGCTTCAATGTGATGTATTTTAATTGATTAGAGCTTGGTCACAACATTCGAAGGCCAAAAGACAAAATCGTTATTAAATTTTTTCCAAAAACAACCATTAAATGAAATTGAGATTATCACCACGTTTTGCCCAACGCAAATCGAATTTTTTTATGAGTAAAGTCAGACAGTCAGAACTAATTATCGTCGAAACATGATCAAAAAATTCGGATTTTTAATTTTAAAATCATAGACTTTTAGTTGGCAGAGCTCTACTCCCTCTTTACTGATTTTTTTTCGTACTAAGCTATTGAATTGTCAGAATTAATCAATTTTTCGTATTATTTTTGAAAATAGGATTGCTGGATGGAAACAAAAAGAACATCCTTTGTTGTACAATGTCCTTCATGTTGGTGATATGGTAATAAGTGTTGCTGGAATCTCGCCACCAAATGCCTCAACAATTCGTGATATCATGAAGGGGATAACAACACCACGTGTAAATATAATTCTTTCATAGAAGAGGTTTTCGGAAATTTATCGAAAATTTCATTGATCGTATCGACGCCTTAGAAACAAAGTAGCGTAAATGCTGCGCATAAAGATAGCATTTAAGCCACACTGTTTCTGATGTGACGATATATAAGAGCAAGTGGAGTGAAATGGACATTCTAATGAAACTGCTTGAGATGGATTTTTTTTTATGATTTCATTACAAAGCTGGGGAAATTTCCGATGGGAGGCATATGTCAGCATTGATTGTTTGTATTTTTTTTTTTTTTGAAGATTCTATTCTCTCGGGCACGAATGGAGGAAGGGGGGTTAAACTTTTTCCATTTTTGAAAATTTCCACTTTTCTCAATGAAATTTTCTAAGAAAAATCTTCAATTTCCCTAATTCAAATTATAATTTCCAACAGGTAGAAGTTATCGTAAGACGTTTACCATACGCAAGAGCAATGACACTAGTAAAACGCACAGACAACGAGGATTTTGGCCTCGAGGTCAATGGCAATGAGGTATCTGGTGTATCAGGTGTAGCACTGAGTCTTGGATTACCTCCAGTAGCTGATGCTACTGATCCAACTGCTCCAACAGGCTCTAATACAACATGGACATTGACTGAGGTGAATGGTAAGCCATTGAATATATTTGATGGTGGTGCAACTGAAAGATTACGTGCAGTTGGACGTGATATATCAATTGTCATTCAACCAACGGATCTTGTATCATCTTTGCGTAAAAAATTACGTGCTATGCGCAGCTACAAAAATTTCATCCTACAATAAAATGAATTGATGATGTACAAAAAACAAATTTAATACATTTGTTATTTGTTTCAATTAAAATTATTATTATTATTATTATTTCAATATTAATCATCGTGCTCGTCGTGATCAGGTGCGACAGCTCGATTTGACAGCTACATCACAAAGATTATTTGAAAAAAAAAAAAAAAAGAAGAAAAGTGAATGATGAAAATTAATAAAAAATATGCTAATCTGTAGAGCAAAGCGTATCCTGTGATAATTTACACATACATCGTATATATATATATATACATGTGTATGTATATATATTGTGTTACAATTAAGCACGTAACATACTGATGTTTTTTGGTGAATAAAATTAACAAATAAATGAGAAAAAAAAATTATTAAAAGGACCAATGAGGAGTTTACTACTAAGGTATCTTGAGTATTCATAACTATTTATTGAAAAAATTCGTGCAATTTAACATGATAAAGTACATTTGATAATGAATAATTACAGATTAATTTACAACTGTTTTTCATATGATATTTGTATGTATCCATTTATAATAATGTGATTTATCATGAATAGTGTTGTACATTGATTATTTTTTTTGCCGTTTAATTTACACATTCTCTGAAATTTTTGCGTAATTTTATCACTTCACTATTGGGATTATCATTTGCAGAATATAAAATGTTCACTGCCATTGTAATCAGTATTTGATAAATCTTCAATTTTCGAAAAATTTGCACTCAAACTGCTAACATAATTCTACTTATGAAAAAACGAAAATTTTTCTTTTTTTTGCCACTTTTCACAACTTGAATTATTTACCATTCAAGGGATTTTATTGAACGATATGTTGGACTGTTTGGTGAGTAAAATTGTTCGTACCATCTTCTAAACGTTTTTATAGTTTTGTCTTCACTCACTAGTACTGGATTTTTTAAATATTTCTTGTGATTCCATACATCAACGTCTCTCTCAAACATCAGACATTCACCATATAATATAAATCTTGTGTATGGTCCAATTAATGGAGGTGAAAATATAAGATGTGTTACACGTTGAAGTAATGGCTCAATTGGAGTCAATGATTGAACAATAAACATTGGGCCTAAACGTGTTGTAACAGCTAATTCAACATAGCCAGGGCCAATTTGATCAGCTTTTACATGTAAATTGACAATTGCAAATTTATCAAATAGCATTAATTGATGATTTAAATTTATTGTTGCACGATATTTTTCTTTTGATAGTATTAATTTTTCTTCGTTTGATTCTGATGAATCGTCGGATTTATTAAATGCTAAGGTTGACCAGAATGTATTTGGCCAGGCATGACGAAAAACATTAGGAAGAATATCACCAAATACCATTCCAGCGCCATGGACAGCAGCAAGATGTGCCCAATCTGATCCATTTTCTGGGACTTCCTAAAATGAAATAACCATTATTTGTCATTATTATTTTCTTTTCTAAAAATCTGGAATCATTTCGATCCTCAGGTCCATTTTGCCTCAGTCTCCCTTACATAATTTCGGAGCAATTTTATAAGGGAATTTTTTTATTTGAAAGTAAGAGTAAGAGTAAGTGAATTATATTTACTTGAATGTGACAGTTAACAATGAATTCATTTCTTCCTTGATACCACCAGGAACCATTAGCAATTTCCTCTTTCGGCTCTATCTCCCAGTCAGGTGGCTCGGATTCCGCATGATACCATACGAAAATGAAGTGATTAATTTCACGACATTCCCAAGCTTTGACTTCTGAATTCGGTGGAACTGTTGATTGATATAGCGATTGATAAGTCAATTTTAGTAGGAAAATTAATTGGAAATAGTAGGGGAAGGTGGGGTAAAATGGTGACAAGGGGTAAAATGGACACGTGTTAGTTCTGGTATTTTATACTATGGAAATTCCTCGAAATTGAGCAAAATATCAAAGATAAGTTTTTTCTGAGGATCCCATTGGAAAGCTGATGAAATTTGCCATGGAAATCATATATCAGAAGTAATTTTTTAATTTTTGAAAAACTTCCTTTTTTTTCTCGAGATTTGAAGGTGAAACCCTTCTGTTTTGGAAAAATTCAATTTTTTCGGGAATATCTTCGATTCTATTGGTCGTAGGGACTTGAGGCTTGTCTTAAATGTATGGTGAGCTCATTTACCATCGATTAAGATGGCTTGAAAAAAAAATTATCAATTTTTCAAAAAAATTCAGGGCAAAAGCTGATTTTTTAAAAATAGCCTAGAAGTATATGAAAAATTGATGAAGAATGATTCGAACCACATGAATCGATGAGAAATGAGCTCACCTTCCATTTGAGATCAACCCTAGGTCTCTACAATCAACAGAACCGAAGATATCGCCGAAAAAGTGATTTTTTTTCGATTTTCGAAAGAAGCATCCGCTCAAAATTTGGCCAAGAACGTAAAATTTTCAAAAAATCGAAAAAAAATCAGTGACCCATGTTTTCCACCTAAAATTTTCTCAACTTTCCAATAGAACCATTAGAAAATCTACATCTCTAACCGTTTAGTTGAAAGGTCCACCTTACCCCATCTTCCCCTATTATTAATTGATTTTCATTTGAATAAAAATTACTTTTATTTGAATATGGAATACTCAAGCATTCTCCATCACCGCTAAATTTCCAGCTATGAAAAGGACACTCCAGACAATTTCCAATGACTTTTCCACCTTCAGCCAAATTAGCTCCAAGATGCGGACAAAAAGCATCAAGAATATGCACCTTTCCTTCGTCTGTTCTATTTTCAAAGAATCACAACATATTAAATAATGAAATTACGAAATAGCAGTAGTTGAGGTAGCCCAAGGACCCTCGAAATTATGGGGATACAGGCGAGTCTCCCGGAGATTGCTTCTTCGCCTGAATGAGAATGTGGGGGGTCAGAATAATCTCACTTTCTCCCACTCTTTCGCTACCACTGGCGAGACGATGGTCTCCCAGAGACAGAATTCTAGGAATTTGTAGCCCGAAAGTGGGAGATTTTACTGTAGTTCCCGATAGCTTCGTTACTGCAGTGCTATCCACACGTTTTTTTTTCTGCAGTATATCTTCCCTTTTTGGTTCATTATTTCGTTCATAAAATTGATAGCAAAAATAAAAAGTAAATTCCTCATCATAAATAACACTTTAGAAAAAATTAAACGATTTTTGAGGTTTTTTTTATGGGATCATCAATAAAGATGTTGATTTAGGGTTTATTACGCTTAATGAGTAAACCCTTGAAATACGTTGAAAAACAAATTTTTCATGTATATTATGCACTTTTTATGCACAAAAACATCATTTGAATACAATGCCTCGATTTATAGATGAATCTGCGCTGGTGTAAAAATCTCGAAAATGGACCATTTGAAACAGAAAAATTAAAAAGTTCTAGGTTTAATATAACACTAGCAGCTTCCTGAACTAGAATTTTCAATATACATGCAAAGATAATAAAATGACAGCGAAAAAAAAGTTGTATTATTTTTTTACTGTTTTTTTTTTTTTCAAAAAAAAATATAGTGAAAATCAAGATTTCAAGATAGTTCTAGTTCAGGCGATCGCTAGTGTCTCAAATGGCCCATTTTCAAAATTTTAACACCAACGCCGATTCTAGGTGAATCCCAATCGGGACATTGTATTCAAATGATATTTTTGTGTATAAAAGTGCATTAAATATGCTGAAATTTATTTTTTTAATGTACTTCAAGAGTATCTCCATTAAGCCTACCCAGTCCTACATCAATATTCCTTATTAATAATCTCTTAAAAAATTCATAAAAATCGCTTTTTTTTAGGCTTCAGAGTAGAAATAATGCCCTAAGGATGTACTGCCGCTATTAACAATTCTTAAGTGTTTGTTAAAGATTTCTTAGAAACCATTAATCGGTTATTATCTATCAATTCACAAAGTTTCCATATCATACACCGATTTTTCTGTTTTTTTGCAAAATTCTGTGAATTGTCATCAGAACGTGCAAAAAACGCATAAAAAAAGTGTGTGCTAATGAAACTTGGAGAAATCTCCAAAAAATAGTGAAAACTTAACTAATAGCAGTAATACACATCCTTAAGGTATTTCTAGCGCCCAGCCTCGTACCTAGCAAAGGTACAATGGGGGCACAAGAAACAGGATCCATATTATGTTATTGAATTGATCAACAGGTCTTTTTATCTAGAGAAACATGTTGTTTAACATTTAATCCCATGGTAAAATCCATAAAATAAACTAAATATCTAGATTTGTCAATAGTTTTAATTTTTTTTTAAATTTTTTCACTCAAAATTTAGAGACGTGCCTGTTTTAATACACTCAAATGCAGTGTGTATGGATATACACACACACATACGAGTTTCATATTTTTACTGTAGCAACCTTGTCTTTTTCACTATTTTTCGTACTTCAATCAGGAGATGCGGTAGCATCTCTCGACAAGTACGAGCCCAACACTTTCTGTCAGGCAAGGGCTACCGCACTCCTATACAGCTAAATAGGATTCGAAAAATTTCAATAATTTTTTCTATAGTCAAAATTCCATCTCATGAGATGATTTTTCGGTAATATATTGCTTTTACCATTATCTTCGAATTTATGTAAAAAAAAAATTGAAAAAACGATATTTTATTATTAATTAAAAACGTTGGCCAGAATTCTTCTCCAATCGAACTTTCGTTGGGACATTGTAACTGTGGTAGTGCCTCACCGACACTACGTAGAAGTATGCGTCACACAAACGCACGCAGTAAACATCAAACGAGCTTGACTTTGAATGGAAATATCTCGAAAACTATTGAAAATTTATCGAGACATGCTGCGAATAAAATTTAGGAGATAAATTAACGAATACAATAAGTAAAACCCCGTGCTTGTACGACTTGTAGTTTCCGAGATATTAATGCTTTACTGAAAAGTTTAACAATGACGTGCGTGACCTAAGAAAAAATTACAGAGTTTTGATTTTACCGACCGTGTATAGATTATTTTTATTTTACCGACCGTGTATAGATTATTTATTTTTCGTGATACACTTTTTGTGGCAATTTGTTCCTAAGAAAAAATAATTAGAGCCTCGCGCGTTATTTTCGAATTTTTCATTGGAAAAATCATATTTCAGAAACTAAGAGTCGTAGGATAATGGAGTTTTGCTCATTCTGTTCCTTAATTTTTTCTCTAAATTTCATTCGCAGCATGTCTCAATAAATTTTCAATAGTTTTCGAGATATTTCAATTCAAAGTCAAGTCGATCAGCACGCGTCTAGATTTGATTTAATCCATCTCTATTACATTGCTCATTTATAAATAAAAAAAGAAGTGAAATGGCAGAAAAAAAAAACGCTAGCGCGTTTTAAAAAAACGTCGACAAGTACGCGCCCCAATTTTATTGAAAAAAAAATATATGAAATGAGAATAGGTAGAATAGTACAAGTCCGGCGATCTACCTGTACATTCCTTTTTCAAATTAATTCATCATCTCATTATTCGGGTACTAGATGAAATTGGCATTGTACAATGAATTTGAAAAATTGAATAGTAAAGAAATTAAACAAAAGAAACGTACTTGGTGTACCAAATGAAGACACAGATTACAGGTACACCAAGTACGTTTCTTTTGTTTAATTTCTTTACTATTCAATTTTTCAAATTCATTGTACAATGCCAATTTCATCTAGTACCCGAATAATGAGATGATGAATTAATTTGAAAAAGGAATGTACAGGTAGATCGCCGGACTTGTACTATTCTACCTATTCTCATTTCATATATTTTTTTTTCAATAAAATTGGGGCGCGTACTTGTCGACGTTTTTTTAAAACGCGCTAGCGTTTTTTTTTCTGCCTCTTCTTTTTCTCGTAAACTAAACGGGCAAATATTTTTTGATTTTTTTTCATAAATATTTCTAACAACTGGCAATATTACTAAGGGTTTCTTCTCTAAAATCCTTATTATATTGAAGAAGCTATTGGAAAAAATGACTAAATTGATGAATCTTCATGTTATCAAATGGGGAAAAGGGTAAACTTTAAAAGGGCGATATCTCTGTTTCTATCCGGGCAAGTTAATTTTTGGGACATGAAAAAGATTTTCTATTTTTTCTTATCTACATTTTGAGCATACTCCGAAAAAATCCTTGTTGAAGTGATTTTTCGATAGAAATATCTTAAACGTGCAGATGGCGCAGGACGCCCAGCGCGTTTTTTGATTTCCATTAATCATACCTAAATACAGCAAAATTTTCACCAAGTGCCGATACATGCTTCACCTGTCCTTTAGCAAGCTGTGAGCTTTCCAAGAGACCAAACCATCCATTAGGATAGACTGGATTCATGTCGTCAATGCTCTTCATTCTTCCTCTTGCCATGGGTCCATTCTTCTTACGGTCGAAATGCTGTTGAAAATTTTGAAAAAATGATTAGTTTCAATGATAGATAAAAAAAGGAGAATTTTTCTAATGCAATAGATCCTTTATTTACTCACTCGAACATAACTAATTTTCCAAAAGAAGCCGAGATAAATTAATAAAATAATAAACGATAAAGACAATAATATCCACCAATTGATCATATTCACTTTTTTTTTTAAATCTCAAAATCTTGCGGGTAAATTTGAATCAAGTGAAAAAAAATTATCTACTCAAAAAATTGAAAATTTCCATTATCAATGGATAATCATGGAATGATCAATGGAAAATACAATTTAATTAGTTTGAGAAAAATCAGTTGGAT
Source organism: Aleiodes alternator (assembly GCA_963921955.1). NCBI lineage: Eukaryota > Metazoa > Arthropoda > Insecta > Hymenoptera > Braconidae > Aleiodes > Aleiodes alternator. The sequence continues at coordinate 13,185,484 of OY998098.1, read as the reverse complement.
ACAAATCAGTCAAAAGAATCATTGACATAGATCCATGAGTTTTCGTTGTTATATATATTTATTGGTATCACTCGATGATTACTTTGTACAGACTTTCAGATAACTGAATAGGTGCCAGGTGTTCCATCAGTTTATATACCCTTATTTCCCCTACGTTGTCAAATCTCAAAGAATCTTTGCTGATGCAATGATTGGTCAAATTCTTTGACCATTCACGGTTAAACGGTAAAGATATAATACATTTCCATTATGTATGCTGCAGACACGAATACATGCATTATTAGGCAGTTTGGCGTTTTATAAAACTGGGCAATTTCCTATCATAAACATTTCATCTGATGTTTTATTTATTAGAAATCAATATTACCTAACTAAATTCTAGTTTACATTATATTTGTATATTCCTTCTTATTTTTTGAACTTAGGTTTTTTTCCATCCGTTTTGTACCTTTTTTTTTCGTCCAATGATGGGAAGGGGGAGGGGCCATCCTGCCAGATCTATTTCTGAGAGAGAGAACGAGATAAGTATCAACGAAAAACAGAGTCAAAGATGTTTCCATGAGATAAGAAGATCCGTTTCTTTGGCTTAAAATTTAAATAATTGTTGGATTTTAGGTGAGGAATTTCCAATTTTCTCTGAAGTTCATATATTCATGGTATAAACGGGAGATGCAGATGTGGTCCAGGAGTAAATGCAATGGACAATTGAGATGATACTGAAAATAGTAGACATCTGATAATTTCTACTTTTTAAATTTTTTCTTCAACGACTATTTTTTTAAGGATAAATGTGAATTTTTCATTTTTTTTTTCTTTCAAATAATAAAAAAAAAACAGGTAATTGTCAGATATATGCTATTTTTATTATCATTATTTAAGGGTGGAACAGAGGTTTGATAATGAAAAATCTCTCCCTTTTCCCACTTTTTCTACTCATTTTTTCGAATTCACTCGTAAAGTGAATCACTTGTGAACGAAATTCAAACTATTGATATCTCCACGTGGAGCTGTAAGTTAGCGAGTAACAGGGGCAAAAAAAAATGTTAAATTTTTCTGTACATGTACAGAAAATGGATGATAATTAATACACAGGACAAGTGGTATTTTATGTACCCTCGGTGCGTATTCTGGAAACAAAAATTTTGACTGCCAGTACGTACATCGAATACATAATAAAATCGTGCGATCAATTGCGTCAAGATGAGTTGAAGTATTTTAACTCGTACCGTCTTGACGAAAAGTAAAATTTAAACTGAAATAATCGTTATTTTGCAGTAATTTAATTGGACAATTTAGTATGCTGAGGAAGAAAAAAAAATTCTTCCAACAAATAATTTTTATTTGAATTGAAGAAGAAGAAGGAAAATTGAGAATTATTAACAGTTATCTTTAGTTTTAGTTCAATACCAAAATCAGTTTTTGCTTCAATCAAATAATTCATCGATTGATGTAAAAACTTTATCTTAATTGAAGTAATATATTTATTCTTGAAATACAAACAATGAGATGATCAATTAAGGAATATGAGTTTATTTCAATCTGAATGTATTCAATCTAAGTAAAAAATGATGAATTTTGATGAATAATTCCTTAAAATGAATCATTTTTGATTTCTCTTAGTTTCAAGAAATTTTTTTCTTGGGAATTTCATTTCTTTCTCAATGTATCGATTTAAATATAACGAATTTAATTCTAATATATTAATATTTGGTTCAAAGCTTGCGTAAAATTGAAAATTTCCATTGTTTTTAATGCTTAATTGAAAAACGTGAAACAGAGAAAATCAATTTATCTTTTTGATCATTTCTAATTTATCTCGAAAACTAAGCAAGATAAGGCGATTTTGCCTGAATCTTTCTTCGTAAAAAATTTTAAGCCGCAAAAAAGTCCGAATTAAAAGGGCGTATCTCCAAGAACTTTCTGAAATATTCTTGAAAAATGAAATATTTCAAAAATGCACTTATCCTGTTCTCTAATCACTTTGTTACTGAATTTTAGTTCGAGTAGATTTGGTAGAAAAAAAAAGTTTTCAATTTTTAATGATTTTTTATTTACTGAAGAATATGATGCTGATGATAAAGAAAAATGGAATAAAAGGATAAAAATAAAAAAAAAATTGAGGAAAAATAATAAATGACAACGTGATGAAGATAAAAAGTAGTTGAAAATTGCAATTCAGAAAGACTGGTGGTACAGCAATGGAGTCTCTCTCGATTATGGTACAAAAGATTGGTGTACCCCAATGAGTTTTTGGTAGAGCAGCTGCCTTTTTCGTTGCATCCTCAATTTATTCCCTGTCATTTTTCTTCTTTTACATGTCTCTTCTTTTTTACTGCACCTCCCCTTTTCGTTCTTGTTTCTTCTTGATTTCTTTCATTTTATTTTTCCTGTCATTCGTTGCTTTTTGATTTTAAATTTCTTCTTTTTTTTTTTTTTTCTCTCCAACACAAGACTCATGCAATTTTATAAATGAATTAATTCAATAAATTTCATAATTAAAATAATTAAATTTCATGGAATTTCGATTATTTATTCATGATTAATTGTCTTTTTCTCTTTCTATATATGTTAGATTTCTACAAAGTAAGGAAGAGAACCAAAGTAGACAGGCACCGCTCGTTGAGAAAACTGGAAGTCCCTGAACTTGACTTCACTCTTCCTTATAGGTGTGCATCGTTTTACTTGCACCACTCTCGGACACGATAACGATCACATTTTAATGCACGTCAGCCTGAGGGACGAGAGAGTATTTACGACTCTTGGGTTCCGTGTACACGTGTGTTAAGCGATTCGGTCGTGTCTCAAATTTAACTGCCGCATCAGTTGATTATTTTTCTTATTTTTTTTTTTTTTCTTTAAACTTTTTCTCTCATTTCATTTTTATTTTCTTTTTTCAATAAATCGCTTTGGTTTGCTTTATTTATTCTTTTAAATAGAGGTATTGATTTACAAATTGAGGTATGTGTTTTGCAAATAAATGAATCTTGTATTAATTTTAAAATTTACACATTATTTAGCTTCTGGGAAAATTGTAGAATTTTGTAAGGTGATCTTCATTAGTATTTTTTTTCTGGTCTATTTTCTGCTGAATTTCAATGAATACTGCTTTTAATTGCGTCAAATTGAAGGGATGAGGCAAAGAAGTGAAAAACGACAAGAGAAATAATTATAATAATAATTTACCTCTCTTTTTGGATTCAATGAAAGCACAAAAGCTCCACGGCAATAAAAGGTAAGACCTCTGCAAAATGCACCTGTAGGTCAATGTGATTCTGTATTTTTTTTTTTCGAAATTTAAGGCTTCTACGAGAAAATTACGCCAAAGTGGAAATATTTTGATATTTTTCAAACAGTACAAAAAATCCTGGATCATTATATCGTCAAGGTCCATTTTGGTCCAGTTTTGCCTCTAACGATGTGCTAACCCGGGATAAAAAATCGGAATCTCCCAAATGTGGGAGAGACGCGATCTTTATATGGAAGATGAGCCTCTATTCCCACCACCACAGCAACTTCCAGGAGATTCTACCGTATTCCCTCGGCATCTCTGGTCGAGAGACGCTCGATGACTTACCACAGTCAATCTATATTCAATTGCACATTCTGCTCATTAGTGCAATTAATATTTTGTTAGTATATGCGTCCCCCTCTTCCCATTGAGAAGGGATATGACGATGATGGAATAGAAAATTAATATATCGATTGGAGTAGAAATTATGCCTATTATTCTTATTTTTTTACGTGAACCACGTGGTTCTCAAAATATTACGTTTTTTCATGAGCGTCCCCCACGAAAAGAGTTCTATTCTAGAATGTAAGCAGACATAATTTCTTATAATGACTCACATTCCTATGATGTATGCAGTTATATCTTTCAAAATATAGATTTTCAATAATCTATCTAGTTATAATGAAAGCTATATTCTAATATAATTGAAATTATAACAACAAGATATATTTTTATATCTTTCTTTGATAATATATCTCTGAATATATAAAGATATAAGATGAAATATATCTGATTATTATTAATTTTCTCCATAATATGTGGATTGTTTTCATCCTAGATCTAGTCGGAGAGACCGGGACGAGCATGGCCTTTGGCAGCAAAATGGGACAGAAATTTTTTCTAAAAAAAGTGCCGGATTTTCCTAGAAAAATCTGAAGAAATGGAGGAAATGCCCCAAAATGTCTTTGTTGCTGAGTAATTTATTTTTTTTCATTTTTCCGTAGCAGCCTCCTTTTGATAAAGGAAATCCCGCTTCACTTCACCCTGCAGGTGTTCATTTCGCCCCAATCTACTACTCTATTATCGAAAACGGAATATCTTCGTAAAATCAGATCCCGAAGATTCGTAAATTATTCAATGAATTTTGGAGCTATCGAATGAGGAAAAAATGATTTTTATCTCAAGAGGATAAGTGATTGCCAGGTGTGCTTGTGACGTAAAATGATCGTTATTCCGATCAAACAATGGTTCCTCATCAGTAATCATAATTTCTCATAATTTATCTAATTTGTTGATTGATCTCCGAACTTTGAACTTGAGTCATTGAAAAATCAATCAAAGAAGCTCATGTTTACGAAAATATTTCTCAAATCTCAATAAAATACATGTCTTCAAAAGAAGATTCTAGTTACTCCAAATGATCGAATATATTCAGTAGATTCAAGCGAATTCCACAAATGTAATGCGAATTTCTTATACAGATGACTCTGCAAAATTGATTCTAACCGGGGCCGTTACCCCTGGCATCGTTATTTGCATATGAAAATAGCCATTCATGTACACAGTAAGCGTATATAAATTTTTATTTACTAAATCAATTTTTCTTCAATTTCATTCCTCAATATGAGAGATTTTACGCACATTGATGGCATTTATATTGACACCCTGTGCAGACGCTGCAAATATTTTTTACCTGAAGTCAAAAAGAATGAGAAATTTTTTTTAGGAAAAAACAGAAAAATTGATTTGATTTAATTTACGGCGAGTACAGCAGCTGTGGATACGTTTGCATGGCCCGAATCTACTATCACGGTTGAAAATTTCCGTCTGAATTTTCCATGCAAAATCCCGGAAATTCCAAACAAGTCACATTTCTACTGAAATTTCAGATAGTTACGTCGTTGAAAAATGAATACATCATCGATTTTCAAATAATTTCACGCCTGGATATCATTTGTAAATATCAGTTTCATTGTTTCTTGAAAATTCTGTCAAAATAGGGAAAATTCAAGAAAAAAATTAGAAAGTCAAGTCATTTTGATTCTGAATATTCATGTTCAGTTGAAAATTTCGAGTAATTTATAGAATTTCCGTCTCAATTCTACCTGAGACTCATTATTCCTCTGAATTTCCTCTGAAACTCGCAGATTTCATAATCATCTTTCTATTTAAAAAAATTCAATACAACACTTATGAAAATTCCCATAAAATTGTCAATGGAATTTCCATTTTTTTCTAACAGTGTATGATAAAATTGTGGAATTTTACAGAAATATTCGCGTCTCTAGGAGACTTTGAAGTGTCTTTCTAAAACTCGATATGTCTCGGGGACATTCAGTTTAGTTTTGTGGTACAAATGGTTGTCGGAGATGCGAGTACTTGGGAGAATTTCAGTGTATGTTTTGAATTATATTCATACACTGAGAAAAAAATAGGAGTCAAAACTATCGAATATTGATACTATCAATTATTTGAGTCATTTTCATTTTTCTGTGTTTTAATATTATCATTGTTCCCTAGATATTGAAGAAATTATTGAAGCAGATATTGCAGTTATTAACAACGTGAAATTATTGTCGCATGTTGATATTTCGCTGAACAATGCTAGTGATATCATTGGTCCTTAGCAATTTTTTTTTTATAAATGAAAAAGTTGTTGAATTTGCTGAATTCAGTTAATTCAAAGAGATTAAGGGGTAACACCACACTAGATTCTTAAAAAAAGACCAAACTTTGGGTATTTATTTTAAGATCTGAGTAAAGGGGCTTCTCTCTCTCTCGGGTTCATTTTCTCAGGGGTTACTGAACATGTATCGAAGTACATGAAATTTTTTCTTTATTGAATGTTCCAAATAAAAAGGTGGCTATACCGTCAATCTTTAAGAAGGTCTTTTTTTTATACCTCCACGGGTGAGCTGGTAGCGTGGAAATTAGAGGAGCTTTGCTCGGGAGGAAAATTTTGTCGAAATTAACTTCTTTTCGCCCTAGGTGCGTAATGTACTATTGCGTCAACTATTCTCTAAAAGGTTTAGCTTATTGATGTAAATGTATTCAAATTCATTCCAAATAGGTACGAGGATTCGTCCAAAACTTAAATTGTTTAAACGAAAAAAATCCACTGGCAAACCATTACCCAGTTGATATGAACTATATAATATTCCTAGAAAACTAATTGAATATTGTTCTTGAGACTCTAAACTATTTTTTGCAGCCAAAAAAGGATTTTTCGGAAATCCGCGAGTGGCGTTACCCCTTAACCAGTTAAGCTGACGAAATCCATGAATTCAACCGCTTTTTTGAATTATTTCAAAAGAATATTTGCTAAGGACCAATGGTATCAATACTTGATATTTTTTACCACTTTTTTTTTTCTCAGTGTACAATGAAAAGTTGTCGTTTGAAATTGACGAATGAACAAAAATTCGACACGCCCAATTTCACAATACTGAAGTCTCTACACAATTTTTTTTTTCCTTCATTTTATTAAAATTTTTTTTCAGGAAATCAAATAATGAAGTTAATGGAAATTGAATATCTGTGACGCTTTTCTATTCACCTGAAAGCTGATTTTGCATTTTTAATGACATCAGAGTAACTCTTCACCCAGTGGTAATTTTGAAATTTAAGATGACCAAGTTAATGTTTGAGAATGGATGCACACTTCATGAGAAATATAAAGCGTTAATTTTAACTTTTGCTTCTTTTTTTTTTTTGTAAATATGAGAGGTGAATAAAGAAATTAAAAACGAAAGAAATGTTAGAAATTAAGAGATACTAAAGAATTGTGAGGCATTACATTACCGATTCCTTTTTTTAACTCTACGATCTAATTTCATGTGTACACGTTTTTGCAAGGCGATGTACACGTGTAAATCATGAGAATCAACAATTTGATTAATTTAAAACAGGTGTAAGCAATTTAAATTTACCATTAAATTCAAATTAATTCATGAATAAAGATAATTGTTCTAGTTATTGGGTCAACATGAAAAAAAACGCATAAAAATATTTTGCCTAAAACTCCAAAAAACTAAAAAAAAAAAACACGTATCTGTCATTCGGAAGCAAATGATTATTAAAATAACCAGCGAAAAAAAAGGAAGAAAAAAAATTAAACTACAGTAGCCTGATTACATCGGTTAATTATAGTGCCCTACCATCATTTCTCAAAAATAAAAATAAAAAAAGAAAAATGAATATATTACAGGCCCAAGTGACGTTTAATATTTGCATTATAATGGCCTACCTCTTGTGTGTATGTGTGTGTGTGTGTAAAAATGACAAAAAAGAAAAAGGGATAATTTTTTCTGCCTAAAAATAAATTCCCCGACCCTGAAATGATGACTGTGTCGGGGGAATACTTGCCCTCTCTTCTACTTGAATGATTTCACAGTGAAACTTGGTGCAAGAGGAAATTCAGCTTTTTTCTAATCTCCACTGAGAATAAATAAAGAAGAAGGGCGGGAGGGGGGAGGGGAGGGCGGAGCTGAGAATGATCGAGACAGGTTTCCAATTATGGATATTCACAGACATTTTAAAACGAGGAACCATGACCTCGTAAGCTAGTCCTACCAATGGTTGGTATATTTCTCCCTCTTTCTTCCGTTCGTTTAATTTTCTTCTTCTTCTTTTTTTTTCTCCCCGTCATCTTCTTCTTCTTTTTTTTTTCCATCACTTTTTCTTCTTTTTTTCAATTTCCAGTTGTTGTCTCCTCTTTGGGGTTGCTTCGTGATTTGTTGTAACAACACAGTGTTAGTTGGCAGGTCTTCACGTTTTACGTCACGTATAAAAGAAATGAGAGACAGGACCGGCCACCAGTCTACAATCCAGGGGAGCCTCTCTCACGGTCGAGCAACCTATAAGAGCCACAGCACAGCGAATGATTCGTCCATTCAGTAGTAAGGTAGCTGTTACGCGCGGGGCTTTCAAACCATCTTAGCCAATCCCTTACCTCAGACCGCGTTTAACATTTATATTCCACTTCCTTTCTCTTCCCGTTTATTTTTTTTCATTTCTGTTCCTTCCTTCTGTCTGGTTTTTTTAATCATTTCTTTTTCCTCCCCGTTTTGTTGCTGGCAGTGTTTTCTTTCTATTTGGAATTTTAAAGACACGTTAAACTGAAGAAACGTTAACACTTGAAGACATACACACGAGGAGACGTGTACACAAAATTGTGTCTTATTTTTTTTATTAAATTCCATTATTTCACTGATTTTTTTTGAATCTATCTAAATTTTTTTTTAAATTTTCCTTTGGTGTCTGTGTTACGAAATTTTGTGGAGATTTCAAAGCCAAGTGTTCATCAGTGATTTGTGTGAATTAATTCGAATTAATAAAAGAAACAGACAATTAATTGAAATATTATAATAAAAAAAAGTTTAAAAAATTTTTATCAATCGAAAATAACGTTAAAAATTCATTGAAATTGAAGAAATTCAATTTTTAATAAAATATATATATATTTAATACACGATACGATGATAATCCTCTGGAGTATACTCCTGACCTGCGTAACAATTCTTGTATTCATAAAAAAACTCGTGCCAAAACGTTCATCATCAGGAATAATTGACAATGTTGAAAAATGTAAAAAAAGCCTTAAAGGACCAATTAGTTTACCAATAATTGGTAGTCTACATTTATTACGCGGTCCAGCTGGTCCATTTGATGCATTTACAAGACTTGCTAATGAATATGGTGATATTTATGAAATTAAACTTGGTAGTGCCAAATGCGTTGTTGTTAGCAGTTATAATTTAGTTAAAGAGGTATTAATATCAAAGGGTAATGACTTTGGTGGTAGACCGGATTTTTTGAGATTTCATCAGTTATTTGGCGGTGATAGAAATAATTGTGAGTTTTTTTTTTTTAAATTAATTAATTAATTAATTTGTTTTTTCCATTGATTAATAATAATATAATTATTAATAAATAATTTTATTTTGCAACAGTTACCATGACATGATTTAGGGCAATTTCATTGATTTTTTAAATATAATTTATCCTTTCTCTTTGGAGTAACATGATTAGTTAATTGATAAAATTAATGAGTTCATGTCTATTGAGCTATTCTGGATTGGATAAATTCACTTTTTTTTTCAAATTTATTTTATTTATTTAAAGTGCAAGAGTAGGGGGTAGATTGAAAAAAAAAAATTATTATTTCATGAAATTATCAGGAAAAAAAAAATCTGAGGGTCAATTGAGATTGAAAACTTGTTATTTGCCAAGGGCTATGTAAATTGAATGAAAAAAAAAAATCTTCGAAGATTTTTTTTTTTTTTTTCAATTTTTTGCCCGATTTTTTTTGTTTTTCAATCTTGATGCGCAGTTAATTGCACATGGCTTTGCAGAGTTACTCGTAATACCAGGAGCAGGAAGCAGTCATTCTTGACACACGAATTAACCGCTTCTCGGAACGTTTTAAACATTAAAATCCCCCATCTGCCTTACTCGAAAGCCCTCAGTAGGTATTATCGATTATAAAACTTGTTCTTGCTGCAATAAAAACGAGATCACTGTATAAATACACACACATACACAGTATATGCAATAAATGAATACTCTTATTTTCCATGAAATAAAATAATAATAATAATAATAATAATTATTATTATTATTATAATAACAATAATGGGTCGAAGCCCTCGAAGATTACTCAGCAATTAATATAGTCAATGATAATAATAATAATAAAATCAGGATCTTCCTGGCTCTATTTCTTCGATAATATTCAAGGAAAGTGTGCTCATTATTAATCGTCCTCTTAGAGTTAAAGGGGCGTAAGTGCTATGGTTATTCAAAGCACTTACGCCTCTTTATTCCTTAGAAGACGGTATCTAGTGCAAATAGTCTAATTTTCAATTAATTTTTTTTTTTTCCTATTTCAATCAAATTTTAACTAATTTTTTTCTTTAATTTACAGCTTTGGCATTGTGTGACTGGTCGGATCTTCAACGTACAAGACGTTCATTGGCACGTAGTTTTTGTTCACCACGTGGTGGTAGCTTTCAACAAGAGGAATTATCAAGAATAGCAGCACTTGAAGTAACTGAATTATTGAAAACCCTTGATAAAGAAGATTCTTCTGATATATTGAATGGAAAAAAATCACTGAAACCACTGCTTTTAACATCATTGGCAAATATGTTTACACGTTACATGTGTTCAACACGTTTTGATGACAAAGATGATGAATTTAGACGTATTGTGAGATCATTTGATGAAATTTTTTGGGATATTAATCAGGGCTATGCCGTTGATTTTTTACCATGGCTAAAGCCATTTTATACGAAAACACTGGACAAATTGAATGGATGGTCTACGGAAATAAGAAGCTTTATTTTACGTAGAATCATTGATGATCGTCGTGCTACACTTGATACAACAAATGGTGTACCACGTGATTTTACAGATGCATTATTACTGCATCTTGAGAGTCCAGAATCTGGTATGTCATGGGATCATATTATGTTTGAATTGGAGGATTTTTTGGGTGGACATTCGGCTATTGGAAATTTAGTTATGCTTATATTGGGACATGCTGCACTTGACGAGAACGTACAAAAGAAAATACAAGCTGAATGCGATGATATTATTGGTAGAAAGGATAAATTAAATGGCTTAGTATCATTAAATGATAGACAAGATATGCCTTATACAGATGCCGTTATATGGGAAACACTTAGGGTCTCGAGTTCACCAATAGTACCGCATGTTGCAACAGTAGACACTGACATTGGCGGTTACATCATCAACAAGGACACTGTTATATTTATTAATAATTTTAAATTAAATTTGGGTGAATCATATTGGGGCACGGATTCATGTAAATTTAAACCAGAGAGATTTTTAAAATTAATTGACAATAAATTACGTGTTAGTAAACCAGATTACTTTGTACCATTTTCAACTGGTAAAAGAACATGTATTGGACAAAAACTTGTTCAAGGCTTTGCATTTGTTGTTGTAACAGCTATATTGACACATTATAATATTAAAACGTCGGAGGATTTGAGGTTTTTAATGCAACCTGGCTGCATTGCTGTACCACCAGATTCATTCAATTTGATTTTAGTACCGAGGAAGGATTAATTACTATGCACTATCATTTAATTATGATTTTTTTTTTAATTACAAATTTCAATTTTTGTGGAGATGAAGTATCTCGAATTGCATTGTAAGAAATTCATTGAAAATTCGTGGGAAAAATCATTAATTAAACACGTTTATTCTAATGAAAAATTCAATATTTTCAATTCAACAATTAATTGAGATAATTTTAACTGATAAAATTGTCTCAACATTCATTCAGAATTAAGCTTGAAAAAAAAAAAGAAATGCACTGCCCTTGAATTCTTTTTTCAATTCCATGCTTGTCCTTGAAATGTATCATGCATTTTTTTTTTTAAATTTTTTTTCTTCATTCTCTTACAATGTATATCTCTCATTCGGATCTCAAAACTGCCTTAAAATTGCATCCATTTAAGTATGCAATTTGCTTATATCACTTTCTGTAATAAGAGAAGGAAAGAAAGAGGAAAGAAAAGAAGATGAAAAAGAAACTGAATCAATTAATTAATGAAGAAGAAAAAAGAGTAATTAGCAAATGATATAAAGGAAAGAAAATTAAAAGTCTGACATAATTTTCACAAATTATCATAGATTTATATATATTGTTTGTTTATCATTGTATGTAAGTTAAATTCAATGAATAGTAAAAAAAAAAAAAAGTAGAAAAAAAATGGATTAAAAAAGAATCAAAAAAATATGATAATAATGATAATATGATTGCAATTTGTTTTTGTATGCGAACGGTAAGACTGAATTTGTGCACCTCGTCAATCGTGTCGGGTTCTATATTATTTTTTATTATTATTATTAATATTATTATTATTTTAAGAATTTTATAAAGAATGAAATACATTAATTTGTGTGAAAAAAAAGAAAAAAAAAAAATATTATCAATTTAATAACAATTTTCTTTCGATTTCATTTTATTTTTTTTTTTTTGTTTAAAAATTCTTTTTTCATCAAATGCACTGAGAAAGATTATTTAACTGGAAACGAAATAATTTATTACTTCTAATAAATTTTACTTTCATAATGTAATAAAATTCAATGATTTATGTGAAATCATTAATACACATTTATTTTTTACCTCTACATTTTAAATGATTTGATAATTATATATTTATGCAATTTGAAAGTTTCTCTAATAGATAAATTACAGATAAAATGTTACAAAATTGCAATCATCAAAGTAATTCAATAAAATGAAGAAAATAAAAAGTAAAAAAGAAAAACTAGCGAGTTTTCTTTTTCAGTGTAAAAAAAAAAATTGTTTTTTTTCAATAAATGCTCATTAAAAAAAACTATGCATTATTATTAGTTTTTTAAATTAAATTTTGATTTTATCTCGAAAAAAAAACAAAAATGAATAAAAAAATATTGTAAACATTTATTTTTCATTGATAATAAAACGAAGAATATTACTTAATTCAATTGACAAAGAAAAAAAAAAAAAATGAAGAAACCCCCTTGAATTAATTTGTATTTTCTGAGGACAGACAGGATACGCAGAAGAGAGGAAGAAGAAATAAAAGAGTAAATGAATAAAATAGTAAAAGAATAAATAAATATGAATAAAAAGTGAAGAGGAAAAAAAAAGTGTTCAAGGGGGCCAAGATAACAGCATGTATCGAGCAAGACCCACACTAAGGGACAAGGGGCGAGAGAGAAGGTGAGGAAGGGGGTAGGGGGAGGGGGATGATGGAGGTGAGTCTCTCGTAGACGAGAAGACGATCACCTTGACTCTGAGACGATGGGCCACTGGTTTTGGCTCCCCCCCCCACCCCTCTGTCCCTCTCTCTCTCCAGCCATCTGATGGTTAACTTACCCAAGGGACTCTGTGTATGCACATTAAATGAGACTCATCGCTCTCTCTCCCTCCTTTTACTTCTTTTTTTTTTTTTTCATCGTCTACGTTATGTTTTTATGCAACGGTTAAGGGCGGGGCTTTGTTTATATATATATATGTCTCTCACCTTTTGCTCCCCTGCCTTGCTGCCCTTGAATTTCAATCGTGCATTTGTGTGTGGGCACACGAAGGAAAGAGAACGAAGGGGACCTATCTTCGATTTCCTTTATTTATTCCATGTTTTTCGCCTTGTATACCAGTTTCCCAATCATCGAAGAGTGCAACTACAACCGGATGTAGCTGGATTCCTCCGGATGTAAACCAATTTTATTTGTTTTTTCTTTTTTTTTTTTTTCTTCAATTTTTTAAGTTTTATTTTTCAACTTTTTTCTGTTGATTTTCGTTTGAATTTTTCAGCTTCATCGAAAAGAAAATTTATTTAGAATGCGTTTGCATGGGAATTGGAGGCAATCTTCATTAGTTGGTTGGACGAGTAATGGATGGAGAGAAAACCAGTCTTAGATTCTTGATAGTTAGATAGTGAAAAACTTGTCGTAGAACACCTGGATAACTTGAATTGAAATAGTCGATTGGAAAAAATAAAAATAAATGAAAAATTGTTTATTCCATCGTTTTATACTTTGGGAAAAACACTTCAATTGATTACATTTTTCATGAATTGATAATTGATCTATTTTATTGAATTTTTTTTTATTGGAAAAAAAAATATATTTTTTGATTGTTCATACACTGAGAAAAAAAAATTCTTGTCGTAAGAAAATCCCTTTTTAACGAAATTTTCCTTCACAATTTTTATATCTATATGTATTTAAATTTTCTGGAGTAAAGGAAATTTTACTTTAACTGAGTCAATTTTCTTACATCACAAATTTTCCTTTCTTTGTATATTTTAGAACGAGAGGAATAGATTTCATTTCAACTGTATAGTTTAGCACTTTTTTCAGAAATTTTACAGTTTTTACAGTATTTAAGAGGAAAGGAAATGTCTTTTGAACTTGGAATGATAGGAAAATTCATGTAGAGCAATAATACTCGATTTTTTTCTTCGAAATAAAATATTTATTATACAAAGCAGAGAATATAGCACAACATCATTTATCATCCAACAGGATTTTTATTTTTTTTTTCATTCTCAGTGGGTGATTTTTTTTTTCTTCAACCCAATCGAATCATTTAAAATTCCAAAGGCATCGTTCCTTCGTCTTCGTCATTATTCCATTTGGAATTCCCTGTTACCTTATCCATATTATGCATTAGAGCTATCTACATTCTGAGAACTAATCTATTCTACTGTGTAATAAATAATGGACCTATGAAGAATTCATAATTTTCTATTATGAGTCTATGATATCAGTCAAATCGAATTGAACATGAAATGAAAAATTATAGGTTTTTTTTAAATTTACGTTCGAGCTTAATAATTAATTTAATTTGAGAATTTTGACTGTATGGATTATTGTAGAATAGAAGTCATCGCCTTAGAGTCGGAAAGGGCGTAAGTTCTTTGTATAAGCATAGCACTTACGCCTCTTTATTTTTAAAGCAACAAAGTGATTTAAATAAAATTGTAAATGATGTTTAATGTTTTAAACAAATGGTATTCTGTACATTATTCTAACCATCATTTAGAGTTCCATTGAAATGACTTCTGAACTGAGAAAAAGAAATATTTGTAGCAAGACAATTGACATAGGGGGTAAAATGGACACATTTGAGTTTTCATGCATATATTATGAAAAAATCTCGAAATGGATGAAAATATTGGAAATTGATTTTTTTTGATGGTGTTCTTTGCAAAGCTGAGGACATTTGAGGTGAGAAAAAAGTGCGAGAATTAATTTTTCTCAATTTTTTGAGAATTCGATCCTTTTGGAGCATTTTTGAAGTCTTTTGATTCGCGAGAAAATCCAGTTTTTTGGAAATATCTCCGGTTCTGTTGGACGTAGCGACCTTGGACCGATTTTAAATGAGAGGTGAGATCATTCTCCATCGATTTATGGGGTTTTGAATTGAAAAATATCGATTTTTTACATAGTTATAGGGCAAAGCATGATGGTCATAATTTTTCACAAAAGTGACACATAAATCGATGGAACATGATCTCAGCTTTCATTTAAAATCGGCCTCATGTCGTTATGATCGATAGAACCGGGGATATTCCAAAAAAACTGAATTTTTTCGAAAATCGAAACGCTTTTATCTTTCGAAAATATCAATAAAAATCAAATTCTCAAAAAATCGAAAAAAAATTAATTCTGACATTTGTTATCTGCCTAGAATTTCCTCAGCTTTTCAATAAAATCATCAAAGAAAATCTATCTCCCACTGTTTCATTATAATGTCCATTTTGCCCCACGTTCCCCTATACGTTTAAAAAATGTGAGATTTTTTTTTTTTCAATTTTTTTGTCCCAAGAACATTTTTTCCTCAGTATATTCTGCAATGACCGTTGAAGCTGAAATTTTCAATTAAATATACAGAATCCTTTTTTTTTTAACGAAAAGCTAATCTAAAAAATTCTTTTTTTCTCTATTTTCGATGTTAGTTAATGAAATTGACACTTATTTACAAATTTGATAGAAAATGAATTTGACTTTAAAATAAAAATTTCACTAACTCATGTTATTCCCTTTCGATTTAAAAATCAATTCTTTCAACCAGTGTAAAATACTTTTAGCAGTCTCCATACGTTCTTCAGCAGCCTCATCAATATTCTGCTGATACTTGTACTTTCCACGTTTTATTTCATTCTCATTGATGTACTTCATTCTCTCCATTATTGGATTATCAACTTGATACTCAAAGGCTTTTATATTATTCCCAATGGATCCATCATCATGAACTCGTGTATTTGGCGATGAATTCAGTAATCCATCAAGTGCATTTATAACTAATTCAGCACGATTCTGTTCAGGTACATCATGAATTGATAATAAGTCCTGTATGTATTGATTTTTCTGTATGTCATCCATCATTTCTGATTCATCAAATAATTGCAGAACGAGTTTGACTTTTTCTGGATCGTTCACCGATCCCCCAACACTTTTTGATGAAATCAAATCGTTGGATGATAAACTCGCAATTTTCTTTTGCCATCCTTTCGTACCATCAAAGGATTTAATCTCGTTTTTATCGTCGAAACTCAGCGTTAAATTGTATTTTTCCGCAAATTTATCAGCCGGCATTTCTGTAACTGTCGGCATATCTCCAACAGTCGAAATTCCTTCATTCTCATTGGCTGTTGTAGCTCTTATCTGTCGTGATTGACCTCTTCTTCTCGTTTGTCTCATTCTAATCCTCTCGTCTCCAGAATTCGACGATATTCGAACATTCTCCAATTTAGCTGCACAACATGGACAATTCTCTTTGACGAAGTGTTCGCAAACCTTGTTGGAGATGGAAAGAGCGAATGATCCGTCAGACATTCTGGTAACAGTCAATGGTAGCTTTGCACCGTCACCGACGTAGTACAAATTGGCACTGACGAGATCCTCTACGTTATTGATGCTCGAAAGATCCGAATCGGAAGTTATCTTTCCGAGGAATGTTGAAGGACTTGGATCATCAGGAGTTTCTCCATTTTCTGGGAATACTCGAGCAGCTTCTAGAGGTTCTCCATCAGATTCGCGGAATTGCTGGACTGCTTTGTTCTTTCCACTCGATGAATAGTGATTTTTGGTTTCTTTTGTGAAAGATTCTGAGTAACTTTCTGTACTTGCTTGGTGAGAATGTCCTAATGGTGGAATTCTGATCGCTCCTAGATTGTTATCGTCTTCATTCTCTGAGTATTCTTCATCAGGCATGGACTCTTCCTCATTTGATTCAGAATTGACAGACCCCAGATTAGACGGTTCCTCCGAGTGATCCTTGATGTACTTGACTTTGATATTCCCAGGAGAATGATACGTGGTTGGAGGATACATGGCAATATCTTCATTCTCATTGGTCACTGTCTCTTCACGTTCACCAAGAACAGCAGAATCGTCTCTTGAAGCTGCGAGATACCCAGGATTTCGAGCTTTTGGATATTCGTCGTGATAACCAACAGTTGCCGATTCCTCCTGCCATTGTCCGTTCTTTTTACTATGTTCTATCACTGAAATATGTGGAAGTGGTTTTGTTCCATGAACCGATGGTCTTGAATGCGGTTTATTTCCATAGGCAGGTGGTCTAGGGATAACTGGAGGAGTATGGTGATCTGGTCGTCGTGAACGATCAAGAACATCATTCAATGCATCCCAGATATCTGAATTATCAACGACATTCTTAGCTCTGTTGACGATATTCTCAACCGATTGAACGATTATACTCTGGATTTCGGGGAATCTCGCACCGTAGAGACCGATTCCCGGACGGTTAATTATCGATTTGATGATTCTCTTGATAATTTCCGAAATTGGCGCATTATCGTTTGCGATTCCCAAGTGAGGATCTTCGGAATCAATCGGCACGTCGTCTCCAAGAACGATGCTGATGGCATTATCAATTGCATTGTCAGTCAGCTTTCCTAAGCTGCTTTTTCTGGAGACACTGGTCACTTGGGGGATCAAGCTTTTTACGGTGTTGAGGATCAAGGCCCGAACTTCAGGAACGTTGAAGACATTGTTGAGAACTGGTACTTCTGCCAGTCTCTCAATCTGAGACGGTTCCGGTGCACTGATGACGTCACAGAGAGAAGTGATCCTGGAATTTTCACGAGTGTTGGATGCAAGCTGATTTATTGCTTTGTAGATTGTCCCACGGAGAAGTAAGCTATCTTTTGGGCTTAGTCCAGTTAAGGCCTGAAGATCTTCCAAGTGTTTTTCTGCAGAGGCACTTACTGTTTCTGGGTTTGGGCAGACGAGCTCGGGAAAATGAGGAGCATGTTCTGTTGATGTTTGTAGTTTTTGGGGTGCAGCAGCAAATTCTGATGAGGGTTGATACTCTTCGGGTGCATCTGGCTGTCGTGCTTCTTGAGGATTCTCATGAGTTGATTTGTATTCGTTTGACTGCTCTAACGTTTCGTCATGTGGACCAGATTCATACTGTTCATCGTAGTTGTCGTAGTTGTCGATGTTTTCGGTTGAACTAGTGTAGTCTTGAGGTGCAGCTTCGATTCGAATAGCGCCAGGCTGATGTCCCAGTGATGGCTCAGTTCCAGAGGACTCGGTCGTAGAATAATTGGGATTGTGCAAATATTTGTGGCTGTTTGGTTCATGAACTTCTGGGGGAGAAGCAACTGATGGCTGTTCGGATGAGTTCTCAACGTAGTCTTCGTAGTCAGATGATACATTTTCGTCGGAATAGTCGTTGCTAGGTGGTGATGAATTGCTCATTCCCTGATTGATCGTGTCGTCGTCTTCATTGTCATCTTCATTTCTGTTATTCGGATGGGACTGATGTTGGAATAAATCGGGTATCGATGTGCTACGATCACCATATTCCGGAGTTTGGGAAGGTACGCTTGGATTGCGATGGTCGAATCCTGGCTGGACAATGATGGGTTTATGCCGATTAGAGTTCATTGGTCTGCCCAGATGTTGGAATTTACTGGACTCAGTTGATGTTTCCTCGATTGGGAGGTCATTGACAGGTTCACGATATCTGTCTGTATCCCGATGATCATTCTCATCATGAGCATCATCATAGTCATCATCATCATCATTCATTCTGTTGTCTTGTGGACTCCTTCCCATTTCTGGGAGATGCGTTGGGCCTTCAATAGGTGCAAAGATTTCGGCCTGATCTTCAGTCATCGGTTCAATTGTCTGATGATGGCCTGGTATTCTCCAATCACTCTCGACCTGAGTATCAACATCATCCTCAAACTCATCTGAATAATAATTTGAATCCGTATATCCATCAATTTCCGTTTGATCTCGTATCCCAGTTCCCGGGGAATACATTGGTTCATTGGTGGGCTCGAAATCCTCCTCCGATACTGTATTTCCATGGTTGCTTGGACGATATCTCGAGTTTCCAATGATCGGCGTGATCCCCAGTTGTTGAGATTCATCGGATTCAGTGGATCC
The DNA here is from genome assembly GCA_963921955.1 of Aleiodes alternator. Lineage (NCBI taxonomy): Eukaryota > Metazoa > Arthropoda > Insecta > Hymenoptera > Braconidae > Aleiodes > Aleiodes alternator. Next base: position 13,166,304 of record OY998098.1, on the reverse strand, counting down.
ATCGTAGATCGGGAAGTCATCAACGGGTTGAGTAAGTCTGTCTGTTTGGAAATGATCATCATCATCCATCATGTCATTCATTTCCGTGGATTCTGGGATCGTTTCCTTTTCTGGAAAATATCTTGAGCCTTCAAGAGGCTCACTCATCTGATGATGGCCCGGTAATCTTTGACCTTTATTTTCTGGCATTTCCCTATCACTTCCAACCTGATAATCATCATCATAATCATCATCATTATCATCATCATCTTGATTTCCCTGATGGTAATAATTTGAATAAATCATCGAGTCTTCTGGAGTATCGATGAATTCATTGCTGGAATCAATGAGTCCATGTTCTCCAGGATAATTCCCGTAAATTCCACCATAAGTTGGATCATGTGGATGATAAGAATTCGTATAATCATTAAAATTTCGTCCTGACAGGCAGTAATCAGCGCCATACAGCTGGATACATTCTTCCAAACGCCTTCTTTCCTCTGGCTCCATATATTCATCATCATACAAACCATGAACTCCACCCAATCGATTATCTTCCATAGATCTCTGCTGACCTGGCAAATTAACGGCGTGAACTGGATGATAAACGACGTATGGAGATCCATAGTAATTTGGAACATTCGGAACTGTTTGATACGATTGATAATTATTGGGAGCATGATAGGGATTGATTGTGGACGGTGGAGTTGATTCTCCATTAATTGGAATTTTGATTTTCGTTGGACTTTCATTCTCAGTGATAGAGCAAGGAATTACGACTGGCATGCATTTTTTGTTCTTGGGACGTTTGTTACCAGGTCGTTTTTTTCCTCCATTCGATTTGCTCCCAAGCAGAGATTCTGCCTGATCCTCCTCGTAATTTTCCGAAGAGTCTTCACGTTCTAGTGCACTTAATTGAGAATAGAGATCACTGCTTCGTAAAATTTGCGAAGACAATTGGTTTTTATTTGATTTTTGATTAGGTCTTGCGTGATTTTTTGTGCAGCCGTCTTCAACGCAATAGCAAACGTATTTTTTATTTTTTTTCTCATTGTGACGTTTTACTTTGTCATTTGGTAAATCAACTTCATCTCCATTTGAAGGTATGTCACCTTCTTCGATCGATATTTCCGGTCTCTTGTCAATTTCATGAAGAGTCTTCGTGATTGGAAATGAGGAACTCTTTTTTGATGATGCATTTTCATCTTCCGCATCTGCTTCAATAATTCTCAATTCCGTTGCATTATTATTCAACTTTGAACTTGATTCTGTGATGACCTCATTTTTATTCAAGGAGTTTTGAAATTGTCCCTCATTTTTTTCATTGTTTACCATCTTTACTGTTGGAGTGAATCTAGGTTTACGTAATGGGGTCATGCTTTTGCAGCGTTTTACTTTGTGTCCTGGATGAATTATCGATTTTAAATCAACTTCATTAATTCCATCTATTTTTGCATTTTCATGAACTGGTGAAGCTGTTGGCTTGTTAGCATCATTCATTTGCCCTTTTTCAGCTTGAGTTGGCGAGGACAATGACCTGAATAAAACAAAAGATAATGAGGAAATGTTTTTTCTTTTTTTTTTTCAATGTTTAATAATATTTTCTTCTCTTTTTTTCATCGAATCAATTTTTTGATGCATTTCCTGATGGCACAATGGCATGAATTGTGTCATTGGCATTGAAGATAATGGAGAATAAAAGAGGGAGTAAATTTTCTGATATTTATTCGAGTAAATTGAACAAACGCTGCAATTATATTTCTTGCTGACTTGAAGAAAATTTCAAACCAAACATTTTGTGTCACTTGCAACTAATATTACGAAAGAAAGTTAATGAATGAACTCCACTAAATTGGAGAAGAATTTCTATTGAAATTTCTTTTTTCTTTTTTTTTCGTTAAATAAAAGGAATTTTGATTGAATTTGAATTGAATGAGTTTTCTATCTGTTATCCATAAATATAAGGGGATATTAATATTTTTGTAATTTCTCTAATTACAGTTCTTTACTTTCCCTGAATAATAGGTAATTACAGAAATTTCTCTGTCACTCGTTAATTTTTTAGATATTTCGATAAACCTGAAGTCTAATAAAATTGATCTGCTTCATTGCACCACTTCACTAATGATCTCTAATGGGGGAAAATAAAAAGGAAAGTGAAGGGAATTTAAATAACGATTTAATTTTTAAAAACTCACCTGGAATTATTTGAATCATTCTGTCTATCTATTGCATATTCAAATGTCTCATTTACGTTGATTACAATGAGACAAGCAATTGTAAAAATAAGTCCGAATGTCTTCATTTTGTGTCGTCTCGCATTTGATTGATAATAATAATTCAACAATTGATTCGAATTCAATAATTAATTTGAATTGATTACTGAAGTGAAAATTTGTCGACTGCAGTTTTTTTTTTTTAATATTTTGTTAAAATTTTTTTTCAAAGTCGAAGTGATCACTCTGATGGTTTTGCGATTACTGGCGATTCTTTCAATAGCCACCACTGATTAATAAGACAGCATGAACCCTCCTTCATTGCATAATGATGAAATTTCGGATGATTTAAGTGGATTTCGTAATGACAAATCGGAAGGGGAACTGGACAGTACGGAACTTGAGATTTATCAAATTAAATTTACAAAATATTATTGAACCTTGAGACATTTCTAAGGATTTCCATCCAAGTTGAAATCCAATGTTTAATCAAAAATTTTGCAGAACAGGAAATAATTACTATTACAAATGCTAATGAAATGATAAAACACATGTGAATTCATAGAAATTGAATATTTATTAGTTTTTTCAATGAATAAAAATACAAAAATTGAGTACAAAATTCATAATAGGCTTGTTGGCTCAGAATTAAAGAGGTGTAAGTACTATTCTTCATGCATAGCACTTACGCCACTTTGTTTCTGAGAAAATCATATTATTATCATTATTATTGTTATTATTATAAAATATGAGTAATAAATTGTAGAATAAGATTTTAATTAATCAAAAATACATGTGCAAAACCATTCAAGAAATTAAAGAATTTTTTAACATTTTGTATAGTATCGTGAAAAAAATCGTGTGTCAATAAACCATCAGGATTATTTTTAATTGCCATTTCAAATGCTTTTTTCTCATCATCATATTCAATTTCTCGATTTGTTTCGTCAAATTCATTGAGTAATTTTTCAATTGAACCCGTGACATTTTGCGCTTTACTGAGACCATCAGATACTACATCACTTATTTTAGGAATGGCTTCTTCAACAAGTGAAGTTAATGGATTTTCTCGAATTGTTGATTGTGAATTGGCTTTTGAATGAATTTGCGAGATTTCATTGATTGAATAAATATCCTGGGGAATATCGTTTCTCCAGATATCGTTGTCTGCATCAATTATTTTGATGTCGTTACTCAGATCTCTTCGTTCTCTTTTTTGTTTTGTATTTGCCAATGGAATTACCATCATCAATTCGTATTCATCAACAGCAAGATCATCATTATTTGCTGATTTCTCTTGTTCAATCGATTTTTTCCCTACTAATCTCGCATATTTCGGGGTTTTATACTTGTTTCCCTCGGCATATTTCTTCGTCTTCGATTTTTTTTCATTTAGATCTAATGGAACCCCTAAATAGTGGTCCTCCTCCTTGATTATCTCAAACGCAGCATCTTCTATTTCCGAAGATGATATTTTCTCATTCGAATTCTCTTCGATGCCCATAAAATTCGGCGTCCTCTCGTTTCTCAATATTTTATCAACAACTTCATCATTTTTTAAACCAAAATGTCTTTCCATCCGCAAATTTTCACCTTCCGTATTTTCATGATTTACATTAATTACATCAACAATTGCATAATCTTCATTATTCAAAAATTTATCATTGTTATCATCAAGATTTTTATTATTTTTAAGAGATTCATCGGTGTTTAACATTATTGGTGAGCCATGTTGATAATTGGATATTCTCAAGGAACCAGTTTTCTTCTGCCATGGTTCATGAAGCGGTCGTACTACCTCGATGTATTCTGGAATGTAATTACTTTCTGCTTCATCCTCCGTATCATCAACTTCGGTAATTGTAGCATAATTAATTGGTTTGTATAGCATTACATAATCCCACTTCGCTTTATCGACGATAGTTTTTATTTCTTCCTGGTCATTTTGAAACTGTACTTCACGTTTCTTCACTGCTTTTAATTTTTCTTTTGATTTACCAGTACTATTTGAAGCCATTGATTTTTGGCGTTTATCTCTTTGTGTTTTCAACTTTTTTCTCAACTTTTCCATTTGTTCTCGTCTTTTTTTCTGTCGTTCTGCTGTTTCAGCGAGAGCTTTGCTTGATGAATTCGTGATTCTACGGGCTAATTTACTGTCATTCTCTCTTTTAGCAGCCAAAAGTGCCTCAGATTTTACAATCAAACGTGCCTCACGAACTTTTGCAGAATCTTGAGTCTTTGCAGATGTTTTAATCCTCGGAGTAGTACTCTTAATTGCTCTAGAAGTTGCCTTCGTCGGTCTCGTCTTTTTCGTTGATTCAGTTGTACTCGTTCTACTTTGTAATAATTCTGTCGTACTTTCCGTCATTCTCTGATTTTCTTCTGGAATAGTTGTAATGGCTCTTGCTTCGGTGATTTTAACAGAAGTGGGTTCCCCTTTAACTTCAACTTTTTTGCTCTTCTCGGTGATTGAAGTGGGGATTTTTTCAACGGTCGAAGCTGCAGGTTTCTCCGGGAATGCATGATTCTCTTTATTATCGGGATTTTTCGGTGAAATGCCTTCAGGAATACTCGAAACAGCATCAATCGATTTTGAAGACTTGATCGAGGCTTGCGCAGCTTTATTGCTATTTTTTGAACGAAATAACTTGTTTCTTTCGGTAGTTGGTGCTGTTGTTGAGACAGTTGTCAGTTGAGCTGGTGTTGTTGTCAATTGAGCGACTATATCTCTGTCCTGCCGGACAGCTTCTTGCTTACTATCCACTGGCTGTTCATCTTCACTCACGTCTTCATAAGAGTACTCATACTCCACGTCAGGAGCAGCATCTCTTCGTGTTCTTGTTCTTGATTGTGTTCGTCTCATCTCAGTCCTCTCTTTTCTCGCCTCAGTTCTCTCTTTTCTCGCTGATTTTCTTGCCTCAGTTTTCTCTTTTCTTGCTGATTCTCTTGTCTCAACACGCTCCAAAATCCCGGCAATTCTCTCCTGAAGCTTGTCGTTAATCTTGACATCTCTGATGACTCTGCACTGACAATCCTTGAGATTATTATCATCCTGGAAGATCATCTCTTTATCCAAAATTGTGTCCAAATCCTCTGCATTTCTTCTCGGTCTTGAATTTCCTCTTGCTTGATTTTCACCATTTGCAAATCTGGGAATAGAGTCGAGTTCAGCTGATGAGGCAACTGGACGACGAAAACTCATTGCTTCTAAATCACCTTTTTTACCTCCTGATTCCAATTCTTTCAAGTGTCCTTTCATCACGTCTTCGGCAATTCCTTGGGAGTTTAATGGCAATGAATGTACTCCTAGTCTTGATGCATCAGAGAAATGGAGATCTTCGTCTGATTGTTGAACTCCAGGATTCTCATAGTATCCCATAAGTTGTCTAACGACCGTCTCTTTAGTTCGACGATCCACACCCTCATTTCTAGGCTTTGCCTGAAGTATACCATCTTTTTCACTATCAACACCATCAAAGTGTACCTCAGGTGCATCACCAAGTGCCTCAGCTTCCCATAATTCTCCATAATTCTCCAATTCTTTGTCAATTCTTCCGGAATTTAAATGTACATTTTCTAAAAATTCTTTCGGCATTTCACTGATTTCTGCATCAGCATCTTCCACCCAAGTATCTTCAAAATCTTGATGATTCACGTATTTTTCTGTGTTTTTGGATTTTTTCCTTCGTCCCTGACCTGGAATATAGTCGTCGTCGTCTCTGACGTAATCGTAGTCATTAATTGTTTCTTCGGATAATGTACCAGTCATGACATAGACATCGCCCTCTGGAAAACCTTTGATTGGATCACGTTTAACGAAACCATAAAAATTATTTTCATCACTGTCACCCAAAGGATTTTTTGGATCGAAAATAATTGAACTCGTGTCCTTTTTATCGTCCTTCTTTCTCAGTTTACCAAATCTTTTTTCTTTAATGTCATCATTTTTATTTCGTAGCCTAGAGTAAAATGTATCTTTTCTCAAGCCAAGTGGATCTACGCCAAACTTTTTATCAACGTCTCTTTTATTCCTTGGTAAAACTTTTTCCTCAACTTCGTTGATAATTTTATCTTCATTCAATTTTTGTCTACGTTTCTTTTCCTCAGCCAACATTTCATAAATAGCACGCAATTGTTGTTCAATTTTTTCTGGTACACTTGTTCTTTTTATTTTTCTTGTTTTAAGTAGATCATCGAGAAATTGTTCTTCAGTATTGATTTCACTTAATTTAGTAGTTATATCATCTTCTGTATCGAGTAAATTAGTTGAATTATCAAAACTTTTTATTGTATTCTCTAACTTTGTGATTAAATTCATAGCCTCTTGGATTTTTTCCCTATCCAATGTATCATCATCTGAATTTTCTTGTTTATCGTCAATTTTCATTGAATTTCTTCTTCTTACTTCGTACTCAGTCAAGCGTTTTTTATAAAATTCCAATTTTTCACGTATCTCATTGACAGATTCATCGCTGTTATTCCACTCGTAACTCTTATCATCAAAACCAATGTGTGCTACTTTACCACGCAATGTTTGGATACGTTTTCCATCGTGATTTCCACGCCACTTCAAGAGTTTTTCCAAACGTTCAAAATCTCGTCGTGCATCGAGTTTTTTACGATGCATTATCTCATCGTCTTCACTGCTGTTACGATTTTTACGTCGACGTTTCCTCAAGGATTTTGAGAAGCTATGATGCTCTTCAGAATTATCGATATCTTGAAGATCAGAATCTTCATTTTCTATGTTTTCATCAGAGTCAACTTCTTCAAAGCGTTTTGTTAATTTTTTCAGGAACATTTTGTCGATACCTTCGCTCTCTGGACCTTCGCAAGCTTTTATCTGAAATGTGAAATTTTATAGGATTATATAGTGAGGAAAAAAAAGTGGTGAAAACTATCAGATAGGGTAGAAGTACTAGTTCTGGTTACCTTTACACCTTTTTTGACAATTTCAAATTCAAGTTAATAAAACAAAATTCACAAATCAGAATAGTATTTTTATAGAATTTTTGAACCTTCATAATTATACGAAACTAAATTATAATTTTATTGCAATTATGAAATAATTTATTTTTTAATTTGGATATAAAGTGGCCAAAAAAGGTGAAGTGTCTAGAAACAATACTTTCACCCCATTCGTTGATAACATGAGGTTTTTCATTTTTTTACATTTTCCCCTGTCCTAAATCTTTCGTATATCTTACCCCCATAACTAGACTTGCAAAATCCCACGAACTTTCTTTAAATACATTCGAAAGCCTGAGGGGTGAAGCTGTGTACATAGATTGTTATTGTTACTGTATATAATTGTTATTCAGTTGTTATTTTATGCTAACAAAATTGTTTGAACTCTGAACTCTGAAATGTTTTTTCTATTGCTCCTTAAGAAAAATATTTTTTTGAGATAATCAGAAAAGCTTTTGTGTCCACTGAACTTTGTTGATTTAAACATTTTATTTTTTTGACTGAACAAAGTTCAGTAAATTCAACAATTTTCCAAATTATTTCAAAAATTTTTTTTCTAAGAACCAATGAAACAATTATTTCATGGTTTTTACCCCTTATTTCCCCCAGTGTATGAGATTTCATCTCGATATTATTTTGTCTCAGTTTATATTTACAATAGAAATTCAAAAAAAAAAAAAAAAATACGATAGCTACAAAAGCTCCTTTTCCATCGATTCAAGTAGCTTTTAATGAATGCTTAATTATTTTTTTGTGAAAGTCATGATTAATTTACCGGCAACCGTCTGGAAAATCATGAAAAATCCATGCTAAGCCATTCAAGCCGATGCTTGCCTTTAAATCGCCTTTACATGGCAAAAGAAATTTACCAAAAAAAGAAATCCTCCCAAATTAATTCTGATCCACGTTAATCATCAACGATTCCCCCAACTTTTCTTCAGAATAATTGAAAAAAAATTCCATCTCCAAACATCCCCCCACTTATTTCAAGTAATTTTCATTATAGTATGCGTCAATTTTATCCCATCCTCCCCTATTTCAAGACACCCAAACCCATCGCAAGCCTCAAGTCTTCTTTATTTTCGCAATTCACCCTACATTTGAGTACTTTTTCTCTCGAAATTGACTGAAAAATTCTCAAAGTTTATTCGCATCGTATTTCATAGGGAGGGATGAAGAAAAAAAAAGGGAAAAATTCACCTTGGCATCGGGTATAACCCAGAAACCAATGCCCCCAGAGGGTAATTTCATGGAGAGTCCTTTTCCACTATTGGCCACTGCTGGATTCATTTCCGGTATATCCTTTCCATTTACCAATTTCAATGGCTCGTTGTTCAGAAGTACAGTCCTGAAACAACCACTCGTGAGTTTCATCGATTTTCCAAAAGCAAAATAGGAAGTGAATAAAGAAGAAGGAGAGGGCGAAGAAGTGGGGCGAAAAAAATTGAAGCTTGAACTAAAAAAAAAAAAAAAAAAGGTATGGAAACAGTTTACAAAGGATGTACTCACTCGGAAAACATTCGATTTTCTGCATCGAAACCCGGCAGCAAAATATACTTGTGTAATGTTTTTATCTTCAGGCCTTTCAAACTCACAGCAAGTTTAGCTGGTGTCAAATTGATGCCAAAAACAGTGAGGGAACCCTTCTCATAAATTGATGAGGGTTTTGTACACTGACAATAAAAGTGTATGTGTGTACGATTACCAGTTGCTATTTTCGTATCAAATACCTCACGACCAATCAGTCTCTTGTGCAGTACTGATACCCAGTAGTCCTGTTTTTTTTTTTTTTTTGGGTGGATTTTGAAATGTGTGATTAATGAAATTTGTGTATGGTAAATTTTGCACGATACTCATGAAATTATAGGTAAACTCACTGGTGTCGGAGCGAAGAGATCCGAGTTCTGCGGTTGTCTCATTAAAACTTGTGCACCAAGCTTTGCTGAATTTCCCAAGCGTCTCAGCCATACTAAAGCACCGAGAAACTGTTTCTTGCATTCTTCTGGTCTTGATTCAGCTGGAAAAGTCATTGGTAATTGGAAATGTGATAATTTTGGGGTAAACAGAAAAGATTATGGAGTTAGCATGCACCTGATATTCTATTGCATTTTTTTTTTGAAAAATTAATTATTATTTAACAAAATATTCAAAAAATTGCAGTTATAGTTTTTTAGATTTTTTGCAAATAATTGAAAAAGTTGTTGAATTTAACGAATTCAGTTAATTCGAGTAAATTAACTAGTTGAATTGACTAAATTGAAAAAAATTGACTAAATTCAACAAATTGAACAGATGTTTTTTAACTTATTTCAAAAAAATATTTGTTAAGCATCAATATTTGATAGCTTTTCTCATTGAAAACATGCATATTTTTCATTTTTCTTTGAAAGTAATTTATTTGTTGAGAAAAAAAATGAAAATTATCAGATTCTTAATATTTCCATTATCATGAAAATGGAGAGATTGAAGTAATTATGATAATTTACCGAGCCAAAGTGGTTTCTTCGTTACTTGTCTTCCAATTATTCGGTACAGAGCATCCTTCTCTATTGCCAAATTGTCGTGGTGCATGGAGACACCCATTTGGTCGACTGCTATGCTCGCAAAATTTCTGAAAAATTTGGGCAACAAGTCAGTAGCTGCGAAAAAATTATTGAGGCAAAAAATGACGCATCTCCATTAATTTCCAAGATATTTTTAGAAGAATAGATTTATCGTGTTTCAGCTCTCCACTACTGAATTTAATTAAACTGGGAAAAACCGAGGGAGTAATAATTCCTAAAATCTGTCTGCACTGAACTTCAAATTTCAAGAATTCCAAGATTATTGAATTCTTCGTGAACTTCATGCAAATCCATGAAATTTCTCAAAATCTGTGAAAATTGAATGAGTTTGAGAAGATTTCATACATTTCTATGAGAAATCCTTATAGAAACCCTTAGAAATTTCTAGATTTCATGGCGAAAAAAGAAGATTCATGGAAATTTGGATGATAAAAATTTGATTGAAATAATTCTCAACTAAATTCCCCTTCATGTGACTAAAAATCACATACATCTGATAACTCTTCTTTTTTTTTTTTAATAAATAAATGACTCAAAGAAATGGGAAATATGCACATACAAAAAATACCAAAAACTATGAGTGCTATTTTAAAAAATATTTTTTTTCGTAATAATTGATTGGTCTAAAAAATCGCAACAATTCTCAGATGTACGCTAATGTCCTTATCATCATTATCATTACTCTTCCGTATCGCCATGTAAATATCTCAGAATTTTTATGACTTTTCTTAAATCCTGAAACCGGTTTTCTATACACTATTACAATTTTTTTTAAATAAAATTTCAAAGACTACACAGATTTCAAAAAATTTCACGAAAATCCCATGGCATTTCTCTAGTTTGTGCGTGATTTCAAAACTCATTTTCCAATTTCATAAAATATCAAAAATTCCAAAATTCCAAGAATTTTCCAAAATTGATTAAAAAAAAGAAATTTTTCAGATAATTCTCAAATTTTGATAAGATTTCTCATTTGAATGTACACTAGATTTCCCAAGTGATTACCACCTCAGGAAAAAACAAATTTAATTCCTATCAAACAAACAAATTTAATTTAAAAAAAAATTCGTGATTAATCAAATTCTTGTCTTATATATATATCACATTGAATGAAATATTTCATTAAACTCACGGATGCCACGTAATTGCAGAGAGTCCAGTGATACCGCTATTCAAATACTCCTGAAGATAAATTTGTTGTAATTTAGTTTTAAATGTAACAACATCCGGGCCAACTATCATACTTTTGGTGTATCTAGGGAATGCCTGCAGTATATTCCTGAGTCTCATCACGTCTCTACCTAGATCTCCACCACTAATGTCACATCTTGTCTGGCATTCTGACAAATGCAAATGATATATGGTATTATATTTTTTTTTTTTTTTACTTTATTTTTTTTCAAATTTATATTAATTAAATGCTGATGATGAAAATCATTAATTACCATATCCAAGTTGCCAGGTGATATTAAAACCCATGTGATCACTGAATGAAATGAGATCGAGTACGTTACGGGAATCCCAAATTGTATCTCTTGTGGCTGTACCACTGGCATCGGAATGCTGCTGGGGTGCTACAGCAGCAACCACATCTAAGCCAGAATTCTCAGCCCAACGATTCAAGGTATTCCAGTTTGCCTCTGTCATTTACAGAATATTATTATTATTATTATTAATTCATTAGATAATTTAAATTTTATCGGGAAATTTTCGTGGAAATATTTTCTAATTAAAATTCCAGTGGATTATGAAGGTGGTGTGATTAAATATCAATAAATTTGTGGGATGCTGCGATGCATGGAAACACATTGATTTTTGGGGAGATAAAATCCCACCGATTATTGACAGGAGAGGATGGGGTTAAATGGACATTTCGATTGAACGGTTCGAGATAGAACTTTTTTAATGATTTCATTGGAATGCTGAGATTTTTAATTTTAAATCCAAATTTTAGGCGGAAAACATTTTTTTCAAACCATTTTTTTTTTCAATTTTTGGACAAATTTACCTTTTCAACCAAGTTTTGAAGGGGTGGGCCTTTTGAAAATTGAAAAAATTCACTTTTTCAGCGATATCTCCGGTTCTATTGGTCCTAGCGACCTGGCGTTGATTTCAAATGAAAGGTGAGCTCATTTCTCATCGACTTAAGTGGTTCAAATTTTTTTTCAAATCAATTTTTTACATATTTATGGGTCATTTTGTTGAAAATCAGTTTTTGTCCTATGAATACTCGAAAAAATTGAAATTTTTCGTTATTAATTTCATAAATCGATGGAAAATACGCTCATCTTTCATTTCAGATCAACCTCAGATCGCTAGGATCAATAGAATTAGAGATATCCTCGAAAACCTGAAATTTCTCAAAAACAGAACAGTTTCACCTTCAAATCTTTCGCAAAAAAAAGGAATTTTTTATAAATTTCAAAAAATAACTTCTGACATATGATTTTCATGGAAAATTCCCTCATTTTTCCAATGGAATCATCAAAAAAAACCTATCTTCAATATTTCCATTAATTTCAAGTAATTTTCATAGCAAAAAAAAATAAAAATCAAGCCCTGTCCATTTTACTCCTCCTCCACCAATTTTTTTTTTTCAATAAAAAAATGAATAATATAATTTGGTAAAATCGTTGGAATCGTTGGAATTTATGCTGTATCACTAATATCCTAAAAAATATCGAATTCTTCACATTCTTGAGAGATAAAATTTCAGGTATTTCATTTTTGCCAGATGTTCTCCCTCATTCCAGCTGTATTATTATTATTATTGATTGAATTGAAGCGCATAAATGGTTACTACCTCGTGAAAGATGCTTGAAAATTTTAACTTTTCCATTAAATTTCACTGATAAATTTGATCCATACTTTTGAATTCCACAATTATGGAAAATTTTATTTTCTAAAAATTCCATCAACCCGTTCATTTTACTCAACTTATCCCGGCATTATGTGAGAGATAAATTGAATTTCGAGTTTTACTAGTGAAACAGTTTGATGTCTGACGAGTTTATTAACACCAGTAATGTAGTTTACGTTGGGTAAAACCAAGAGAGAGAGAGAGAGAGAGAGAGAGAGAGAGAGAGAGAGAGAGAGAGATAGAGAATATCGAAAGAGCCTCGTATAACGAACGAGGATTTTAGTGATGCCAGCTTTGGTGGTTAGCCAAGTGGTCTGATTAGAGCAGCACTCGGTCTCGTTAAAGCGGATCATTCCTTTCACGAGTATTAACTCCTGATAACAATAATAATGATAATAATTGCATGGTGATTGTGTGCCTTGTACCAATGGTTTTAAGCAGTCAGTCCCATGAATTATGATCACTCTTAAGTGATTAGTACGTTGTGGCCTGAAAATTCAATTTATTTTCATTTTTTTTTCTTTTTTTAAATTCAATTTATTATTGAAGAAATTTCGTGCAGATCGTGATAATACGGATATCGCTAAGAAGATTAGATTTAGAGGAAAATCTTGGCCTTTTTAGAAACTTTTATTTTGGAGGGAAAATGTGATGATTTTAAAGGGTAATCACTCTTTGAAACTGTGTACACTAAATTTTCTTATTGCAAAAATTTGAAAATTCTGGATTTTTCAGCAAAATTCATAAAAATTCATGGAATTTCTTGAAATTCATGAAAACTCATAGATTTCTATGAGAATTCAAGAGATTTCATGGAATTCTAAGAGATTTCACGATTTTTTCAAAAATAAAAATTTGATTAAAATAATGTTCAACAAGATTCAAAAATTTCTGTGACTTTTGTCAAGTTCTCAAATTGATTTTTTAAATATTGTCATTATTTATTTTAGATAAAATTTCAAAGACTTCACAGATTTGTGAGTGATTCCAAGACTTATTTCCTGATTTTATAAGATTCAAAAAACTCTAAAATTTCAGGAATCTTTGAATGAATTCTGAAATTTATTCGAGATTTCTGATTTGAATGTACACGAGATTTCACGAGTGATTAACTCCTTGAATGATTTAACGAGTATTATCGACTAACCAGTAAAGATAAATCCAGGATCTTCCTCCTGCATAACTTGTCCCTTTGCAAATGTATACGAATTACTTCTCGGTCCAGCAATACGTACAAAAGCTGGTGATAATGCTTTAGCCATGTTAATACTCCTCTCATAATTGTTTCTGTAGAAAAAAAAATAAAAAACAAAAAAAAATAATCAACTTTTTCCTCGAACACTATTCATTCTCTGGAAAACAAATAAATTTCTAAAAAATATCATTAAAACTTACGAGATGAGATCTCCAGTTAAAACAAAAGTTGGATCCAGTGTTATACTCAAAAACTTTTCGCTTGTAACTGTCAAGGGTTTTTTAATGTTAATAGAAAGTATAACTTCTTCAGCAAGTATTCCTCCATTCAAAAGAACAAGAGCAAATCCAACAAGCGAAATATTAATCGTCATTCTCTAAATTTACGTCAATTCAATTCTTCAAGTATGTTCTCTTCAATAAAAACCGATGTATTAAAAATTCAAAAGAAAAAGTTGAGAGTCAAGATTTCATAACGAAAGAATTTGAATGAAATTTTCTTGAAGATTTCAACGATTTTTTCTTTTTTTTTGATACAACTGCTCTGGCTGCTTATCAATGTCGAACTGAAGTGATTCCACCTTAAAATCTGGTTGAAAAAAAAAATAATGTAAAGCACAACAACAGTGCATGAAAAATTTCCAACGAAAAATTCCATGGCATCAATTTTTTATTTTTTTTTTGTCATCATTTTTTTATTTATTTTATTTTCCCAATCGAATTCAAGTGCGATTTTGAAATTGACATTCCGACAAAAAGAAAAAAACAAGATTGCGCAAAGAACGAGAGTGGTATCTAGGTTGACTCCCTCCTCCTCCCTCCCTCTTTCCCTGAGAATGACAGACGTCTGCACATTTTCAATTGTCAGCTGAGTGCTGCATGAAATTTCAAATGTCAAGTGTCCTACTATTATTATTTTTTCTTTTTTTTTTAATTTTTTTTTTGTATAATTTTTTTTCTGCTGGAGTAAAAAACGTGAAAATGATTGAGGACAGAAGGAAATGATGGAAATCCAATTTTTTTTTTTGGTAATTTTGATAAATCCATAATTTTATGATGACTGGAAAAATGCAATGCTTTTTTTCCATCAATTTAATAAAAAAAATAATTCCAATTGAGGGTGATTAAATAAACAAAGCAATAAATCGGTAACATCATTGACTTTTTATTAATTTCTTCATTATCTGTCGTTCAATGGTTTTAGAACTAAATAACATAAACGCATACTTCATTAACTTTGGCTTTATTAACGTTTTTTTTTTTTACTTTTTTCTCATTTAATGTCATTTTTATACTTTTTTAAAATTTTATTCATTCATGTTTTTTTTTCGGAAATTACTATTTTAATTAATTTTAAAGAGCTATAACGATTCTTACGCGGCCCCCGAATCTAGTCATTCTTGTAGAGACATTTAATGATGATTATTGGTTTTTTTCAACAATTGAGGGGCATTTATAGATGTGGTGGGAGGAAGGGGGAGAATAGACCCTTTTCTAACGAACAGTTGATTATCAACCATCTACGAAAAAACCATGTTCACCGTCTGTTGTCTGTTTTTTTAATTTCTTTTCTTAATATGAATGTGAAGTTTCATTTTTTTCAAAATTGTATTTTCTGAATTTTTTTTATTCATTTATTTTCTTACAAGTTAGATTACTTCATTTTGTTTTTTTTTTTATATCAATATATATATATATATAATATTTTGTATATTTATATATATATATCTAACAACAATATCATATTATCATCATCATCGTCAATTTTTTATCTCATCATTTCAAATGTTTACATAATATTATATTCAACAACAAACTCGCTCGTGTTCCTGTGATTTTTTTTAGCTGCTAAGCACTCTACTTTATACAAGGGTTTTTTTTTTAATCTCTATTACTTCAAAATCAAAAATTAATCTTTTTTTTTTTTTCTTTAAGTTTAACTTTTTGTATCCACTTAGACTCGTCTTTCTATCACGATTTTTTTTTTTTTTGAATGATTCTTTTTTTCATCTCGTGAAAAGAGATGGAATGAGCAAATTTCGTGCGATTTTTTTTTTTTCGTACGTGTTGAACGTGCGAGAGATTTTTTATTACATTGCTTGGGTATTTTTTTGATCGATTGAATTGTCGCTTCGCTCTCTGGATTTTAACGATCGATTTTCAATTCCGAAGATGCTATGTCACGAATTATTTATGCTGTGATATTGAGTGGAATAGGTTTAGAGAAAAATTTTTCAGAGATAATAAAGTTGATGGATTCTTTGAATTTTGTTAGATGTTTTTTTTTTTTTTTATTGAAGAGAATGGGATATTTGTGCTTGAAATTCATGGACTGCAATTAATTTTACTGTGAGAATTTCAGAGATAGCAGCCAATAAAAATGGAGTGTTCCATTGTTTTGTGAATCTCAAAAATAAATGGTTCAGATTCAATTAAATCCGAATTTAAACACAAATTTCCCGATATCATCACTTTTTTCCTTCTACAAAATAAAAAAATACTTTGAGAGGATTGAAAAAAAAGAGATTTTCAAGTTTTTTTTTTTTTGAGATTTTAGTATTTTTTTTATCTTCTCTTTTTTTATTCTTCTTATTTCAAATAAGTTTAACAATAATTATTACTCATCGCAATTAACAACATAAAAATCGCACCATTTAGCTCTACGATGTAATTAATTATTATTATTAGAAAATTTCAAGTTTTTTTTCCATATCTCACCAAAAAACAAATTTCGGCAGTTAGAAAAAGAACAACAATTTTTCATTAATCTCAACTTTTCATTTTTTGTTTTTTTTTCAAAAGAAAAAATTCTCACCAAAATCTTTATCATTTTTTCACTCTTGCACCTTTTTTTTTTAATAAATCATACTCTCACGTACAAAGCTAAAGCCTAATTTTTTTTGTCAAGGAATTTTTTATTTTTTTTTCTCTCAATAATATAATTCACATCTTAAAGTCTAATTCACCTCACTACTTCATAATAATGTTTTTTTTTTATGTATAATACGCATAATGATCATTCATCAACGTAGTAATAACTTGTTTTTTTTTTTTTTTCATTCTTTTTCCCCCAACTTTTTTCCTCTGAATTTCATAATCATTATTCAATAATGCTCAATAATTTTTATTAAGATTATTATTTTTTATTAACTTTATAATGCGTTGTGTCGTTGTCTCTGAATAGTCATACATTGTTATTTTTTCTGTTATCATTATCATTATTACTATTATTATTTGTATTTCATTTTATTTTGAATGTCAGTGAATTTTTAATTCGCATAATTTGTGAGTTTCTCCCAAAAAATCCCACAAATTGTCGAAAAAAAACCATCAAAACTGCATTTTTTTTCCTCATTTATTTATTAAATTTTATGGTCATTTACTAAAAATTCTTAACTCTCACGTTTTTCATTCAATCAATTAATTTTCTTCAAATTGTCACATTTTCCAATCAATTTCGAAAATTCGTATCTTTTTTTTAAACTTTTTCCTTGAGAAAATTATTTACATAGAAAATAAATCTTCAGTTCTTTCAATGAATTTTCCAACTTTAACGTAACTTTTTCTTTTTTTCATTCATTTTTTATCATTTCATCTAGAATTTTTTTGTCCCCAATATTTCAACGATTTTCCAACTATTCATTTTTTTCCACTGCTTTTTTTTATTGCCACAATTTCATATCTTTTTTTTTCTGACGTAATACTCATTCTTTGAGCCTCGAAATGGCCAAACTTTTCGGGCAAACGTCACAAAAAAAACTTGAACTGGTTCAGTTGAGTTTACAAAGATTGAACATTAAAAAAAAAAATCAATTACAGAAGTTTTCTTTTTTTTTCTTTTTCCTTTACTTCAATATAATTTTCTATTTTTCATTGAAACCTACAAAACATGAATCGAATAACGCGTAAGTTAATTGTAATTTTTAGTTTATTTTCAATTTCATTTTCTTTTTATATATATCACGTGCCACATTGCCTAATTAGGCCTCATAGGGTGGCTGTATTTTTTTTTTAAGTATTTAATCATTAATTTTTCAATTTTTCAAAGTGAAGGGAGTAAATGTTTGAATTGGCGCATTACAGATATAGCGATGGTATATTTGAGAAAACACAATCAGTTACTTTTTTTTTTCATTTATTTATTTATTCATCCATCGATTTTAATCGATGTCAGACAGTTGGATAGAAATAAAGCGTCGAGCTGAGTTGATGAATCGATCGTGAGACGCGAATTATCGAAAACTTGAGGAAGGCAGATATTTTTTATTTTCTTCTCAATTTTTTTTCCCCTTTTTTTTGTAATTATTTTACACGTTAAGGTAATTAATAAATGGAGTTCAATCGAATTAGGCCGCAGTGAGCGTTTGAACGGGCTATCGATTCTCGAATCGTGGCATCCATTTGTATAATCTTGATTTTATTTTTGTAAACACACAAAATTCATTAGTGATGAGATAAAACGAGATGCGTTTCATTTCCGTTTAATTATGGAGAATGAAAAGCGAGATGAATCAATTCAACAGTTATTTCTTGATTTTTATCTCGAAATTGTTGACGTTATACAGATTTTTCGATGTAACTCTTTCATGTTGAGCAGAAAAAGACCTACAAAAAAGATTTTTTTGAAGAAACTCGACATTTTAAGGGAGTATTCTATTTTGAATGCTAAAAAAAGCTGTTCTTGTGAATTTTTCGAGAAATTAATAAGAAAAATTGAGGCATTGTGTTCGAATGATGTTTTTGTGTATACAAAGTGCATAAAACACATGAAATTTTTTTAAAATGTATCTCAAGAGTTTATTTGTTAAGCCTAATAAACCCTACATCAATGTCTTCATTGATAATCCCATGAAAAATTTACGGAAATAGCTTTTTTCGAGTTTTTGAAGTAGAATATTGTCTTAACTGATTCTCGAGATATTAAAAAAAAAATCAACAATTAAAAAGTGACTCATCTTATTTCTATCTTTTTCATTGAGAAATCTCTTTTTATATCTCATCACCAATAAAATCTATTTGTCGTAGAGAATTGTTTTTTTTTTTTCATTTGGTAGACCGATTAAAGCGTGCGCGATATATAGAAATACGAGATTTTACACTGGAAGAAAAAGAAATTGATCCAGATGATTTTTATTGACATTAATATCGCAATAAAAAATTCAATTTTTTTTTCCTCCGTGTAATCGAAGGTGCAGACATTGCCTCATTGCACATTCAGCCATTAACATTATCATTTTTTTTAAAACTCATTTTTGTTAACATCGACAGATTTTGTCTTTTTTTTTTATTTTTATCTTCTATATTCTTTTTCCTTCTTTTTGAATATCAAGAAACAACAACGACATACGGCATTAACCAGCATTATAACAGTTAGCGTAATAGCAGCATCGCAATTCTCATTGAATTGTTTTTCATGATTTTTTTTTTCTATGCAAGACGAAGATTAAGTAGACACAAACGCTGTTTCTTCAATTCAAATTTTCTCCTTTTTATTGTTTTTTTGAATTTTATTTATTTTTTTCTTTTAAATAATTTTTTAACATACAAATCTATGCAGCACACTGCGTAGATAAGACAGTAATTTCTACCGTTCAGCTAAAACGCTTCAATTAATTAAATTCCAAGTGATAATTTTGATTTGAAAAAAAAAAAAAATTAACGTTGGAATTTAATTGAAATGATTTGGAAATAGATATACACACACATGCACGTAGAAACATCGAAGGTGCGAGAACAAGAGAGGAAAAGATTTTTTGCTAATTAATATATAATGTAATTTTTTTTTCTCATATTATTGAAGAAAATTTTTTATTGCTCTGTTTCATTATTATTATCGCTTTCAATTTCTCTTTATTAATTCGAAAATTCTATATATATTGTTTTTTTTTTCAAACTTTTTGTTACCGAGGGTCTTTTCCAGGGAGAGAAGAGTAAAGATATATATTTATATATATATATATATATATATATGTATATGGCAGGACCCTCCGTTTTGTTTAATTTTAATTCAAGTGATATTTCAATGATTAAATTACATTTAATTGATTTTCATCTCTCCGAGAAAACAGAACACAAAAAGAAAATTATTGCGATCGCCCAGCTAATTAAATATACATCTTTGGATTATAATTCTTCGTAATTTGTTTTAATTATTTTTTCTTCTTTTATTTAGTTTTCTTTGGTTTAATTGAGTAATTGACTTTGAGTAATATCGCATTGGGTTTTAATTCGCGGGACCAGAAGGGTTTTAACACTCGTTTTACATTTTTTATTTTCTCTTTCGTTATTCAGGAGTGGAGAGAAGAGATTCATTTTTTATTTCAATTTTTTCCCATCCAATTTTTTTATTTTTTTTTTTCAAGTTTTCGCCGATTAAGAGAGGACGAATTTGGGGAATATGAGATACTTTTTTTTCTTTGCAAATTGAGCGAAAAAGAAATTTAATGATTTAAAAACATAATTTGGATTAGGATTTTTTTCCTTCGAATTTATCCTTGAAATACTGTGATTAATTATCACAGTAATCTCTTTGCCCGCGAAATTCAAATAAAATTAGTGTGTAGAGGAGTCATTTAACCTGACCTAATTCCATTTTTTCTTTATTAAAACCCTGCATGATTAATTGTAGATAATAAAAAAATATATGTTTTTGTGTTCGTGATATAGAGAAATAGAGAGGTGATAGAAGAGGGGTGGAGTGGAGGGTGAGTGGGGGGAGAGGGGGAGTGATGAAAAAATATGTCAATGTGTGCATAAATGTTTTGTGTTTTATTTATATCAAACTTTCTTACTTGTTCTCTCGTTCACTTTATCTCTCTTAGTCACAGGAAAAATGACTCGTTTATATATTTTCTCTCTTTTTTTAGAATATCTCAGGAATTATTTAGAGATATGAGATCTTTGGCTCTACAAAAAAAGGGTGAAAGTGAGAATTCTTGTCTCTCGCTTTAATCTCGAGATATTTGAAGACAATTGAATTCTAAAAAGAAAAAAATCAGTTTATCTCGTTAAATAAGATTGAAGCTGTTTATTTTTTTTTTTTTGAGTATATCTTGAAATTTAGGGGGGAATAGAGAAATTTTCATTGAAATCTTTTTCAAAGAGAAAATTCAGGCCTACAAAAAAATAATCATGAAAATTTCCGTATCTCTCCTAGATTTACAAGATATTTTGACATTTTTGAGGAACCGAATGCAACAATAAGTTCATTCGAATTTACCGCTTGAATTAAGCGCGAAGTGAGAGGGGGGGGGGGGGGATCTGAAGTTTTTGTGTTTGGGGCAGATGTTAAATTGGGTAACGAAAGGAGGACACGAGCCAGCAGAGCGACATAGACAGACAAGCTTTTAAAGTTTACACTTATACATGCAACATTGAGATTTTTTTATTTTATTTTATTTCTTTTTTTTTTTTCTTTAAGCACGGAGAAGTACACAGTTATTTTATAAAAATAAATTGCTCAATAAATTGTGATAAAAAAAGATAGATGGAGAAAGAGACAGAGGTTGATTTATAATTGAAGGAAAAGAAGATTATTTTTTTTTTTTGTTTCATTACACTCTTTTTGTGGTAGTGGTGGATGGACGCGCCAATTCGAGGATGCTGTTTTCCGTCCAAACGTGAGAGTGCCGCTCTTGGAAAGAGACAAATAAAATCAGGGAAGGGATAGTCGAGGAGGATAATAGTCGAATTAAGGGGGGACCACGGTGAAATTGAAAAGTCTTTGGTTGATGGGTGGATCCATTGAGTGACATTTGGCGCACGATGGAGTTTCTCAAAAAACCTAAAAAATGTTGAACACAAACCACTTTGCCCCGTATTTCAAGATGAAACATCATTATTAGGCTTTATCTTAATAATGCCCCATGGACCACAATAATGATCCAATTGGGATTTACTTTTTCAAATTTTTATTAGCCTCCCAAATATGAAATTGGGTATCAGTTCTATATTACAGATTATCGATCACTAGATAATGAATTTTTCTCAATTCAAGGAATTTTTCTCAATTGAAAAAATTTCGAGCAAAGAATGAGTGAAGGAAAAAAAATTTATTTTCTCTTAATCTATAATCTGTAATGTAGAACGGATACCCAATTTCATCCTCGAAAGGCTAACGAATGTTTGAAAAAAAAAGGAAATCTGAATCGGATCAAGGTTGTGGTCCATGGGGCATTATTAAGATAAAACCGAATAATTACGTTTTATCTTGAAATACGGGGCAAAATGGATTGTTCAACATTTTTCAGCTTTCTTGACACATCCCATCGTGTGCGAAATGTCCCTCGATGGATCCCTTCATCCACCGAAGACTTTTGAATTTCACCGTGGTCTACCCTTAAATTGATTGACAGAGCGGCCAATGATTGATAATTTAGGGGAGAAAATTTAGGAGCAAAAAAGGAGCCTCATAAAGCTTTAGTTATCTTTGTTATCCTCATAATTCTCATTTTCTTTTTTTCATATTTAATTCCGCGAAAGTTTGAACAACGTTGCAAAACAGCGTTGAAATTAAAAAAATACACTTTTTTTTCTTCATCAATCGTTCATACAAAAATGACATTTATTTTTTTAAATTTTTTTTCTATGTTTTTTTTTTCATCTTTTTTTCATTACTTCAAAATTTCATTTTTATTTTCATTTCATCGTCACACACGAAAACGGTTTTTTTTTGTCCCCTTTTCGATTAATCACTCTTACTTTCTTTCAGTATCAATTGATATAATTGTTGAATTTTCTTCATAATTCTTTCATGTTTTTATTGGATAAAATTTTCATCACGAAGTGCCAAAAAAACTAAAAAGAAAAAAAAATCATCACTCGTGGCAGGCAAAACGTTCGACGCATTTTTTCTTTAATCGTATGTAATTTATTCATTTTTTCCTTTCATTCTCCTCTCTTTTTTTAATTATATTTATGTATTTATATTGTAGATATATAAGGCATGCATCACTTGCACGTTGGTCGTTGCCTCCAATTTACAATTATAGTATATTTTGTTTTTGTTTTTTTTTCATGAATTTTTTATTTTTTTTTCAAACAATTCCAATTACGTGGACTACAAGCGTTGCGTAATTTAACACTCAACTATTTATAATAACTTTAACAAATGTAAACGCAACATTTTTAGACCACATATTAGTAGAATTATTATTATTATTATTATTATTTTTCATTTATTTATTCGTTTTGTTCATTCCTTTTTTTATTAGATCACTGCAAATGTGAGACAGAGACCATCGAGCTCAGCTCACGTGGATAATTTAACTTTGTCGTGATGTGATCATTTTTTGAATTACTCAAATCCTCTCGAAAAAAACACACGCGCTCAATAAATCAACGCAAAACAATTTTTATTAATTATTAATTTTTTTTTCTTTTTTTTTTAAGTTTTTTTTTCTCCAAAATTCTCTATCAATCAAAATATTCTTAATTTAATTTTTAAGAAAAGGCAAAAAAATCAACAATAAATAAAATATTCACACTTCTAATCAACTCACACACACACACACACACACATACACACAAGGCTCACGTCCCCTGGCTCTATGTCCCTAACTACGTGTTTAATATTCCCCATTTTTTTTTTGCTTTTTTTATTCAATCTCTTTTAATTAACGCTAATTTTTTTTTTTCATTTTTTTTTAAATCGTTATTATTCAAACAGCCGTCGTACGGTTCAACAACTACATAACTCCGTTCTATTCGGTAGTTTACTATCCGTAATTCACTATAAACTTAAGTACTAATTTTTTTTTTCATTTTTTTTTCTCTTCATTATTATTAATTCATTATTAATTTATTTAAATTGTTTCTCTCTTCTCACTTCTGCTGTTCATTTTTTAATTTTATTTTTCTCTATTTTTCAGGGAATTCAGTCATTGTCCATGGGTTTTTCGTTGATCTTTCTCCTATCATAATTCGCATTATGACGATGATATTCATTTATTTAGCATGATTAATCCTCATTGAAATTTAATTAGACTGAAAAATCTCGTCTTTTGTAATGAAAAAAAAAAATCGTCAATTCTGCCTGACACTGTCTGGATTCTGCAGAAAAATGCAGCTTTTTTTGTTGTTGTTTTTGTTTGTTCATCTCAAGTATGACTTCAGGATGCGCGCGTGAGGATGATGGCAAAAGATAGAAATAACAGGATGAATGAAGTGAAAAAGAAAAAAAAAGAAGAGAAGTACAAAGCAGACGGCATTCATTCAGTCCTGAAAACAATGAGCTTCCTTCATCAATGGATAGACGCTTTTACGTAGAGTAATTGAACCAGTAATTTGCAGAAAAAGTCCTTCGGGGCCTTTCACAATTCCTTTCTTCCTTATCCTCCATTTTGTATTCTTTTATTCCCAATTTTTTTCATACTTTCTCCTCATTGCCCGTTTTTTTCTTCCTTTTTTTTTTCTGCTTTTCCTCTAACGTAAAAAATAGTTTTTCTCGCTGGAATCTCTTCCATTTGTCACAAAATAAAAGGATTTTCTTCTCAAGGATATTGGACATGGTTCGATCCAATGTAAAAGTGATCCTCCACACGATTTGAAGAGACGAGAGGTGGCGTAAGCCAAGACCAATTTCCAACGAATACTCTACTTTTTTTTTTCTTTTGGCTCCATCTCAAATTCCCCGAGATGATCCACGTGTCTGTATGAAAGAATGCGTGATCAGAATTTTCACAGAATTTGACTCTAAAAATCACAGTTTCTTCATCTTTTTTTTTTGTCTTTCCTGTTGAGTGTGTGAAGAAATTCTTCTTTCGTTTATAAATTCGACAATTTTATTGGTGAAACGATGACTGCATTCCCTGATGCTCTTTACGTATTCGAACCTCTTCTTTTTTTTTTACCAATTTTCATGATGATTTCTCTATGAATCGTGTTTTCTCAGTGATTTTTTTTTTTTTTATTTCCTTCTATCCCGCGCAATTCAACTAATTTCCAGTGTGTTGTCTGACTATACTCGTACTGTGTTCCCTCGGTAGCCCCATGGGATACTACCACCCGTTACAATGACAAATATATGTCATTGATAATTTATTAATCTGGTTGACTCATTGCAGGCTACATCTGCTCTCAATCTGGGTTTTGATCTCTGTCACGTGGGTTTCGAGTGTTTGTTTGAGCTCTGGAATTTCAAGAGAGGAAAATAAAGAGAGTCAATAACCCGGTGATAACATTTTTTAAATTTCTATGAATAGTAATAGTTGCTTGATTCCTATGATTCTATGATTTTTAAGAATTTTTTTGGTTTTTAGAACCGTCTTTTTTTTTTAATAATTTCAATGATGTAATAATGATTTGATTTTTTATGCTCAAATTCAGTCATTTATTTGAAATGAAAAATTTATTTTCGATTTTTCGAACAATAATAACATTAAGAGATCTGTTCATTCACTGGATCTATACTTTAGACATCGAAAAATGTCACAAATATAAACTACGTACAAATAATAAAAGGTAAAAAATCGAAAATTGTAAAAAAATTAACAATTAAAATTCTATTATTTTTAATTTATCATCATATTTTCTTTTACAAAAGGTTTGAACTTGAAAGACTACACACATATGAACATATATTATGAAGACCTTATAAACTCTTTATAAAGTCTTTGTAAAGTCTTTATAAAAAAGTTTCAATTCCTTATGAATAAATATTCTTTATGAAGCACTTTTGTACGTTTACTGAGAGAAAAATAGTGGGAAAATGGACAAATATTGATGTCATTGGTCCTGAGCAAATATTTTTTTGAAGTAATTGAAAAGAATTGCTGAATTCACTGAATTTGGATAATTCGAAAAGATTAACTAGTTAAATTTACTAAATTCGGTGAATAAGACTTTTTTGATTATTTCAAAAAAATATTTTCTAATAACCAATAACATCAATATTTAATTGTCTTCAGAATTTTTTTTTTTTCTAAGGATAAAGTAACTTTATTGTTTAAATAGAAGAAAGACATGTTTTATTGTAATAATTCGAATATAATTGTAAATATCGGAATTTTCCAGTGTATTTCAACTGTCTGATGAGAATTTCAGAACGAAATCGAAACGTCGGGAATAAATTTCTCGGTTTAAAATTAAATCTTTGTCTTAGAAACAAAGAAGCGTAAGTGCTATGTTAATACACAGGACTTACGCCCCTTTGTTTCTAAAGCGATGAAATAAATGACAGAAAATTTGAGCAAGACCGATATAGTCATTATTACATCATTAAAATTATAAATAATAATGAGAAGAAAATTTTGTACACCAAAAATAGTTTAAATTGAATTTTTCAATGATTTTTTAATGAAAAAATGAAAACTGTAAAATATTTATACTTTAATACAAATTGAATAGCACAATGAATTGAGAATGAACAAATATTGAATTTGGTTGAAATTGTTGCGTGAATTTTGAAAACCAGTAATGAGTTATGTAGTATAAAATTGAAATGAGTTATTTCATGTAAATTTCGTGAGAAAATTTGAATACCATCATGGTAATACAATATTGGAATTACTTCTATTATTTCCATTTTCATGAATGTTGATTCATATACTTCAATGTATTTTCATTGAACGAATGTGAATTACGTTGATGAAACAAATTTAAATTCTATACTAATGAAAATGTCCATGTTAACAAGAATTTTTATTCAATTTATTTCATTTAAAAAAAACATGATTTTATTGACAAAAAAAGATGATACACTCACTCGTAAACTCATCCTGCTCTTCAGCTTCAGCCTCAGCAGCAAGTTCCTCGGGTGTTTTTTTCTTACGCATCAGTGGATTTGGCTCCTCCTGTGGAATTTCTTGTATTTCTTCCCTCTTTTTTATATTGTACTGCAATCATTAATTAAAAAAAAAACATGGCATAACTCCTTTTTCTAAAAATTTTAATTTTAGATTTTTTAGTGTTTTTTTTTATTTTTCAATTGTTTTTTTTTTCAGTTTTTTAATTTAATTTCTGGTAGTTTACTTGCAAAACGACTTTTCTTAGGAATTTCGAAAATATTGAAATTTAAAATAAGGAAAAGTGCCTTACATTAAATTTAAAAAAAGACATTCTTCTGCTGATTGCTAACATAACAATGAAAATCTGCAGAATTAAGATGTATGAGATCAATTAAATTAAGAAAAAAAACGCGTAGTTTCTTGTATGTATCGAGAACCGTTCTAGTAATTTTTTTCAAAAATGAAGATATGATGGGTCAAGAAAAAAAAAATTGAAAAAAATCTTTAAATTTTTCAAATGCTTCGTTCCGAAGATTTTTATTTTTAAAGTTTAAATTATGTCGTCGTCTTAGAAACAAAGGGGTGCAAGTTCTATGCATATAAATGGTACTTACGCCCATTTGTTTCTAAGATGACAATGTTCAAGAAGCCTATACTTCTGACTACGACGGTCGCGAGTAAATTACGTTAAATGACATTGAACTATTCAAAATTCCTGATAAAAAATATTACAATTGAGAAATTGTCGCGATTGGTTTAAAACGAAAGATAAAATAGTGGCCCAGGAGTTCATAGAGCTAATTAATCCCCCATGAATTTGATCACAGGGAGCCCAGTGGTGCCAAGCCCCGGGTGCCATTAAATTGCCCCCCCCCCTCCCTCTCACCCTTCTCCCTTTCATATAGAGGCAGGCCCTGAGGGTGGAGAAAGTGAGCTGGGTTTGGTACGTTATCAATAATTAATTTGAAAGCTATGATCGAAGGTAAGAGACCAGGACGATGAAAGCACGATCGTACATTCAATGTGGTCTAGGGCATCGATTTTACACTTGAAACAAGAAACTTTACTAATGGCAAAGACGTAGGAGGAAACTTGGACATCCAGACACGACTCACTAAACTGGTTGAAACTCTGGATGGAGAGCCTTTTTGGGTGAGTGAAGAGTTAAGAATTTAATGATGTCACTTGTGTTGAATGTATTTGGGGACTGAGTTGAAGTGGCTTTTGCAATTAGCTTTTTTATTTTTATAATGTCGATACCACCAAGAAAAAAATTTTATTCTATAGTTTGAGTAGATATAGTTTCTTATAATTACTTATATTGCTATGATATATATGCAGTTATATCTGCCAATTTTTTATTTTTTAAATAATTTATCCAGTTATAATAAAAGTTATATTTTAGTATAACTCTCATTATTTTGAAGAAGAAACTGTATTTTGTTAGCGCTCACTGAGATAATTCTCTCAACGACTCAGTTTTGGGTTCAGAATTTATAATAAAAATCATAATAAAACGTTATAATTATAGTTTTAGAATCCAGATTTGAAGACCAAATTATATCCTAGAAATATACGAAAACAGCAAATTATCGCATATCTTGGAGTTATTTTTTCTTATGATCTACAATCTCTCTCTGCTCATATTTGAGGATATAATTTCAGCTATTCATTGTTTCTATACGTTCGATAAATTTAATGGAGAGTATTTTTGAGATATCTTTGAAACTATTAGATTCACGAGAGAACGAGATTATCGAGAAAAAAATTCTTTTAGAGAATTAAATTATTGTATATCCACTCCTTCCAACCGGGTTCTTCCTCCCCAGGTACCTTTACTTTTCCCCAAGCTACACCTCGTGAACACCAAATGTTCAGTTTCGTTACTTCATTTTTCCTTTTTGCTGCCGAATGCAAACTATGCAATCATCCAAGTTTTCGATTGTAATTTTTTCAACAGAAGATACTTGAAATGATCTGAATAGAGAAAAAATGATGATTTTAGCGCATGTCTGTGTGTGTGTATGTTTGTGTGTGCATAAAGCAAAACGGTATTATAGAAAAATTCCATATTTTGTAGAAAACTTCGTCTCGATGAACTATATTTTTTAAGTTTCTTTTGAAGAAAATCTGATCGGTACTTTTTGAGATATGTCCATTTTTTAAAAATCAGTTTTTAACAGAATTTCTGGAAACAGTTAGATGCCTGTGAATTTTGAGCTTATTTGTAGGATTAGTTCTCGAGTTATTGGCGTTTTAATGAATTTTTCAAAATTTGATGATGGTTTGAAAAAAAGTTGTATCACTTCTGTTCAGCAGCATATTGCTCAAGTATCAGCAGAAAAAGCTATATCGCTTGGACAGCAATACTATTATCCACTTGTTAATATCATACGAATTTCCTTACCAGAGAGGAAATTACCGACTTCTGGCAATTCGAGGCATTCGTGAAAATTTTGTTTAATCATCTTCCATTCATTTTTTTTTATTAATCACCAGACAAGATTAATTACTGAAAAAAAATGATCAATGTTCATGAGAAATTAGTTCTCATTACTTTCCCCATTTTTCCCCTCTAAAAAATGAATTTATCTTCAAAATAACAAAGCCCACTAATTACTTCATCAATTTGCAGATAAAAAGTGAATAAAAACTATGATATTCATTTTTTTTTCATTCACCAAATTAATTCACACAAAGTTCAATAATATTTTCATATACTGAATAAAGTTTTTCGCCCGTAAGTTCAATGAATTCTCGCGTATAACATTTGTATTACACTTCGAGTAATGAATTCAAATGTACTCAGTGAAGTACGAGATAACAATCCTAGCCCACATGGAGTCATTCAGATTTCCCCAGAATTTAACGTTAGATCATAGAAACCAGTGTGGATAGTTAAAGTCTGAATTAGCTTATAGCCATTTTGAATTCAAACTGGTGAATTGGATACTGTAACGTTGCTTTTACGAGGCTCTTGTGCAAGATTATACTACCTTCTACGTCCTAGATAATACTGTGAAACAACGTTGACGCGTATTTCCATTATTACCCATATCCTGTATCGCTTATCATAGACATGTGTGTTATACTTGAAAATTTCTCCACCTGGTGCTGCAGTTAAACTTCCTACTTCGATTTCACGAAATCAAGTTTTTATTTAGTTTGAATATGTGAAATAATTAAAATAATTGATGTAATTATCTATTGTAGACCAATTAAACAGTAGGGGAGACTGGAGCAGAATGGACCAGCGTGTCAGAATGATTCGGGATTTCTTTTGAGAGTGAAGGGCTCTTTAAAAAAATTTCAAAAAATTCACTAACAATTCCCACATATAGGAGCATTTTCTCAAATTTTTTCAGATTTTTCCACAGAGTGCTTCACTCTAAAAAAAATCATCAATCATGTTGCCCTGTCGGTCCATTTTGCCCCAGTTTCCCCTATTATTTATATAAGCGCATACACTTATATGTAGTAGTAGTAGTAGTATTTATTCATCTTTGTATGACCTCTCGGCCTTTTACAACTTTTCAACCCTTTCCCTCCCCTTAATTACTATACTGTATAACGATGTGTTGCCGTTGTTACAACGGTTCACACTTATATGAATAAACAAAATTCACTTGGTTGCAGAAAATTTATTTTACTCGAGATAATTTCGATTTTTTAAATAGAGAAATTACAAAGGTTTCAAAAAAAATTTCTTTTAATAAATAAATAAAATAAATGTATAATCTGTACATATTTAGCAGAATAAATCGTATGGTTTGAAACGCATTGAAGAATTAGAAAAAAAAAACAATGTATTTGAAATAGAATGCTCCGATTTCATCGTCTTAGAAGCAAGAAGGCATATATCCAAAAAAAAAAAATTCAAAATGTTTTTCACGACATAATCAACAAAAGTAACGAGAAAATGGCACTTACGCCCTTCTCTTTTTAGGGCAGTGGTTTATGTGTATGGACCGGAGAAAGAGAGTGAGTGAAGTTTTTCTAGAAAAGTTTATGCAAACATGTACAAAGCGTAAATATACAACCGATAGAGAGGAAACTAGAAAGCGAAACATAGGGCTTTTTGTTCTGTGAGAACAAGTCACTCTTTTCGTCACTCTGCAGCAGCGTTGGCAGATTAGAAAAAGAGTTTGGGTACTAGGGCAATAAAATTATGGTACATTGCTGAACAATATGATAGATGAAATGAATAGATATATCTCGATGATCGAAAGCACCAAATTCAAATTTGATTTTAAAAAAACGTGGGATTCAATCTTATTTAAGTGAAATGATTTGTGAATTTTGAATAATCCAACAATTGAGCAAAAAATTACTGATTTTTCAGAAAAATGTGGGCGAAAAGTGTTACCGGAGTGCAATTCAGGAAAAAATCTGAGAAAATTCTAAAAAATCTTGAAATGTTTCGTAAATGATTTTTTTTCCGGAAATTCCTGAGAATTCTAGAAAATCTTACAATTCAGAAGTTAAAAAATGATCATTTCCGAGAAAATATCAGCAAGACAAGGTTTCCGAAGGTCAATTTGGAGAATTTCCGAAAATTATGAAAAAATAAAAAAAAATGTGATTTTTCTTCCAAAATTTTCATCTGATAGTTCAAACGCTATACAATTGCAATCGACGAGCTGTCGAGCTAGAAGAAAGTGCGCTTATATTCAGCGTTCGAGTGAGGAAGAAGAAAAGACATTCAATACAAATCGAGTAAAATTTTCAGAAATATTATGATTAGTTTTATTGTTAAAATTATGGTAGATTGCGTTATTGTGGTACCATGAGGATGGTAGATTTCCCAACTGTCGAAATAATGGAACATCTACCTCTATTGTGATAAGAATGCCAAAACTGTCTGCAGTTAATTCTTTGATAGCTCTTAACCACTAAAAACGACAGAAGAATGGAAAGCTCTAATTAATGCTCTTCTTGAATTCTGCGTTTTCTTTCACGACCTCCATAGTTCGATGAATTTTGATTTTGAGGAGCTTGTCTAGAGGCCTTTCCTCTGATGAAAACATTTGATTCAGTAAAGCTCAGATGGTCTTGCTTTATAGAAAAAAAAAATTGTCTAAATTTTATTTACTTCCCTTTAAATTACAACTTTGTAGAAGGAGACATTAATGCAAGTACTTTACGGTCAGTAATTTAAACGAATGCTACATTTTTTGCCCTCTCGAATGAGCTTTTTTTTCACTCACTCCCCCTTTTTTTTTCCTTTGAAACTGTGTAATTAGGAAACAAATTTCTACGTATGCGTGTGGAAAATTCCGCATTGCAGACAACAAGGACAAATGATAATGTGTGGGGCTACCAGTCCCCCCCCCCCACCATTTTTTTCTCTATTTAACCACTTTTGAGAGTTCGTTAAATTAAATTATGCCAATTAGATTAAATTTTAATTTAATATATGAGTTATGTGCGTCAGCATCGGCCAACTCTCGAGTGTTGAATGATATTGCGACACTCCATATTCTCGAGATATATATAAATATGTATATATATATATTTTCATACATTTCCCGAGTAAACGAGGTCATTTTTCGCCCTATCAAATCTCTTGAGTGATTCGATATCGAAAAAGCATCTCTTTAAAGTGTGAAAATATTCAAAGTTTGAGTTATTCACTGACATTCATCTCAGATTTCAATTTGAAGAGTCAACGATACGAATTTTATTTCTCCATGCCTCTTCACACATTTTCAGCCACTGCAAAAACAAATTAGGAGAAAAAGAAAAAGGGATCAAAATGGAAATAAAATTCTTTCAAATGTGTTGCAGGTAAATGATGGGTGGAAAAAAAAATTGTGGAAAAATTCCAACATTCGACAGATTGAAATGACCGATGCAGAAATAATTGATTCAGCATTGAGGCTATACCAGCCAATTTCCTCCTGTACATTCCACCACAAATTTTATTTGAAAAAAAAAAATCCATTAAAATGAGAGCGAAAGAATTTGGATAAAATGATTAAATAAAAATTGGAGAATAATCATTTTCAATTTTACCAGGAAAAAATATTCACAATGGGATTAAATTTTGGATAAAAGGAGAGGGATATTCCCACTCATTGGATCTGTTCAAGTGTTTGGATGAATAAATAAAAATATATCGAATGAACTAAAATTGTTAGAACTGCGGTTAATTTACAAGTGCATATGTCCCGGGTAGAGCACGAATCTACATGCTTTGAGTGGTATTAATTAACGTCAGGTTCAGTGCATTCAACGTTTGATGCTGCTTACGAGTATTCGACCTCATTTAGCATTATCTCTTCTCCTCTGATGTCAAGCTAGATAGATGGGCTTTGAATAATCGTTGATTCTGGAATGTTTAACGCATTTAACACTCTACAATATAACATCAGCAAGATTTATATGATTTTCGGTAAATATGTTGACGCTGCAACGAATTCAGCATTTATTAATTGCCGCTGTTGACGAGGTTCTGGGAACATGAATATTTTCCATGAAAACATGACATAATTCTTTAATTATTATTGTTTATAAAATTTCAGTGACGAATTGATTTTTTCAGGAATATTGCAAATTATTATTATATAATTCTGTGATACAAATGAAGACTTTGACAAACTTTTTTTCTTTGATTCTTCAATTAATTATACATGCATTTTTATCTATTGGGTGTTTTTCCAAATTGATGAACAACTATTCCGTGTTTTATGGAATAATAGTGAAAGAATCGGGAAAAAATAGAAAAAAAAATACAAATTTTCTGTGGTTTATCTTCCTCTCCTATGGTTATATATATACATATATATACATATACTACTCATAACGATACAGGTAAGACATTACCACATTTTCATCGAAATTTTCAATATCCCCCCCTCCTTCCCTTCCCTCTAGTTGCAAAATCACTTGTGATTAGGGCCGAGACATCGCTGTACGGTTTGATCCACGCCGAAGTTGCCTTTGAATTGAACACATTCTGAATGATTATGAATGTTAAACTGACATTTATAAACGTCAAACTGATTTTATGAGCGTTCAAAACTCTTAGGGGAACTTCCAGAGGAACTTTTAAGAGAAGTTCCAGGGGAACTTTTCAGGGAACTTGTAGAGTGACTCATCACGATGAATAAAAAAATCCAAATGTTGATGAATTCTTTAAATTATGAAGAAACCCGAATTCTTTAACGTTTCAACGGTTTCTTCAACGTTTATAAATGTCAATTTAGCATTAATAACCATTTAAAATGGGTTTGATTCATAGGAAACTTCAGCCTAGATCAAACTTTACATCAACGTCTCGGCCCTACTTATCATTGACTTATTATGATGTTCAATTATTCAAAATTGACTGTAATAATAATTTTTTTTTGGGTTTCTCCCAGATTTCTTGAATATTATTCTGTTGAATACACTAAAAAACTGATTCGTTTGACTGAAACGAGCCTCGTTCACTGTTAACGGTAGTCAGAATGGTAACCAAACTAATAATCTTTAATATTTAACGAATGGTTCGTTTGCTGCAGGGTTCTTTTCAGCACTTTTCCCTACTCCACACATCATTATTTTTCACAAACCACTTGAATATACTGTACCCATTATGTTGAATATGTGTCAAAGCCCAAGGGCTGATACTATGTAAAAAAATTCTTAATTACGCATTGTATAAAATTTTTATATCTTTGTCATGTTGATTAATGTTAATCAAACCTTTAATGTCGTAATATTGAATGGTTCGTTTAGGGGGCTTCGACTGAGACAGATGGGCTCAATAATTCGAATTACCCAAAATGTACTGTTTTTGACGAAAAAAATGAATTTTCATGAAAATAATTAAAATAAAGGACTTTAACTAGGGAAAAAACATCCAAGTAGAAATGCCGATTGTATCAGCCCATCATAATGCCTCAACTGCATTTTCGTTGATATTTAACGAATACGCTGTTAAAGGATCACGGAAGACCCAGTAAATTTTGAATTTTCAAATCCATTGTTTAGCAATAATTATAAGTTTTTTCGTGAAATACCAGAAGCATCGACTTTCCGATTTATTTCGTCAGTCGTTGCCAATTTTTCACTACGAAAATATTGATAAATCTCGTCGAATAATTAGTTCCGAAATTCAATGCAACTAAATTCGTGACTTAACTGTTAACGAAACCTTTTCTCAGTATACCAAATGCTTTTCCATCAATTCAGAAATACCCTGTATAAATCGTAATTAATTACGCTTCAACAAACTCAATAAATTGACGAATCTAAAGTCACATGGTTTCAAACATTGAACAAGAATACGTGACTATTTTAGAGCTATTTCTACCATTGTGTGTGTCCAAAATAAGCTTTCGTGCACAATTTCCCTCGAACATGTATAAAACTTTTCCACTTTGTCTCGTCGAGAAGGGTCACAATTAATTAACAGTCGAAGCATCTAAATAGTACAACAATTTGATCAATCAAATCAGTAAATTCAAGTTGTGTTCAATGAAATTCACAAGTACAAACAAAATTCTCCATCAAATTACAATTCACCTCACGTCTATTCAATCAGTTTACACATTTTATAATGGAAAATTTGAAAAAAAAAAAATGGAAGAAAAGAAATTACATTCTCAATTGCTTATAAATTATGCAAAAATGAATTACCTCCATGAGAAATTAAAGAGAAAGGCTTTTGAGTAACAAAGTACATACAATAGATTTTAATGCAGCCATGGTGAGCGTCTTAAAAGGAGTCAGCCTGACTCTATTAGGAAGTCGCCATATTGAATGCAGGGACTCCCTACTAGAGTCAATTTGACCCCAGTTAAGTTCAGGTCTTCTTGTCTCTTGGCGTTTTTTTTTCTCTTTGTCATCCGAACTTGACGTGTCTCCAACTGATTTCTTCGTCCTTTTTCCTCTTGAATTCTCTTGGCTGAACTTGTCTCTTCCTCTTCTCTTCTAGACTTTTGCTCCCTTCCGCAACCTCTCTTTTTACCACCTACCTCATACCATTACCAGTTTAATCTTATTAACTTAACCTAATAATACAGAGTTCTTGAAGCTCTCCCTTCATCGTTTCACATTTTTTTTGTCTCTTCTTTTTAATTCTTTCACTTACATTATCTGTTATCGTCTATAAAAAAATTTTATGACTTATTTATTACATTTTATGTATTATGTCAGTGTGAAGAGGGGACGTATTGTTACTAGGATCTGCTCGGCGGATTTACAGGCAAATCGATTAGTATTGTAATCGTAAAATATTACTGGATTATTACATATTTTTTCCGGAATTTGATTCTCTTAAAAATTTATTAATAAAAATTAATTTATTAATAAATTTATTTGTTTAATGACCATGCAGAAAATTTAATGGCCATTAAGAAATAAATTTATTAATAAATTAATTTTTATTAATAAATTTTTAAGAGAATCAAATTCCGGAAAAAATATGTAATGCGCAAGCAGGATTTGAACCCACGACCCTCTGATTACATGTCAGGTATGCTACGTTGCCCATTATACAATTTATATATTACGTAAGAATTACAATCGCATAAATTGAGTGGAAAATTATTAGTATACCTTTCTACGCAACGCAATTACACGATCCTAATATAATGCGTATTCGAATGGGGACGTTCATTGGAATGGACGGAGGAATAATTGGTGAAATGGAGCAGCTGGTGGAAATAATGAAACAAAAAAAATTCATTTCAAAAGAGTAATTTTATCGGAGGCGATCGGTACAGAATGAGGGGAAGTATTGGAGAATTCATATTTTTTCATGTTTTAATGGGGGTATCATGGGATATTGTACTAACGATTGAATAACGACTCACAAAAGACATAAAATAAGAAAATTCAATAATTACTCATGAACAAATATTTCGAATATTTTTAAATTGGATAATTCACGACAAAATAACTCAAAAAATGACAATTCTTTTAATTTTTGAATTAATTTCGATGTTCTTCTACACTATTCGAAAATGATTGTCTAGATTTTTCGTGCCAAATGAAGGCAATTTCGAGACGAACCACATTTCTATTGAAATTTTAGATAATCTCGTCATTGAATAAGCAGCTACATCATTGATTTTTTAATAATCTCATCAGAATATCAGTGAATTTCGTAATTTTCAGTTTAATTGTTTCTGAAAAAATTGGGATAATCAGGAAAAAAGTCAAGGAGAAATTGAAAATTCAAGTGATTTTGGTAATGACTATTCAGGTTCAGTTGAAAATTCAAGTACGTTGCCAGATTTCCATCTTACTACTACTTAAAATTCATAAATTTCTTTGAATTTCCTCTAAAATTCAAAATTTTGGCATCATTTCTTTCCATAAAAACAAATTCAATACCACACTTATGAAGATTCCCATTAAACTGTCTATGGAGTTTCAATTTTTTTTTTTGTACCTTTTTTCTTCGTTAATCTCAAATGATAACTATAGACGTCATTTCTTCCAGATTTTCATTAAAACAGTAATAAAAAAAATCTTGCAGCAAAATTGCCTTCCGACAAAATTTTCCTCATATACAATTTTTATATCTATACATATTGAAATTTTCTGGAGTGAAGTAAATTTTCTTACAAAAAATTTCTTTTCTTAGTGCCCTAATGATATTCATTAATTTTTTTTAACGATGTGTCAATATTATCATGTTGTTAACTTTTTTTTGTGTCATTTTATCGTTAGTTATCTTCTTCAGTTTTTTGTGTCGCTGATTATTCGACTTTGTTATTTCATTGTGATGAGAAAATTACATGAACCCTTAACGAGAAAGGACAGATTTTTTCCTTGCGTAAAAATAATGTGAAAATACCTAATTTTCAGTATTCTTCCAATACCTCCGGTTTCAATTATCAGAGAGTGTTGAGTTTCATGGCAGTTGAAAGCTGACATAATTGTCCATCAATCTCATTCATTTTCGATTGATGCTTGATGAAAATTGATGGCATTACTGAATTAGGAGTGATTATCCCCAAAAATTGACAATATCTTTCATAATTTTCATGTAAAAATTGATGAAAAATTAAATTTTCAATGAGAAAACATGAATTTTTCACATGAAAAAACTTTATTTCTTTCTTTTTTTATTCATGAAAATTTCAATTATTATTTTTGGCATCGGTTAGAAAATATGCAAGAGCACTCATTGCCACCCAATATCACTCTCATCGACAGTTGACATGGCTAGATGTATAACTGGGCATCTCTACAACACTTCAATACCCTACTCCCTCCCATTCCTTCCTCCTATCTCCATCCCAATATTTCCACTCGTGTATTCAGCCAATATGTATGTGTGTCTGTGTGTATTCCATACAGAATCTACCATTGCTCTTGTGTCTCCACTTATAGCTGGATTCACAGGATCATTTTTATTGACATCCAAACCAATTCGAGGAAAGAGAGACTGACAGCTATGATGCATTCTATGTTGAATATCGTTGGAAATTGGAAAGCTGTCTACATTTTTTGACTCCCATTGTTTTTTATCCTCAACTATTTTTCTTTTATTCTTTTTATTTTTATTTATACATTTTTTTTCTCTTCTTTCTTTCTTTCTGTTCTTTCCTTTTGATTGTATTTCTAGGTAGGTCTGACGGTTATTATATTCCAGGGACTTGGAACAAAGGAAAATTGCTTTTGAATAGATATTCCATATGGATAAAAAGAAAAAGAAAATATGAAGAGAATTGTATTTTTCATTGGATATGAGAGCAAGTGTCAATATCACTCTACATTTAACATCATCGATTGGAGTAAAGGTCAGGGGATTCATTTTGTAGATAATTTTGTGGGTTACGAAGGAGGGTTCTTAATAAATTCACATGAGCTCAATAATTTTTGAGATATTTTTGAAATAATCGACACTGAGGAAAAATAGTACATCAGGTGCGAAAGTACTTAGGATGGGAAAAAGTTAATTTTCAACCCTAAAGTTTCCTCCCGAGTGAAGCAAAAAAAAGCCAGAAAATCAGAGAAAAAAAATTTCAGCAAGTAACACAATCGACAAAATGACAAACGACAAAAACGCTGAAGAATCATGAATATTCAGGACAAAATATTGCCGAAAATCATAATGCATCAGAAAATACTCATAAATTAAATAATTCACGTCAAATTAATTCTAACAATATGAATTTTTTTGATTCTGATGAATCAGATCTTTTTATTGGATCAATCAGAGGCTTTAGATCAAATCAATTTTGCATAACATTGAATGAATGTATACGTGTAAATGAATTGATTTTGTCTTTTAATTGGCGACAGCTTCAAATGTTATTACCTTTTTTTTTTGGAATTATTTTGTAGTTCATCATTTTTCTTGGTGTCATTTTGTCGTTAATTATTTTTTGTGGAAATATTTTGTGGCTAGTAATTTTTTCATTAATTTTTTTTTTTTTCAGTATTTTGTCGTTGATATTTTGTCGTTTCTTGTATTATTAAATGGAACCGCAACTATAATACAGCAAATTTCATGAGAATTTGAAATACAATTTCATTCGAATAAATCTCATCGAGAAAAGACAAAATAAAATATCTCTGCAATTTTAAAAGTCTAATTATCCAGTAATCACGTAATTTCATAAAAGTACATTTATTATCGCGCTTGAAATAATCACACTGTTTTTCCACCCCAATGTTAAACTCGTTATAACGGAGAATTGAAAATTGCCAGGTGAATACGAATGATAATTAGTGAATACATTGACTAGCTTGTTTGTGTATTAATGTTAGAGGAAGGGGGGGGGGGAGCTGGTTGAAAATAGGAGAAAAAAAAGGTGCACGAGTCAAAACCATCACGTCGTTCATATTAGTCATCTAATTATCGATAATGACCAACGATTTTATCATTATTTTCTATGATAAGTATCAACATTTTCTTTTTTTTCTATGATAAGCATCATAATTTTTTTTCCCGCAATTTTGTAGTGGACATTTCAATTAAAAATTCATGCGAATGAATAATAAATCGTGTAATCATTTCAAATGTACAATGATAGTGATGATATTGAATTTTTGAAGTGTAATGGGTTTTAGTGATAATAACAAGTGAAAAATTGGTTTTTAGACATTATGGAAAAGTGTTGTGACACGATTTAAAGTAGAGTGCGAACATGCCGTGGGTAATTTTGTTGAAAGTTTCTTTCCAGCGTGTCCACCGCACTGCGGAAATATCCTACCCCAAACTACTTTCAACAGTGCTGATATGAAAATTGTTGAGTTTCATTTTTCCTCATTTTTTTTCCATCGTTTCATTAACGGAGACTTTTTTTTATAAAAGGGGAGGGGGTAAGGGCATAGGCGTAAAAAAACCCTTTTATTACGAATTTTTTTTAAACGTATAGACTGAGCAAATTCATTGAAATTTTCTGAACATTATTAAGGATGGATTCAACAACATGAAGTAATTTTTTTACACGAAAATATCCACAAATGTGGCGGTGACGGAGCTTTTCTAAAAATGTCTTTTGAAATAGACGATTTGCGGTAATCACAGTATCTCAGCTGGAAATTATCAGAAGTAAAAAACCATTGAAATTTAATCAAAGTATCATTAAATTCTCTGTCCAACGATCTCTGATTATTATTTTTTTCATTTTTCAATTTTTGGTGGTCATTTACAGTAAAGACTGTTATTTTTAACGGAAAATTGCGCCATTTTGTAGGTGGAAAAGCCCCTTAATGTAAAAGAAAAAATAAACAGAGTTTTTTGGGGGAGGATTTAATGATACGTTTTGCAATTTGGAGTTCAATGTAAACAAATTTTAGGAGTCATTGATCCCTCGGAATTTTCAATGACTTGAAAGAAAAATATCTGTTAAGAACTATTGAAAAAATCAATTCCATCATTTTTACAACTTTTTTTTCTCAGCGTATTAATGAATATTTTGGGATTTTTTTTTGGGAATATCTTGAAAAGTTATGCAGATACGAAAATTCCTTCCTTTCCTGCAGATCTCCTCTTTTTACAGTAAAAAAAACTCATCAGGAAAAATTCCACATCCCTATTAGTTCCCTAGAATTTTCCGTTCTTTTTAAGTAGAGTCATTTTTTTAGTCGAGTTATTTCGTTCCTTCCCCTTGCTCCGGAATCATCAATTTTTTCTCCCATTTTAAAAAAATATTATTATTTTAATAATGTCCTTTTTCCCCCTCTCTTTCTTCATTAATGTACTCTTTCATTTATGAAAAAAAATCCAGGTGAGCATTAATCACGTGTTGCTGATTATCAAAGCGTGGAATAAGACTGTTGTAATAAATGTGGATTTCATGTAATCCTCTCATTCGAGTGAAAAAAAATCCCTTTATTTAACATGAAAAACACGCAGAAAAAAATGGCAAACGATATTTCAAAGCTTCGGGGATTATTAACGCGAGAAAATGAGTGATATTCTCTGTCATCTGGGAATTGCAAAAGTTTTTACATTAATACATGCATCAGAGAATTTTTAAAATAGGATTTTCAGGAATTATTAATTCTCGAAAATCCTCTTACAAAAATTCTTTAAAAAAATGTCTTGAAGAGACATTTTTTTCCTTCAAACTATTTTTATTTCGCAATTATTACGTAACAATAGCAAAAATAGGCATGAGAGAATGGGAAATGGATTGAGCTTTAATTCACTACGTAAAATAGAAGAAAAAGCCTTCAAATAATACAAATAACAGGTGAATTGATTTCCGATCGAGGTCGTAGTTAGTTCCCGGAGGTTTTACTATAGAATCACGAAATGACCTGAGCCAGTGCAGGGTACATGTAACACACGAAAGAGACTATCGAGCGAGTACACGATGCTTGGGTTTTTTTTTCCAGATTCTCAGACTTATTTTACTCTATTAAAATTACATCACAGCATACATAAACGAGAATCGATTGATGTTTATGCCTTTTTTTCAGAGGCAATTTCTTGCAACGACATTCATTGCTATGATTTGGTTTTCCAGAGTGAGTACAATATTTTTTTCTTGATAAATTCCTGTAACTGGAAATGAACTCTTCTGATGTATTATCGAATAATTCTATTCTACAGATTATTATTCGGGAAAAATTAACCGAATTTTTTTTTCGGAACGAAGATTTTTTGTGGAGACATAATGGAGCTTATTTCCAATTTTTTCGAAATTTTTTTCTTCAAATCTTCACTTTGAAAAATCTCAAATATTGAAATAAAATTGATTTTTGGTATATATGTGGGTGGAAGAAGGTTGCCAGAGGTTAATTTGCAAAAATTTCAAGAAAAATGACGAAAAAAAGATTGAAATGTTTTTTTAAAACATTTTAAAATAATTCTGTAATAATTTCGAAAATATTAGGATAAGAGTGATTTTTTTCCTTTTTTCTGCTCCAATCTCTAGTATTTTCCTTGAATAAACGGGAAATTTATCCATCAGCTTCAAAACTAGATTCAATCAAATGTCTTGCGTGCTACTCGACAGTATAAATTGTACACGTTAATTGGGTTTTGTCGTGATATGCTTGAGACCAAAGAAAACACGATGACCCAGATAGTGAAATATGCCGGAGCATAAAAAGAAGAAAAATGAAGGAAAAAAAAAAGAAGCGAGGAAAAAAAAGAAGAAAACAAAGGAGAAAACAAAACGAGTGGAAGTGCAGATGAGACAAAAGATGAGTTCAAAGTCGAGCACCCTCGTTGCTGTAATTAGGGATGAGTTATTCTTGAGATCAACCGGAGGTCACGACGTTTCAGGGTCGTGATCCAAAAAGCAAATGAATTGTTCCCCGTTTTCCTCTCATGGAAATTACAGGGGAGAGACGGATAAAGAGTAATTAAACCTCTGCACTAACTCAATTGCAGTAAAAAAAATCGTGTGGAGATAAGAATACAGTAGAATTCTCTTTTTTTGTTGAATTTTAATGTTTCGAATGATAAAAATCCCTCGAAATCAGCGAAAATACTTGAGATAGGATTTTTATGATGATTCCATCGGAAAACTATGGAAATTTCTACTGGAAAACCGGTAAAAAAAAAAGCTTTAATAATGATCTTCTCTGGCAAATTCTTGTGATATTCGATCTTGCAGCTGCTCAAGTTATATTGGAGGTTCATTAGTTTATTTTTATCATCGTTAACCCTTCGTCACTCGCGTGATTCCACTCGACTTCGTACGTCACACGGTGAGAGCTTCGCTGCCATATTAACTTCCGAGCAGTGTTGCCAGATAATCAATGAGTAATTTGTGCCTTTTATACATTCTTTCAAAAAAAAAAAAAATTCTACGAAATCATTTTGAATTGAATTAAAAAATGAAGGAGGAAGTACACCATGAGATAATTAAGGGTTATGTTCTCATAGTTGTGACCAGTAAGTAAGAACGCGAAAACGACTTGGCATCAGCGCAATTTGAACAGAGATGTTGCATTTACTCGTATCGGGTGGCCTAACGCTACTTTTATATCTGTGATCCACAAAATGATATTTCCATTCAATTTTCCAAGCGATTTTATACTCATCA
This sequence comes from Aleiodes alternator, assembly GCA_963921955.1. Classification (NCBI taxonomy): domain Eukaryota; kingdom Metazoa; phylum Arthropoda; class Insecta; order Hymenoptera; family Braconidae; genus Aleiodes; species Aleiodes alternator. The sequence continues at coordinate 13,123,344 of OY998098.1, read as the reverse complement.
ATAGTATTTACGGGAGAGGGGACCTTTGAACAAAATGAATTTTTTTTTAATTAATAATATTATTGTGATTAATCATTTATTCTCAATTAACAAAAGTGTATTATGAACGTTAAATATCGAAGCTATTGATTTGAGATGATGATATTGATTTATTATGTTAACATTATTTATTGAAAGAGCAAGAAGTGTTCAAAAGTGCCCCACTCTCCCCTACTATTTTAGAAGCTCTAAGAGCGTTGAATTTTTTTCGAAATTTTTCTATTGGTAAAAATGAGGATAAAACATTAAAACATAAAAAAGGTGTCGCTGCGCTCATTACGCCAGTGACGAAGGGTTGATATTAGAAATTGATGTAAATTGATCATTTGAGTAGAATTATCACACTGAGGGAGGAAAGTGGTGAAAACTATCAAACATTTGTAGCATTGGTTAAGGAACAATATTGTTTTGGAAATTATAGGAAGATATTATTTGTGAAATAATTTAAAAAAAAAAAAACTCTTAAATTTACTGAATTTTGTTCATTCAAACGTCTCAACTCCTTGAATAAAGAAAAATTAGTAAATTCGAAAACTTTTTGAAGCGTTTTTCAAAAAAATATTTTCTAATGACCAATGACCAAACATTTCATAGATTCTACCACTTTTTTTCTCTCAGAGTGTTAATATCAAGAAACATAATTGCTCAATCACTGATATTGCTTTAATGCACTTAGTGCAATAAATTACAATGACAATTTTCTCAAAAAAAAAATTTCTCCCATCTTTCCACTACTGTAAAAATTGACATTTTAATGCATGACAATGCCAGAATCATTTTTCACGTAGCGCGACAGTTGTTAAGTTTCCTGAAAATTTACAACTGACATTAATTATCAAGATGGTCCATTATATTCTGTACGCAGGATAAAAAAAAGAAAGATGTATATATAGTTGATTAAATGACATTTATTAAATTTACCGTGGAATTGTGTAGTTACACGGCTGCAGAATAATTTTCAACGCTCGATAACTAGAATGTGTTGCTAACAATACTTGTTAACCATTATACAGTATGCCGGAAATGTGCATCGTAAAATGCCTCGTCAGTGTCGCTTGCCGCCAACATAAATGAAGTAAAATGGACTATATTGTATTCTAGAATCTCATTGACTCTTACCATACTCTATTACCACGTTGCAACTTCATTTAACGTTGTAGAGAGCTATTATTGTGAATAACATTTAAATCTGAAAAAAGGATCTCTTTTTTTTTTAATATAACCAAGGCTATCGAGCGCGTATAAAAGAAATTATGGAAAATTCAAGAAATAATTGAAATGATTCTTATAGCATTATTGAAAGACTCCATCCTCATAGAAAAAATGTACATGCAAACAGATATGTTATATATAGAAAAATCATACGACATATGTGTGGCAAAAAATGCAATAATTGACATTGATTCAATATATATATATATATATTTCCAGCATATATATAAAATACATGGGAAATATATTCGACATATTTATCCTTTATATTCATATATATGCTTGTACATATATAAATTTTCATGCGAGCGACATTGAAGGGATTTTCTTGAAACAACGTTTTTTGACAGCTCGTTGATAGAATCTTTGAAACTACTGAACCGATCGTCATGAAATTTTGAGGACCTATTCTTTACTACTATAGCTATACTTCTTCTTGAAATGTAATATGTTACATTCCTCTCTATTGATAAACAATCCATTAATGATTTGAGAGGAGAGAAATCTCCTTTTTTGTTTTAAAAAAAGATGATGCATGAAAACATACTTTTGAAAGAAAATTTTTTTTAATTGAAGATGCAATTCTCAAGCTGCGTGTCATAATCTGGTATAACAAAATTTTGAGACATTTAAAAAAGTGAAAAATTATGAATTGTCTTTTTTTAGTTACCATAACTAAATCTTCATTACAACTATGAAAACAGAATTTTGCATAACTAGAACCAACTGAAAGTTATACTTGAAGTTGATAAAATTCATTGTCAGAATAAAAAATTCAGTTTTCATCAAAATAGTTTCTAACAACATATTTATAGTCAAAGTCCTTTCCACTATATTTTTCAGTTCCACAGTTCAAAAAATTCTCTCAGTGAATAAGATTTTTCGAATCCGAATTTGTCAGAATAGATTTTCACTAAATTCTGAGAGCCCATGATGTCAAAATTAAATTGATCTTCTATTTTTAATGAGATTTAAATAATTCAGAGAATTCATTAATTTTCTCCACTTTACCATTAGATTCGAATGTCACGTTGTTGAAGATCTATAAAAAGACTTTTCCAACTAGAACTGAGTAAAGTTCTCATGGTTTCAATTTAAACTTCTTCGCTTTGAAAAAAGTTGAGGTAAAAAAAAAAACACGAAACGAGAAGATATAAAGGGAATTATCGACGTGACAGTGTTTTTTTCCCCTGAATTGAAGCCTTTCTAAACATTTATTTTTATCTCAAAAACTTAAATTTTTTATGTCCCAAGCCATAAACGAATGGTGAATGATCAAGTGAATTTAGAAAGTTTCAAGATCATTTCATGAATATCTGCGAAAGGAGTTGCTTTAGCAAAAAAAAAACCTCGAGAGATCTCATTTTTGGAGAATTTTTCGATTTAGGAAAAGGCTTTTTGATAAATTGCCCCAAGTCCAATAAGTTTCGGAATAAATGCACATCCAGTTTCCCTTAGAAATCATCTTTACAGTATCGAAATAATTATAAAAATTAATATTCGATTGATCTTAATGTAATATTGTGTTTTTTGATTGTTAAAGGATCGGTCACATGACTTAAGGCTGAAATAGGATCCTAATTAAAATTTTGATCTCTATTTTATTTTCTGATTTCTGAATTTTTTCTTGAAAATAAATGTATCATTAATTTAGAGGTTAATCGGGATATTGGACTGAAGAATGAATATTAAAAGTCAAGTTTCCCATTTATTTCCTGAAATCGTGACATTTCGTTACTGATTAGAAGCTTCTTCAGGCTCTTTAGATTAATGTAAATTGTCATGATAATATTAATCATTCTTTAAGTTCAATATTATTATTTATAGAAGATTTCAGGAAATAAATTTGAAGATTGATTTCTAATATTTATTTATCAGTCCAATATCTAGATTAACGTTCAAATTAATTATCTATCATTAAGAGAGACCGGGGCAAAACGGGGTACTTTAAAGTACATGTCTCCGTATTCCATTTTGCCCCAGTCTCTCCTATAGATGAAAAAATTAACAGCAAATATATTACATTTAGAGTGAGTTTGATTGACTGTAGAAATTTAAATTTATTGAAAAATTTGAAGAACTATAAAAATTAAAATTTAAACAATGGTCAGAGAAAAAATTTCAATAATTATAAAAATTCACTGGGCGACATGTGTTCTCTACAAAAAGCCTTTAATCAATGAATTTTTATCAGTAGAAATGGTAAATTTCTGGATAATTCGTTTTTGATGGAAAATTTCAAATGTAATTGGTAGAGGCTCGTATAATAGGCAATTTCCCCCAGGCTTCAATATATATGCCCTGTCATGTTATTATATATCATTCCTCGTTAAATTCAACGTACACTGATTCCCTGAGATTCTCGTTACGCTACTCGGATTCCTTGTGGTTGGTCACCGAAATGGCTGTCGCGAAAACGAGAAGTGATTTAACGTCAAATAGGATACTTGACTCTTCCGGGTATCCTCTATTTCTATCTCTGTTAGACTCACTCATTCACTAATGCAAGTGTATATATCAATTCCCTGAGGTGAAACTAAAACCACTTTTTTTTTTGTCTATCCGTGGTTTATTCGTAATTAATTCACGGAAACTATTCTAGTTAATCGATCAATTTATTGGCCAATGTTGGCAACATTTCACGGATACTTTGAAAACCACTGGTGGAACTATTTTAAATTTAACATGGACTTCAGGAAATTTAATTAATAAATTCAATGGAAATACTTTGGGAAAATAAGTTTTATTCAATTGAATATTTTGGGAAAATTGAGAGATATTTAGTGAATTAAGGATTATTAATTTTTACACATACACATATATTGAATGTGGAGAAATTAATTTTTCCGGTGATTTCATAGGAAAACTGAGGAAATTCCCGGTGAAAAATCGTCAGAATTCATTATTTAAGATTTTTCCTTGGATATTCTTGAGCTTAGGTTAAAAAAATCTCAATTTTCGACTGAAAAAGTCAAATTTTTTGGAAAATACTTGAAAATGCGACCAGCTAATCCAATTAAATTCAATTCAAATCTGACTAACATACAAATTGAAATCACAGTGAAGCTTCTTGGTTTAACAGTTAGATTTACATCACAGAAATCAATAATCAATAAATTCAGAGCCCAGAACAGTCTTTTGGTTTAATAATTAGATTCACATCAAAGAAAGAGTCTCTCGATTCAATAAATAAGTAGAACACCCTTGACTAAAATTGATAGGATATTGTTATTATTTTCGTTACATCATTTTTTACGGCAACTTCGGTCATATATAGGTGTTCGTTCATGATAATAAAAATATGTGATCGATGAAATCAAATACTGTACATATTATATTGTGAAAATCTACAAGACGAGAAAGTTCTGAGAAAATATCAGAAAACCCCTTCCGAAATGAGTTAAATTCTCTACAAAAAAGGTCTCTTCATGAATTTTCCTAAACTCAATAGTTTCTGAGGTATGTGCAACAATTTTTTTTTCAGAAATTGAAAATAATGTCCATCTAATCAGAGAACGAATAAGCGTCGAGAATGAACCAGCCATTGTTCATCAACGTTACAAAAATGACATTTCCCTTTTCACTCCACACTTTTTTGTTTTCTATCTCTCCTGTGAATTTTTTTCTCGCATTTATTTTATCGGATTGGCCATGCACGTGTATAATATCGTTTTCTCTACTCGTGCTATAAAATTTCACTTCATCAGGGTCATCGTGCATTGTAGAGCTGTTATTTTTGTATATATATATTTTTTTTTATCTATCTAGAGAGCTGTCCAATGCCCGAGGACATAGAGGAATTTTATATATTTTTTTCGTATTCTGTTCGAAATTTCTCTTACACAATAACAATTTTTATCCATTTTTTTTTTTTCACTTCAACTGATATTGGCGATGAATTTATCATTCGAATAACGTCATTTCATACACGTTATTTCACCAACACAGTTGTACAGAATTTGCAAATGCTGGAAGCCAACTAATTATACGGTTTTCATACAACTCAATTTACCCTGCGTGTTAATTAACTCGGGGGGCTAGATTCATCAGGATTCTGTGTCATGATTTTTATTTTATATTATTCTAGTGGGCTTCTTTCATTTTCTACAGTGCAAATGGAAAAAGCTCGGATTTCTATTCAAAAAGAATCCTGTGGTTTTATGTAAAAAAAATTGTGTGAATGGATCCCAGCATTTTTTTGTTTTTTTTTTTTCCAGTGTTTATTTGATTCATTAAATTTTTTCTGCTTGTGTTCTTATTCGGGCAATGGAATCCGATTTTATGGAAATGAATGGATGAGAGTTGTATTGAAAATTTTTGATGAAGTTATTTTGTAATTGAATGTGAAGTGACCTGATGGTTTTGTTAATTTGCAACAGTGGAATTCATCTATTCACTAGATGATAACTCGATCAAAAACCGAGGATTTTGAAAGGATTACGATGATACAATACATTTTCTATAAAATATCCCCTTTATTTTATTCCAATCAAAATAATATTCTGTGCATCAAATCAGTCATAAGCTCCGTCACGCTATGTAACATCACGTTGATTCGCCACTGGTCAGTATCATGAGCGGTCATTTTGAATTCTCCGAATACAGTAGTTCTGCAGAGGTCTGTTCAGAATGAACGAAATGATAGGGATTTGATAAATTTCACCAAGCCCGTATCCGATGTTGTTCGGAATGTACGTAGGTAAATGATCCTCCATTTTTATTTTTGAAACCCAGTTTCAGGCACTTTTAGGCAATAAGAGTTGATAAAATGCCGCCTGTCGACTTATTTGTAAGGTATATAATACTCTATAAGAAGTTCCTATTACTTTTATCTCTATGATTAATTGTTTTCTCCAGAGGAATTGACAATGTTAAAGAAATGCAAACTTTTGAATTCAACATTTTTTACTAACGAAAAAAAGAAATTCCCGTTATTCTCTCCATGCACATTTTCTATTGGACGCGAAACTGATATAGTCATATATTTTTTTCATTTTTTTATCACAACCCGAAATTAATATTAAGTTTTCATAATTCAACTGGACTATGAGTATAATTTACCAATCCGTTCATTCCGAATGACTTCGGGTGAGAGCTTGATGAAATTTACCGGGTCCGGTGGAAAATCTCAGTCGCGAAAAATCTCAGCGTGAGTAGAGGCATGTTCAGGTCATTGAATAAGGCTAGGAGGCCATCTAGTGTGGCAGAAAAGGAATATAATGCATCGAGTTAGGGAGATGGCGGTAGTAGTCCGACAAATCATCCTACAGAGGTTCTCACTGAAGTTAATTGAACGATTCGATGGTAAATCGCGATTGGAGTATTGCCTTCCATTCAAACGGAATGCATGAGATTAATATTTCTACCGTGTTTATTTTGAGTTGTATGAAAACTTATCACAAATGGATTGGTCTCCTTTCATTGATGCGTTATCAATTTTTACCGGGAAATGCGTTTTCATTCAAAGCACTCGGTGTTCAATAAATCTCATACGTTTTTAGGCTTTGAATTCATCAAATGGAAAAGAAACTAAGTAGAGAAGAAATATTTATTTGTTATATATTTATGGTCTTTATTTATCATTTTTCAGTACAAAAACGTGATTTGATAATACAATTTGAATACAATCAGAAATTTGAATTCATCCTTGACATAATAATTCCTTCGTAATCATTAGTATCAAAAGGAGCCGAGAAAAAATATGAAAATTAATTAATTATATTGCAGGTAGAATCACCCAATCTATGGATATGAATTTGTCCCTTGAGAAAATAATTGAGAAATAAAAAAAAAGTATCAAAGTAGCAAACTTCAATGATAGAATCGTTCTTTCTTTTTTGAACTTGAATCATAAAAATAATTGTGAAAAATCGGAGATTAAATTGTATTTGATTCCCTTCTGAAAATATTTTATTGTTCGATTCTATGAAAAAAATGGAGAAAAATTGAATGAAAGGAAAAAATGTTAATTGAAAATTCTCGTCAAAGCGAAATAAAGGAGGTGAATAGCCGCAGAATTATTCAAATTAAATTTAGAGTTTTGGAAGGGGAAAAACTAATGAAAATAGAATAGTAAATGATTCTTGAGCTACTTTATCTGTAGAACAGTTGAATGTCGTTATCCTATTTTTATACATTTAATATCAGCATTAAGGGATTTTCCCCCTTCTATTATGATTGGAAAATTTCAATTAACGAATTGAAAAGAAAGAATAAAAGTATATACTTGCCGCAAATTCATGAATTCCGTCATGACATTGAAATTGGCTGGGCCTTCATTCCATCACTGGATTATATTAATTCTGCGGTGTATGTATAGATAATTGACTATATGGTGCAATAAATAGAGGGATAACTTCACCTGTTGATTTAATTATTAGCGGTAAGCATGATTTTATTGTGGAGTAAAAGGAATGAAGAGAAAAAGCAAGAAAGAAAGTAACGTAATGTCTACATTAGAAATGAAAATATTACTGGGTTTCATGAATAATTTCTTGCATTCCTGCGAATTTTGAAGATTAATGAAAGTAGTTTTTTCTTTGGAAATGAGAATTTTATTACGTTTCACATCGAAAAATACATATTTATGTCATATAAAAATATAGAAATGATGGAACTACTGACGCAGATCGTCTTGTTTTCATTTAAATTCAAGTCTCAATAAATTAATACTTGTAATTTAAAAATATTTCCCAAGATGTAGAGCTAATGTGTTGGGATCAGTTTTTTGTCCATGTTTCATAGGTTTTCCATTTTTATTAACAATGAATTTCAAAAGGAAAACATGATTTGATAATATAATTCAAGGAAGAACGATTACGAGCATTTTCTGATGTATATAATCGCAGTATCATTTATTTTTTATAATATAATGAAACATAGATGGGCTCTTATGGAAGTTCACTTCGAAATATCTTGCTCAAGTGTGCTCGCAAAAGATGAATTCATGTTTTTACGATGGTTTTCTCAACAGGCCCTGAAATGAGCATACCAATTCTTTTTTTTATTAATGAAAATCATCAATCACTCCTCAATAATTCAATAAGAATGAAAAAATTATCGATTTAAAAAGATCACCGGCGTTACCTCGAGAAATATCTCACCTCGTTAAGGCACTTCGATTTTTTCGTTCTAGATAATCCAGTTACGAATCATAAAGTATACCGCAAAAGGCCTTTTTTTCAAGGCGCCTTTTTTTATCACCCCCTTTCTCTCGGTTAAGTTTCAAAGTCTCTTTCTTTGGCTTGATCGATAGTTGAAACGATCGTTTAAAGTTAATATCATTCAACATAAAACAATGTAGAGTGGAAAATCAATATATTACTCAAAAGTTGATCTCCCGAATAGTCATGAGGAACATATTATCTTTTTCGCAAAATATTTGGTCTACTTTTCTTTTTAAGAGGATTTGAGACCAGTGGCTGTTCCTCGTTTGACTGTTGCAATATTGCATTTTTTTTTATTTCAACTTAATAAATTTTAAGTTTACGATTTTTATAATTTTTGCAAACCGTGGAATTATAATTTTTTTCATATTTGACTTTAATTAAAATTCTCAATATTAGCGGAAAGTGGAGTGAAACGGACATAGGGGTAAAAAGGATATATTTGAGTTTTGATGTTTATGTTATCAATTTTTTTTAATTAATCAGAATATTGGACATTTGGAGAAAAGACACACATATTTTATTATTCTTTGTCAATCAAATTGACAGGCTCTATAATGTACATACTTTCATTGAGAACTCTTAAAAGAAAGCCTTATTTAAGAGACTGATGGCTTTCGAAGAAAGACCGGAGGAGTCCTTATTTGAGAGACTGTGAGTCTTTCAAGTAAGGACTCTGGTTCATTGAGCAGGGACTGGTCCCTGCAGGAGAGACACGTGTCCCGTTTGGAGAGACAGCAAGGTGTCTCTAGAAAGTCCCTGCCATGGCGCGAATAGGGACTCTGTCAGAGACCGGGACAGAAGTCTTTCGACCACCGAAAGACTCAAATTTTTTCATCCCGGGTACAGTGCTCGCATTCGCACTCACTCTGAATTAGAGTGAGCGCAACAATACTACACGCGAAAGCTGTAATGTAGTCTGGCTCTATTCAAACCAACTGGCATATCTGCCACTTGGAATATATGTAAAGAATATTATCTCCGACAATATATGAAAATTGCTTCTCTTTATACAGCATTAATGACGCGGGCTGATGATATCCCTAGCTAGAGCCATGATCACTTTTGAGTACTAATCGGTTAGTAGTTCAATCATTAAAATTGTAGCGTTGCTGCTATAACTTCGTAATCCAGCATTTTGTTATATCTTTCTCAACTGAGCGCATCGAATAAGAACTTCGTGGTAAGTAGTTTGTGCCCATTTGATGTAAAGTGAGTATGGGAGAATGACTACTGAAAATATGAAATTTACTTGGATGAACATTGGGGGGAAGCCACTGGTTCATGCACTATCTTCTCGTTGCACCACTGCAGTTCGGCCTTTATTTTTGACAATTCGAGTGAAAATAAGAAGGATGAATTGGATACAGGAGAAAAGAATGGTGCATGCAAACATTTTTTTTTTAACATAAATAAAAAATCTAAAACCAAAATCTTGAAAACTTGGAAAAAAGTATTTGTTGTTTGTAACGTCCGTTCCTTCAGTGGAATTTTGTATTGTATTGGAAAAAAAAATTGGTAAAACAAACCATGTGTTCTTTCTTTACAAATGATTATATACAGGGGAAAACAGTAAATTTATTCCTCATTTTTTGAGTTTTTCAAAAGCAAGCCCGTTTTGCAAAACATTGTCCCTTTCTCAGGTATTCGCCCCATCTATTCTTCCATTTTTGATGGCATTTATTGTCTCTGTATTGTTCTCTGAAGAACACGGACTGGTCACAATTTCTTAATCCCTCGAACTTTCGCAGTTGAATTCAGAAAAGCAACTTTATTACTTTTTATGATCTTTTAACCTTTTTTTACCCTTTCCAGTGAAATTCTTCAAAATTTCCAACCATAAAGTGTTGAACTGGGGAAAAGTGCGTTTATTACTGGCTTACGGAGGGAAACGGAATGGCAATTATTTCTTGGGGAAATCCCATTTGGAACAATTGATTAATTCTTGGGGAAATCCCATTAAGAACAATTGAGCTACCGGATTTTCATCACTCCGTCTATTCTCTCATTCTTAGTGGCATATTATGCCCATTCCGTTATTTCGAATAACATTGGTCTTTTTTGTTCTTCTTACTATTGAATTTCGATCTTTTTTTAAGAGAAGATCACATTTTTTAGCACACTGATGTAGAGAATATAAGTTTCTAGTTAACCCTCTGAGACCAAATCCGTAGTAATCCATAGTGCGGCTCTTACAGTGGGGCTAACCAATGAACGTATAGTGCGCTATAAATTTACATGCGCCCCACGCCATGTCATGAACGGCCGGTCGTGGAGTGGAGAAACCAAAATTAACCTCAGAGGGTCAATGAAGCCACGTGAAACGACATTACCTGAAGAATAATGGATGAGAATGTTTATTATTCAATAATATCAGGAAATTAATCGTACTTTCTGCCAGTTAAGTACTTTGCCGAATTTTACCATCATTTTTTTTATTCCTTGGGAACTAAGCGAGCTACGGTGATTTTCATGATTAGAATAATGATGTTCAATCAATTTCCACTTGAGAAGAATCGGAAGATTTTCTGCCTTTTTGAAATAAACTACTTTCATCCTCTATAATTTTTTTTCACAATTCGAGAGAGCTTATGATCAAATTTCAATGGTCTGAAAAAGATCATTAATCGCGAAAATACTCTGCCGTGAACTTCTATGAAAGCCCATGTATTGTCCATTGCATAAGAAATAATAAATAACACTGGACATTTCCTTTGGAACCTGAAATTTTCACTGATGTCTTAGGAAAGATTTGTGTAGAAAAAATCTAGATTAATTATAGAGAACAGTAAATGCATTCCTCATTTTCTATTTTGATGACATTTGTTGTTTTGTTATTCTTCTCTGCCGTACATAGACCAGTCCAGCCTCGGGCAAACCATGCTCTTCATACTTTGCGTACTCCCGGCATTTATTACAGTGAAACCTCTATTATTTTCCACGCGCCAGGCTCAAATTTGGAAAATAATAGAGGTTTCGACTCGGTTTCTGTGGCCCCCACTCCGCCAGCGGGAGAGTGAGAGAAGACGATACGTCGCTTTCTCTTCAACCGCAATATTATTATTGTTGACTCTCTCTAGTCTATATGTGTCTTTGTCATTCCGCACATGTCTCCGCATGCGCAGAAGAACAGAGATAGCTATAGATGGAAGAAAGACAACGAAAAATGGTTGCGAGTGGGGGACACTCTTTCTCCTCCGTTGAGGGGCGGTGGAATATATTGGAGGTGAAAATAATGGAGGTTTCACTGTAGTGTGAAGAATGCCGGACGCTAATCCTGTTACCACGGTCCGGCCGATCCCTCCCCCCCCCCCCCCCCCCCTCCACCCCATAATTGGTATGGACTGTCGATTCTACTCTTTTCCGGGATAAAACTATATCACTTAAATTTGGACTGACATAAAATAATGTGGCCAACTCTTCATCAGGGGAGCGATTCCGCACGTTTCAACGTGCTTGGTTGGATTTGCACGCGCTGTACAGTTCCATATAGCGTAAACGCTAAGAAAGTGTACAGTGTGTGCAGCTCCTACCAATACGTTAAAACGTGCAGACCCATGTAGGGTTTCCCGACATCCACAGGGTGGCCAATGTTCGGGCCAAATTATTTTATACGATTTTGGGCAGTCTATTAAAGGCCAAAGTACGAAACAATATCGGGGCGTCGATATTGGTTCCGCTAATAAGCCCGATCTTCTTCCCAACGTCGAGCCCTGTATATTGGGATGGTGAGTTAGATCGTAACTCGGTTCTATATCGAGTAGCCGAATATCGGGAAACCTATATCTATCCGAAATCGCACGTAATTCGCGTAACCGAAGTTCGGCTGCTCTACTTTTGACGAAAATATTTCCAACAATAAGTTGATAATTTTTTTTTTTGATTAATTGTCATATTTTTTTATTTTCCAACATAACGATTGAAAAATCACGCCATAATTGATTTTCCTTCAATTATTCTTCTTGCTAATGATTAATTCGTGAACTAAATTTAAAAAAATATAAAAATAATAAATAAATGTAAATTAGAATAGATATAAAAATTGATCAAGAAAAAAATCTTCTCTTTCTGCCATCAAGTGATTCGATCATCAATAGAGGAAAAAATAATACTGAAATAAAACTTTAATTTTCAAAAATAGGGGAATTTTCTGTAAAAAAATGAATATTCCATTACGAGAAATATGTAGTTTTGTTCCTCGGTTCTTACTTCATTTTTATTATATTCCTCTTAATAAAGATAGTCATATAAACAATATAAATATCGATATGAATTTAGACCAAATGATTTTTAGATTCATATAGACAGTACGATTCTGTCAAAGTCGAATAGAGTGATAGTCCAGTCGGCAGCGCGCAAGTTTCATCGTCCAACGATCGAGGGTTCAAAACCGCCTGTGGGAACTAAAATTTGTAATGATAAAAATGACTTTGAAATGATTAACATTGAAATATAAATAATAAAAATATAAAAGTACGGAATCTTAGAAAAAAAAATGATAATTTTCTTTTCATTTTATGTTTAAAATTTGTTTTTATATTATTGAGCGTCTGTCGAGTTCGATATCGGACTCGATGTTGGGCGTATATCGTAGCGCTAAGTCGAAATTCGTCACATCGAATTTAGCCCGATGTAGGGCCGAACTCAAAACCCTATATTGGGTCGAAATCGGATGCGATGTGCGCCCTATTTAGTTCTCGACTTCGGCCCGCTGTGACATGCCATTATTGGCTCGAAGTTCGCACCAATATAGTTCCCCTATATCGAAACTCGACAATTCGACATCGCCCCGAATTGCGGCCAATTTCGGTTTCCTACATGGGGAATCACTCCCCAGTTGTAACTAAAACCGGGAATTTTTTTGTCTTTAGGAGAACTATTTCCAACAATTTTTGAATACATAGATTTCATTGCCCTTTTTTTTGAGGATATGGTGAAAATTAAGTGTGGCAAGGCAATTTTCTTCCAATCCTTTCTTGTCGAGAATTTTAAGAGCTGAAAAAAGGATCAAGACAAAAGGCCCTCATTTCCCTTACTTTGTACAATAGTCTCAACAGGTGCATCGGAGCAAAGAGGCGTATCTGCCTTATTTTTCTGAAATGATAAAAAAGAACGTTTTCTTCGGGACTTTCTTTTTATCAGTGTTTCTTTTGAAAATATCCGAGAACCAAAGAAGGAGAACGCGAATTAATTCTGCTCCTTTTTCGTAGAGCATTTCAAAAGCTACGAAAAAAGAATCGGACAAAAAGAGCGTATCTCCATTAGTTTCTGCGGGGCATTAGTATTGGTTCCGCGAATAAGCCCGATATTCTTCCCAACATCAGTCCCTATATATTGGGATGGTGAGTTAGTATCGTAACTCGATTCTATATCGAGTAGCCGAATATCGGGAACCCTATATCTATCCAAAATTCGAACCGAAGTCATGACACCCTTACCCGCACAATAAATTCGAAACGATTATCGAACGTAATTCGCGTAACCGAAAGTTCGGCTGCTCTACTTTTGACAAAAACCTTTCCAACATCGCTCCCCTCAATTCCGTGGTACGAATTCCAATCGATATCAGTCTCGAAATCGCCCAATAATTTTTTACAATCGTTTATTTTTTTAATTTTTCTTTGATTAATTTTCCTTTAATTATTCTTTTTACTAATGATCAATTCGTCAACTAAATTCAAAAAAATATAAAAATAATAAATAAATGTAAAATAGAATAGATATAATAATTGAGCAAGTAAAGAATCTTCTCTTTCTGCTCTCAAATGATCTGATTATTAATAGAAGAAGAAATAATACTCAAATGAAACTGTAATTTCCAAAAATAGAAAAATCTTGTGTTCAAAAATGGAATTCCGTTGTGAGAAATATGTCATTTTGTTTCTCGGTTCTTACTTCACTTTTGTTATTATATTCCTCTCAATAAGGATATCGATATGAACAATATAAATATCGATATGAATTTGAGATCAAATAATTTTTAGATTCATATAGACAGTACGATTCCGTCAAAGTCGAATAGAGTGATGGTCCAGTCAGCAGCGCGCAAGTTTCATCATCCGACGATCGAGAATTCAAATCCGCCTGTGAGCACTAGAATTTGTAATTAGAAAAATGACTTTGAAATGATTAAAATTAAAATATAAGTAATAGAAATATAATATTACGGAATCCTAGAAAAAAATGATAATTTTTTTTAATTTTATGTTTAAAAATTGTTTTTATATTATTAAGCGTTTGTTGAGTTCTGTATTGGACTCGATGTTGGGCGTATATCATAGCGCTAAGTCAAAATTCGTCACATGGAATTTAGCCCAATGTTCGGACTTAACTCAAAACCCTATATTGGGTCAAAATCGGATGCAATGTATGCCTTATTTATCAAATCATGGTTCCTTTTTGAAATTCGTTATTAATAAAAATGAAAAACCCATGGAGAGACATGGACAAAAAACTGATCCCAACAGATTAGCTCTACACCTTTGCAAATATTTTCAAATTACAAGTATTAATATATTGAGACTTGAATTTAAATGAAAACAAGACGATCTACCTCAATAGTTCTATCATTTCTATAATTTTATATGACATAAATATGTATTTTTCGATGTAAAACATAATAAAATTCTCATTTCCAAAGAAAAAACTACTTTCATTAATCTCCAACATTCGCAGGAATGCAAGAAATTATTCATGAAACCCAGTAATATTTTCATCTCTAATGTAGACATTACGTTACTTTCTTTCTTGCTTTTTCTCTTCATTCCTTTCACTCCACAATAAAATCATGCTTACCGCTAATAATTAAATCAACAGATGAAGTTATCCCTCTATTTATTGCACCATATAGTCAATTATCTATACATACACCGCAGAATTAATATAATCCGGTGATGGAATGAAGGCCCAGCCAATTTCAATGTCATGACGGAATTCATGAATTTGCGGCAATATACTTTTATTCTTTCTTTTCAATTCGTTAATTGAAATTTTCCAATCATAATAGGAGGGAAAAAATCCCTCAATGCTGATATTAAATGTATGAAAATAGGATAACGACATTCGTCAACTGTTCTACAGATAAAATAGCTCAAGAATCATTTACTATTCTATTTTCATTAGTTTTTCCCCTTCCAAAACTCTAAATTTAATTTGAATAATTCTGCGACTATTCACCTCCTTCATTTCGCTTTGACGAGAATTTTCAATTAACATTTTTTCCTTTCATTTAATTTTTCTCCATTTTTTTTCATAGAATCGAACAATAAAATATTTTTAAAAGGGAATCAAATACAATTTGATCTCTGATTTTTCACAATTATTTTTATGATTCAAGTTCATTTCAGAAAGAACGATTCTATCATTGAAGTTTGCTATTTTGATATTTTTTTTCATTCCTCAATTATTTTCTCAAGGGACAAATTCATATCCATAGATTGGGTGATTCTACCTGCAATATAGTTAATTAATTTTCATATTTTTTATCGGCTCCTTTTGATACTAATGATTACGAAGGAATTATTATGTCAAGAATGAATTCAATTTTCTGTTTGTATTATCAAATCACGTTTTTGTACTGAGAAGTGATAAATAAAGACCATAAATATATAATAAATAAATATTTCTTCTCTACTTAGTAGAATTCTTTTCCATTTGATGAATTCAAAGCCTAAAAACGTATGGGATTTATTGAACACCGAGTGCTTTGAATGAAAACGCATTTCCCTGTGAAAATTGATAACGCATCAATGAAAGGAGACCAATCCATTTGTGATAAGTTTCCATACAAATCAAAATAAACACGGTAGAAATATTAATCTCATGCATTCCGTTTGAGTGGAAGGCAATACTCCAATCGCGATTTACCATCAAATCGTCCAATTAACTTCAGTGAGAACCTCTGTAGGATGATTTGTCGGACTACTACCGCCATCTCCCTAACTCGATGCATTATAGTCTTTTTCTGCCACACTAGATGGCCTCCCAGCCTTATTCAATGACCTGAACATGCCTCTACTTACGCTGAGATTTTTCGCGACTGAGATTTTCCACCGGACCCAATTTACCAAACCTCTACCAATTCGTTTATTCTGAACGCATCCCAGCATAGGTAGCCTAGCTGATGCGCGCGCAGGCGCGCGGTCCCCTCGTTATTCAAACGGCAAAATACATTCCAAATGCGTTGAATCCAATCATGCAATATATTTGTCTAACGTAATCGTGCTATCATGTTTTTCCGATTGAATATTTAACGTTTGTTAATGAAACGTTTTTGTCAGTAAAGTGGAAAAAAATTATTGCATTGTAAAAAAGGAGATGTGATGATTAAAATGGAAGCTGCTGTAGCTCATGTACCTTGTGTGCTCTTTCATACACAAATTTCAAAACCACATGCGCCTATTGTTTATCCATTGAAATATAGTTATTTGCTCCTGATTGATCCTTCGATTTCATTTTCGAGAAAAGAAAAAGAAATTCATTGATGAATGAGGGCTGATTTTTTAAATACATTCAGGAAGAAATTTTTTTCGATAAGGCTAAAAATAAATGCGAATACCAACCGCACTTTAATACACATGAAAAAATTTAAAAAATAAAAATTTCAGATAAAATGCATGAAGAGAACGGAATAGAGTACCGTCAATTCATGCAACGACGGATAATAACGGGCAATTGGTCCGTAATCGCTTCGCGTGCCGCGAAAAACGTGACACGCTACTCCACGCCAGAGTGAAGAAAGAGAGAGAAAGAATTCTCGTTTGCCTGCTACTGGAACACACACACGCAAAATGTAGAGTGAGAATAAGGCGGAGAATTCAAAGGGAGATGGGGTGAGGAGGTTGAGAAAAAATTGAAGGAAAATGTTGAAAAATAAAATGAAAAAAGAGGAAGGACAAGAAGGAGGCTGAGTAGGGTGGGATGGAGATGATATAAAAGAGCCACGAAACGGCCGCTCTGTCGTGCCCAACTTGGCATCATCAACAATTCTGTTTGGCTACTGGTTATACGTAATTTTTTTTGTTTATCAATATTTTATCAATTGTGCCAGGGTTCTTTTTTTCAGGATAAGCTAACTGTAAAAAGGAAAGAGATGAGCATTTTTATTTATTGAATAATGATTTCGCAATAGGGAACTTGCATATTAAAAAAAAAAAAATCTTACAGGGGACAATTTTTGAAATGAGAAAATTATGTTCCGTTTTTTTTTTAATTACTCAATTAATTAACTATAAATCATCGAAGATTGCATTTTTTGAACGACGATGAATCGGCAGTGACGTCAAAATACGAAATGATTCAAAGGTTCAGTTTCAGTTTCACTGCGAAAATTTAGGATCACAGACCTGTTTTTTCCTTATATAACCTTATATGCTTTTTGTTCGTCAGAATGTCTATTAATTTTTGAAATCATGAGAAATGCATGATACCGGACATATAGCGACGATCAATGCAATTAATTACATGAAAAAATTAATGGCGGCCATATTGGTATTTAAAATCCGAGAATCCTCCAATCCCAGTCCTAACAAACAGTGGAAAAAAAATGAAAATTAAATATGCAAGTTCCCTATTGAGTAGTAAAGGGAATGATAACTCGATTTGGTATAAAATTATCGAAGATAATTGATAAATAATCTATACAATTACTATGAAATTTAATGATTTGGTTGTAAATTCACGGATAATTAATTTCATTATCTGCGAATTGATCGTATTGCATTAAATCCATTTGACATTTCAATTAAATTGAAAATTATTAACTACATTCATGGAGATTCGTGGTAGAGCTATGGAAATTGATTGATAAATTCTCAAAATCGTTGTGTATGAATTTCACTGGTATATTGCACTATTGAAGGTAAAATTAATGCGCTTTCATAATTAATCATCGAATTATCGTGAATCTACCTGAATATAGAGGAGAGAGAAACTTTTCCTCTTCATTCGATTAGAAAAGAAATTTAAAACCTCAATCGTTTCTTTTTTCAACTTGGCAGTTGTCGGATAAATTCGAAATTCATGACAAAAGCAAGGCATTTCATCCCAACCACCAATTTCAAGAAAATTTCATTCAGTCACGAGGTAAAGCGGTTTAACTCCATTTCAATTTGGATTCGCTTCAGAGGAAAATCTTCAAAATGAAGTGAAATACAGAAATCTTCGTGGATACTTTTTTTCTTTGTAGATCTACGTTCTACTTTATAAATAAGATTTTCACGTGAATCGCCAAATCTCCAATAGATTTCGAGATATTCGAACAGAAATCGGAATTGAAAATGGCTAAAACCACTTCACCATTTCGCTACTGAATCCAATTGCTTCGATACTTTGCAGTAAGAATCACCCAAAAAATCTAGAAAAATGTGAAGTATCGAAAGAATCAACCTAAAAAAATATGAGTAATAATTGAAGGTTAGAGGGAAAAATAACCCAGCATAGAATATCCTCTTAAAAATTTCCAGTGATGAAGAAAAATAGATATATCTATTCTATATACCGAAATGGAATAGCAATTCGAATGGAATCATTGAATATTAATTCAATTTAAACAATTGAATACTCTTCTCCTCTTGAATTCAAACAATAAAAAAATGGAAATTCATGTAAAACGATTTAGTTAAGTGGAAAAAAAAGAAATCCATTCGAAAGCGACTTACTAATAAATGAGCAGATAAAGCTATAATGATATAGATAACGATGCACGTTTCCACTTGTTAGATATATCTCTGTAAGAAAATCCAATGTCGAAAATACTCAATTTTCCGGTAGGTTTTTTTTTTTTTTTTGGAAATCTTTCCTTTATTGCGATAATTGGATTTCCTGGGTTTGTTTCGTTTCATGTTCTTTACAGTATTAGTAAAAAGTGTCAGTAGTGAGATGCTTCGTCTCTGTATGCAGTACTTGTTCACATTGAAAATTCGTTTCTTTTATATATTTATTTTAAGAGATTATGTTGTTGAGAATTTTGTTGCCAATTATCTTCTTCTGTGTTGCTGATAATATTGAATTGTAAAATATTGGTCATTCAGGGCTCATATATCCCTGAGTGCTCTGGAAACCGAGCGAATTTTAACGATGATTTTATGATGATTCTTGAAGCTCACTAATTTTTCAGAATGTGCAAGGGTATGTGGGTCTCTGATTTATTCGAATTTCTTAATTTTCTTCAAATATTTTATTTTTTGATCTCATGATAAGATCTATTTTTTCACGCATTAATGAATTACATGAGTCGCATTCATCCATTAAAAGCCTGTGCGATTATCCTGTTGTGTATTTTGGCGTCAGGATTTTGCATCGTTGTAAATTTCTGTATGAAGATATAATATCGGTTGAAAAAACATTCACATATTTATACATATAGGAATTTTTTTTTTTAATTTTTTGTCAGGATTCAAATGTCACGCGACCTAATTAAAAAAACCACTGATCCAATTTTCTCATTCATCCACTGAATTCAAAAGGTCTCACGTAATTGAATTAACGATGATCTTATTGTTCTATTCGACCATGTTAACACGAAAATTACTGGCATTGTTAGAATCATTGAACTCCAATTTCAAAATTACCATGAGAGACTTGCTCTGTATATATGTTGTTTGTGGGCTTTTGCCTGTGACGCTGAAAGCTTGCACACAATTTCGAATTTCCAGATTTACGATTCAGGTAGAAACACGCATGTTTATCTTATGCTCTCACCCTTTCCCCACCCTCACTCTTCCCCTCCCTTTGCTCTCTAACTCTGCACATCCCTTTGGATATTGAAGAGGCAAAGGGCGGTTCTCGTGTGGTGTTATCGCTCCCGGCATTCTGCTGGGATTCCAATTTGTGCGCGAATTCATTCGATTTTAGTCAATATATGTATATACATGGGGCACGTAAATATATGTGCAGGCTAAATCCATCGATATACAAGTGCATTTGGAGAAGGGGAAATGAGGATGAAGGAGGAGTGAGGTATGAGCCTACAGGGATTTCCAGCAGAGTTAACATAGATTATTTCCTAAAATTTAAGGCAGTATTCTAGTTTTAACGCTTGAGAAACAGAAACAAATATTTTTGTAAATTCTTAATGAGATTATTAAAGTAAATTGTTTTTTAAATGCATTTCAAGAATCTATTTATTAAGCTTAATAAACCTGACATCAATTCTTTATTAAGCCCTCAAGTACGGGGTTCATGCAACGTATCGACCCTTTCCGTAAACAATAAAAAATCATTTCCTCAAATACTATCAGAGATATCGACACTAAAAAAATTGATTTGGATAGATGATGAAACTGTCTTTGCAGTGGAGCGAATTTATTGTGACGCAGCGTTTTTGTTGCGTTACACTGGCGATGCGGTACTTTTTTCTCGTCCCTCAATCGAGATAAACTGGATAAATATGAATTCACTAGAGCCAATAGAATCACATTTTCCACAAACTGTTGTATTATTTTATGCATGAAAACACTAATACAAATATAGACAAGTGTCTCTAACTGTATTTGTTACCACTTATTATCCCATTCTGCTTGTGACAGCCTGTTTTATAATGGAATTTGCATTTAAAACTGGGCAAACGTTGGAAACGAGCATAACTGATGTAATTGAGGAGTTCTCAAAATTACGGAAATTTCATTGGACACTTGTTCTTCTAACATTATTACTTCGTATTTTCTACAATGATTCATCATAATATTATATAGTTTTTCATGTAAGAAAAAAGGAATAACAAAAGAAAGTGAAGTGGAGAATAAAAAGAAGAATAAAAATAGAAGTTCCCCCCCCCCCCTCTCGGTTAACATATTCTCTTTGTATTCACGACTTTATTGCTGTGTACCTTGCGATGTCACATAACGCGCATCGTTGTATCCCTCCAAGAATTTTGCCTACGGCTTGGGGAAAAAAGAAGAGAAAAAAAACAACTCAGCAATATTTACATGCAATATGCAATCCAAACGCGTTCTAGTTTCTTTCATAAAGCACCATATTTTTTTTTTTTCCTTTATTCTCCTCCACAGTGTCTCTTTCTCTCTAGTACTCTTCATTTTTCCTTCCTAACTCTGGTATATATCGATCCTACGAAATTTCATAGCCTACCATTCAGGGTCATATTGTTCAAGGGTCTATCCTAGAGAGAGTCCATGTCTTAAAATAAAATTTTATTATATTTTTTAAAAATGGAAAATAAAATAAAAAAGAGAGAGAAAAATTATTGTGACGTTATGAAATTGTTCATCGATATTTCATTGGGCCCAGGAAATCCAGAGAAATGACGGAACTGAGAGAGATGGAGATACAGAGAGAGATAGAGTGATGAAACTCGATTTTCTCTGTGAAGTGGAATTGTGTTTAGGTACATAGATATATAGATATATATTGTGTAATGTATATATTGTATTGCCACTTGAATGTGTCAAAGACAGTGGGGAAAACCCGTTGGAATTTCGTTGAAGCGAAGCTAACATAGAAATACCACTGGGTTCCCTCTGGTAGGCAATCTCAAAAGCTTTTGGAGCCAACACAAATTGCTGGAGATCTCTTTGCTTTATTTATTTCCAACTCTTTTTCCTCTTTTTTCTCTTCTTTTATTCAAGAATTATTGAAGCTGAAAATCCTGTCTATGTGGTAATCTATTGTTACAATCCTTTAGAATATTTGCTAGAAGTCCTTGCCTAAAATAATGCATCTAGTGCGTAGTTTTGGCGCAAATGCAAGAGGCCAAAATGCGCTGTTGCCAAGTGACGTTTGTGGCTTTGCGCACGTTATTTACGAATAAATGAATGCAATTGAGAGGAAAAAAATAAAAATGCAGAGAATGTCAAGATAAACATTTTGATGTATACATTGCGATCATAATCAAGAGCTGTTGTTCTTCCGCTTTATTTCTTTCATTCAAGAAGAGGAGGAGGTGAAGGAGGAGAGAATGAGTCTTTTACTGTGGCGTGTTAGAATGAAATAAAGCATCGCTCCAGAGGTCACCAACTACAAACGACACGAGGAAAGAAGAGGGGGTGCGGGCGTGCTTGTAATTGCGGCATTTTCAAAGGCAAGAATTAAGGACGCCCGTGTTATTGTCGATCGTGATAAAACTCGTGAGAGAAAAGAAGAGTAGAATAAAAGAGAGTTGAGTTTTTCTTTGATAATGAGAAGTACTTCCACGGGGTGTTTTGTTAGACAGATAATTTTGATAATGATCTCGTGTTAATGTATCTCTATGCATGGTTGAATATGAAATTGTAGGAAGTTTAATATTCTTCCCTTTTTACTGTTCAATCTTAATAAAAAAAAAAAAAGAAAAGAAATGTCCATCAAAATTCTTACCTTATCTCTGATCTCCTGTCGCATCTTTTCTCGTTCCTCCTCCATCTTACGGTGTTTCTCCTTCCTCCTGTCCTCGGCCTCTTTGATGGCCTCCTGTCTCTCCCTCTCTGCCTCCTCTTCCTTTTCCTTGTCGTCATCGTCACCACCCTCGCCACCTACCGCCCCTGTTGCAACAAAAAAAAATTTCAAAAATTAACTGTGGAACATCGGAGGTATCATTAATGGAGAGACTGACGTTTTTTTTAAATTATTTTTTAAAGGTTTTTCTCAAGCTGCATTCATTTGAGAAAAGTATATGGCGTGTGCCAGTATAACTCTGCAATTTATTAAAGAAATAAAGATTTGTTTTTTACTCTTCACACAACTATCTGGAGTCTAAAGTTATTTTCACGTAAATAAATTTCAAAAAAACATTAATTTTACAACATTAACAAAATCCTGATTTTGTGAATTTAATTACAAATGAAAAAAAAAATTCCCCATCTCTATTAGCTTCGTCAACATCTCGTTCAGTATTTTCCACTGATCAGCTGATTTGCAGGAATAATTGTCTCTGGGTTCGTTACACATCGTCATTAGAGCAGTATAACTCGTTACTCCCCAATTAATTACGTATTCAATTAATTTATCAGAATATTCTCTCGAAATTACGAAATTTCGTTTTGCTTATGTTTGTATTCTAAATGCAACGTTGCCACGTTTTAACCAATGAGTGGCGGCAATTTTGAAATTTCATCCTTGCTCGATAATTGTTAATTGATATACATTAAATGCTTAGTGCTCCATTGAATTAATCCTGATTACTTTAATCAAACGAATTTTCTTCTCTTCTCTCTTTATCTATCTCTTTCGTTTGCAGGTAAATGAAGATGAACGTTTATTGCTGCCTAAAGTACCGTCTACATGATCTTTAAATTAGATTAGGACAGTTGGGCGTAACTCGTAGGAGCGTTGATTCTCGAATTTGGAAATGCGCGTGTAAGCTCTACCTAATGGACGCTACCCGTGAGAATTGACCCAGTAACGACCTTGCACAACGACTATCGTTCTCCTCCCCCTTCTTATGACCTCGTTTGTACGATGACCTTTGAATGAGTTTCGGGGGGAGGGGGGGGGGGGCGTACATAGTAAAACACCCTCGTACCTCCTGGGATTCCCCACAAACAATCTAATGTTTAAAAGCTCTATCTCTTTCTATCTCTATCTCTATCTTTCTGTCTCTCTTGCTTTGAATTCGCTTGAAAATATTGTGCAGAATGGCTTTTGATGTAAAATATGGTTTATTTCACATTTATTTTTGGCCTTCAAATTCAAATGTCACTACTTTTTTATTTTTATTCTTTCTTTTTCCATCGAAATGTGAAAAATATCTGGGAAAATATACATGTACAGAAGCTTGACTGTGACTGAGAGCACTAGAACTGAGGACATTCGGGAATTGCGTTTTTAGGGGGGAAGAGGGGGGGTGGATGGGGTGAGTTATCGATATCTCGGTGTGTGGTACGTGCCGGGCACAGGAATAACTGAGTTGACAAACGATTTTGTGACTTTCGTGAGGAAATGACTTCTGTTTTCCACAAATGTCGATTTTACCTTCTGTTCACGAATTGTGGGGGATGAATTGCACGGAATTTAACGCATGATTTAGTGAAATGGAATGGATGGAAGTAGAGTCATTTGTGGAATTATTGAAATGTTGATTTTTGGTGGAAAAATCGATGGGGTGCTGACTTATATCGTCGTTTCAGTAACAAAGTGGCGTTAGTGCTATTTTCCAGTTTTTTTTTCTTTGGGAATAACAAAGAGGCGTTTTTTCTCACTTCGACATGTTTTCCTGGACATTTTGTGCGATATTGGCGAAAAAAAAATAAATCATAACATATAGGCGTAAAAAATGTTGTTTAAGACAATATATTTTATTTTATTTTATATACGCCTTTTTCACACAAGAATTTAGCATTTTTTGCACATATGCGGCTTTGTTACCAAGACAATAATATAAATTGAGAAGTTATCTTCTTTGATACAAGATTCGACTGTGAGGAAAAAGTTTGGAAAATTTATAATTCATAAATTTTCTATAATTTATGAATTATCAATAATTCATTGGTAAAATAAAAATGATGGTGAATTTGAACGTCAACTGACGCCCGAAAGGATAAACTGAAAATATACGGGACGTAACAATATAAATTGAAATTTGATTGCAAATTGAAGGTAAAGCAATCAACGGAATATTGCTGATGAAAATTAATGAAATGTGACTATTTCCAAATCTTCAAACAGGGAATTTCGAAGGTTTCATTGTCAATCTAACATTAATTGAAGTGGAGAGACAATTATCTGAGAATTTTCGATGAAGCTTTGTGTGAAAGTTCAAGGAGTTATTTGACATCAATTTTGTCTACCAAAATAGTAACATTAAGTGAAATATCATTTTCAGAGCTTTCAAAGTTATTTTCTCACAAAATTTTGATTCAAGTTATGGATGTACGCTTTTACAAATTGCGGTGAAAATAGTAGCAGTATTTTAAAATGACTCTTCCAGATATTTAAGCATTTACTCAGGGAAAATATGAGCTCTTCTGAGAAAATGAGATTGACATAAAACCGCGGTATTTTAGAGACAGAACAGTAGAAGAGAGGGGGAGGGGGGGAGGTGGATGAAAGCGGAAGTGGTGATTTGATGGAGGCAAGATTGAAATAGAAGTGCTCCATGTGTCATCATGCCATTGAGGAAGCACTCAAGAAAATTATTCAGTGGTAATGTTAAAAAAAATGCCTTTCCAGGCATAAATTTATACCATTTTCACCATTATTTCGTGAAAAATTATGGTAAAATTCATTGCGCATCGGTCTTCATAATTCTTTCTCGATTGAGAAATGTAAGGAAAAATCAATAAAATAATTTTTATTCAATTATTGAATGGAATACTTCATTATTCAAAAAGAAATATTCTCCAACTCAAAGTAAACATCATTAAGCCTTTTGAGCTTTCAGATTCGACACACACCAATGAATTCAACGAGGTGGAAATGGAATTATTCGCGCGTGCCATTCTTTTAAATTCTCTTTTATTTTCCTCTCTACACCCTCATTCTCTCTCCCACTCCACTATACTCTGGATTATTCCAATTAGCAACGAGGAATTAACGAGTGAAAAAAGGCCCAACATATTTTTATATATACCTATATATATATTTTTTTTCGCTAGCACTGTGTGTTCGTTCTTCTTTTCACTCGATTATTTTACGTTCAAGTTTCGGGAGGACAATTTCGTATCCTACGAATTGATAGTTGAAAAAAAAAATGGAATGAAATAGTTGAAGAGAGACGGAGAAAAAATGAAATCAGAATTAGATCATTAAAATCACAAAATCTAGAGTTCATCCTGTTTAGATAACGATCTCCACTCTATAACCCCTTCATGTGTTCCACTTGACCCACATTCTCAGAAGTCTTTCGGCATTTTTCACATTTTTTTTTTTTACAAGTTTTACCTTTTCTGTCATTTTTTCCCCTCTTTGTCGTCATCATGCGACCCTGACAAAACTTTTGACCGTGTATGTTATCAGCAATATCTACTTAAGGCCCGGATGGAGTAGGGTTATTTGAGAAAACGTAGATTTCACTTTACGAGGTCAAAAATGGTTCAATTTTCCAAAACTCAGTTCAGCACCATTGTTCTGCATTGTCTGCATGGTGCTGTACGGAGTTTTGGAAAATTGAACCATTTTTGACCTCGTAAAGTGAAATCTACGTTTCCTCAAAAAACCCTACTCCATCCGGGCCTTAAAAGAAATTTTACTTCTTTTTTGTAACGTTTCGAGTATCCGTTACTATGAACTGCAATGAAAGGAATTCACATCCCCTTAACCCTTTCAATACGGCGAAAAAAATGAGTTCGAGTGTGTCCCATAACCGAAAACAATGATTCTTTCCATTTTTCCATTTCAACTGAACTTAATGATTTTAATTTCAGTGATTTTTTTCCTTCACTTGATTGGAGAAAATCTACTTCACTCTAGGAAATTAAGATATTTAATTTCAGAATTTATCTCTAACGCCATAGAACACAATGTTTAACCTATAAAACATCACTATTTCAAAATCAAATATCTCAATTATTGAACGGTAAATCGTTGTAAAATTCTTTCAAAAGTTGAACATTGCTTCAAACTTCGTATTCACAAAATTTTATGTAAAAAAATTGAGAAATAAATTTTACGCGTGATGCACGTAAACCTCGGCTCGTTCAACTAAAATAGGTGCAACAGAACTGTCCTATGATATACAAAATCTCGAGTTTAATGAAAGTTATTTCATCGATTAATAGATATTTGAAAATGATCGATCAGAAATTGATGTCATATCATTTTTCTGTCATCAAAAATTATATTGAAACGTGAATACTTTCATGAAAGCTATTTTCGGACAAAATTGAAGTGCTTTTAATTGCTAGTACATGCATAAAGGATGGAGAAAGGGTGGGGGTGAAGAGAATTGCGATAAAATGACACAGATTCAATGCCCATTCAAATTGAATATTGTGGATTTCATAAAAAAAATATTTCACAATTTTTTTTTTATTAAAAAAATTGAAAATTTCCTTTCAGCGAAAAAAACGTAATAAAAGTACCAACGGCTGTGGAGAGTGATTTTTCGAGGTGTGACGAAAAAAGTAAGAATGAAGTGCGTGGGAATAAAAACTATTGAAATACTCTATTTTTTTGTTCTCATTCATCCAAAACCCCAAAAAAAATATATATATATATATATACAGCTCTGTCATGCGGAATTTTTTCGTGCGTATTGGCTTTCGAAAAATTCGAACGCAGAGAGGAGAAACGTTGAAAATATTGCCAACATAGCCATGGCTTTAATCTTTCAACGTACTAATAAAACTTCGTTAAGCTTGAGCACCAGAGATTGGAAACTCCAGTGATAAAACCCTGACTATCTCTGTCAGGTTATTACTGTGAAAGAAAGATAGATAGAATGGAAGTGTAGAAGGGAGAGAGATGAAGGGGAGAGAAGAAGGGGTTAATTTTACCAGCCCTATACACTTATCAGCAGTGTGATGCATCACTGAGTTTGAGAAGTAAGTTATTAACTCGACTTGTCTTCGACTTGAAATTATGCCGCAATACAACACACAATGTTCAAAATTTCGTTGAAGCTATTTTGTACGTGCGTAATTATTAATTTTCAAGTAATTAAATTTCATTCAACGCCTTCAAATATATCTTTGGAATTAAAGTTTTGTTTGTTGGATAATTTGTCGAGAAAATTCTGTGAAATTCATTCGATCAAATAATTGTTTAAATCTGTAAAATATTAGTTGAATCGAAATTCTTTTTTGCATTAATTAAAAAAGTCTTTGTACAAATTTGAATGTAGTTGAGGCAATTGAATATAGAAAGAAAATAAAAAATGCATTTCACTTTAGTTTTATGAAGTGCAAGAAAGTATAAGAAGATTAATCAGAGACAAAATAAAAAAGCTGAAGCCAAAAGAATCTTTATGCAATAGTGAATAGTGCAGGGAAAAATCTTTAAAGACTCTGTTGAAAGTTTATATTAAAATTTATGAAACATTTTACTAGAAATGAGGATAAAAAAGAGAGTAAGAGAGGGTAAATTTTTAGAAGTTCTCATTGGTGGAAAGAAGACGCGTAAATAATTTCAACGAAATACGTGATAAAAATGTACAGAGAATTTTTATATACTTTTACTACTAAACTTTGTGATAAAGTAAATTTAGTAGGTGATAAACGTTGAATGAAAAAAAAAAACATAGTTAATTTCATGTTAAAATGATGCATTATTTGAATAAAGCGCACAAAGACTGACCAATGAGCAGCGATTGAATTTCGACTAATGACTGTATACATTACATTACAATGGACACTGTATTACATTTGTCCATTTAACTCCGAAATCCATTTTTTTTCTTTTTTAAAATTAGAAATAAAAAGTTTCGATGCATTAAATTTAAATAGAAACTTTTTCACCGTTTTCCGAAATTAGATTCCTCAATAATTTCTCGGCAGTAAGTCTAGTGATTGTTAATATTCACTAGTGGAATCGATTTCCATGAAACCATACTAATAACAGTGACAATGTGCACTTTGAAAATCAATAGCTTGAAATTGACAGATATCGTTCATTTCATTAATAAGTAGTTCAGTTCAGTGGCAATGATATGAGATTTAGGGAAAAAATGAAACTTGGAAAATTGATATGTGTGCGAATAAAGAATATCTCTCATTTACTTTCTTTACTACCTAATTTTTCGCACATTTCTGTTCTACCACACGTTAAAATCCAGGTATTCAGTCATTCGGTTGATGGCAGAGTGGTAAATTATTTGAACGTCCAAAGGCTTGATAATATCAATTCAAAATTCTCTACCCATGTTGATTTTTCAGCTCTTTTTAAATAATTAAAGGGTAAAGTTAAGCATCTGTAAACGCAAACTCACATAGAATATTGCTGACGACTTCGAATTTTAGGGGGAAAATCTGAGTTGAAGCAACGTAACCTGAATTATGCTAGAGCTTGGTTCTCATATTTACCTCACAAGCATATCAAATGGATACGATGGATTACGTGAATGTTGCACGGATGCTGCTTGGTGAATGGGAGATAAAGAGATACAGTAATCACCGAGTAAAAGGATTTCTTTTTTTTTAAATGTGTATTTTTCATTTAAATGAAAAACCAACATTATCAAACAAATATTTATTTACGCTTTAAAATTCAACGACTCAGTGAATTCACCAGATTATCTCATTCCAAGAGTTTTTCGCTAATTTGAATTTGAATAATGAAAATGAAATTGAGGAAATACCGAAAAAAAACGCTTTAATTAAATGAATTTTCGTAAATCCATGCACTTTCTCAGTTCGTTGTCAGAGAATAGCTGATTATGCACTCATTTAATTTAGAAGATTCCCTGTGCCCATTAGCCTCTATCCTGTATCTATTTACTTGGCTTTAGTACCACTAAGTCCTTCTTCCTTTCCAACTTTGTTCAACAATATAGTTTCAACTGTAGGTAGAGTTCGTGACTAGAAACAATAGGCTGTTCGTTCAACCGGTAATTTGTTTCCTCGGTCTTTCTCTAAACTCGTGTTTTTTCGTTTCTATCTCTCTTTTATTCTTCTTTTCTTGCCTTCACTCAGCCCAAAGAAAAAACGAAAAATCACCGAATATCCCCCAATCATCTTACATAATCTCCCGTCACGAAGGAATAATGAGAAATATTGTTGATGGAGAAAGGTGGGGTAAAAAGGACATCAGGGGTGAAATGAACAGATTTTGGTTTGGATCTTTTATATTATGAAAATCCCGAGTAATCAAAATAGAGCAGATTTGTCCACTTATTAGTCCCAAAAGAAGTTGAATTTTCGGAGAAATCAATCCTCGCACATGTTTCCCACGAGGAATTTCTTCAGCATTTCAATGAAATGGAGCCATTGAAGAAAAATCCATATACCTTCATCAATTTTCCTTCGAGAGAAATCTTCTTTGCGAAGATAATGAAGCTGCTGGATTTTTAAGTTTCAAGAACTTCATGGTACAGTTAACTTGAGCTGCGATGAGAAGTGAGACTTTGGTCATGATTATATATAAAACCAATTGGTTTTGAACAATAGAAGAAGCTTTTGCCGAGAAATCCGGTTAAGCCCTTCCGCCAAGTTCCATCATCGCACACGATACCCATCAGACACAGGGCATCTGCGCCCTCTGGCGATTGGCCTCTCCCTCCCTCCCCCTTCTTTTTCTTTCTATCTACCTATTCGCACTTGTGTTGAATTGGTTGTCCGTTCAATTTCCTTCTCTTTTACCATTTACAATATACATAGTTTGCAATATAGAAGCGTTTGTAACGTTCTCGTAAAAGCACTACGAGTTAAAATGCAGATCCAATTTCTTTCTTCGGCTTGGCTGTAGTATTTCGAAATGGTGAAATAGTTTTTTTTTATTCTTTTCTATTCATTTTTTTCTCTTTATTCAATTGCTACGATATACACGAAGAAAAGAAAGACTAGTGACGAGAAGAGAAAGAGAGAGAGAGAGAGAGAGAGAGGAAATTGATGTGTGAATGATAAAATTGCAAATTTTTCAATTTTATCTTTATTCACCAATTTTTTTTTCTTTCATTCTTTCACTTTATCCTCAATTCTCTCTTCTTCTCTCGTTTCTGCCAATTTCTTTCTATTTCTTCTTTTTTTTCTCCTTTCCCACTCAATTTGAATGAAAGGATTGAACGAATGAATTTTCTCCATAAAATTAGTTTATCCGATTTGTTAGAATCATTGGAAATTGTGAATTCCAATGGAAATTGCCAAGTTTGTAAGAACGTTTGAGTCTTTATAATTCCTTTCAGTCTCTTTCTTTCTCTCTCAGTGAACTTGTTATGAACTAAGTTATCAGAACAGACACACACCGAAGACTTTAAATGTTCGATCGTGAATATCAATTCGAACTCGTTTTACCAATTTAATGTACTATGTTACAGTTCTATTGGAGTTTCATTGAAATTCTCATTTTCTCTTACACGCAGCTTAACGATGCCTAACAACTATTCACTTCATGAATATGTAAGAAAATGGGGGAGAAAAAAAAATTTGAATGTATGAGATCTAATGAATGATGGTTAAGTAATTACTATGAAAATGGAAAGATTATTTTTAATTACTGAAAATTATTAATTTTTCATGTTAATTACTCAGTTGCCCTTTTTTTCTCTCATTTCGAGTGAAAAAGGAAAAAAAATGCCTCACTTTCACATTAATAATGTGAAAAATTTGCAAAATCAAAGTACACTATATTGGGGGAATGGGAAAGAGGCTTTAATGCAAGTGCTTTCGGTGTGTGGGGTCTCTCTGCAATGCGGCATAAAAGCCGCCTGGCACACGATGGGACATTGGAGTGGGGTAGGTACGCTTCACCACAATTTCATCGTCCGATTTACGACACTAGACTACTTACGTACACCCAGTGTCTTCTCTTCTGTTTCGAGTGTGTGTATGTGTGTGTGATATTTCTGGTCGATTTGGTAACACAAGGGTTGAGCCATGCTTTATTTATCTGCTGATGCGTAATTTTTTGGCAGAAGTTCTTCACGACAAATCAAAATGAACCGATTTTTTTTTTTGGGAGCATGTTTAAGAATTTTCGTCATGATTGAAGAACAAATAAGTAATGAATAAATAAAAATTTTAGTCGTTTTTTTTTGTTGAGGTTTTTTTTTTGTTGACGTTCCTCTTCTTTGTCATATAAATTCAGGAATTTCTCTTTTCTATACAAGAAAACCCGTAAATTCAACAATTATCTGGGCTATTCGATTATCAAAATATTCTAATACTTTAAATCACAAGAAAAAAATTCTGAGATGAAGTTGTAAACAGCCAGAGTTGACTTTTTCCGAAAGGTTATAAAAGCCTGAAAATTGGAAAAATAAAGTCAGTCAAGTTTCTGATTTTTATTGGGGAACAGTTCTTCATTATTCCTTTCAGTGAAGTAGAGCAGTGAGTGCCCACTTCACCTTTTTGATCCCGAGAGAAGTGGAGCAGAAGTTTGTGTCCTGATTCCTTCCGAGACTCCCTTTCAATCAATCAACTTCAATAACAGAAAAAAATGACTGAATAGTAATTAAAGTTATTCAATAATGGAACAAAGTTCTGCAAATCTACAATAACGCGCGTTATGAGTTCACGTTGCGTTGCTAATGTATACTATGATTGATATATCTATATTTATTAATTGCCGTATCTATAGATATATTAATGACCTTAGCAACCATTGCCTTCTGAAATATGAATTTAAAAGTAAAAAAAAATGTTCATATTATATTTCATGATTATTTCATATATCATGGAAGTACATTCAACATATATGTCTATCCGAAAAGCGGCATATATGTTGCATATATGTGACTTATTATATTTTTGGCCGCATATATGTTTCTTATGAATCACATATATTGAAAATATATTTTACCATTTATTTTTTTCCTAAGGGGGAAGGGGAAATTCCTGCAGTAAAGAGGAAAAAAATGATGTAAAATTTTAATGGTGTTTAGAAATGTAACCCTACAAATTGAAATGTATATGTATATTCCCAGTGAATAAGTCTCCATGAAGAGATTTCAAAGCTGCTGAAATGAAAAATAAATGTTTAGGATGTAACAAAGGTCTCAACACTGAAAAAAATCTGATTCATGTTTGTTCCTCAGATTCGTTTTGCCCCGGTTATCTTTACTGGCAGGAATGGAATCGAAAGTACAGTCGAATTCCGATTTTTTCCTAATATAAAATAAAATGTGGATTTTATTGAATCCTTAATGAATTTCCAGCTAATTTTTTTTTCTTCAGATCTGAACTTCATGAAGAATTATTAACGTTTTGTTAATTAATTGGTAGTTAAAATTTCTAGTAAAATTTCGAAGAAGTGAGTGCGAATTAACTGTTTGGGATTTGCTAATTAATTGAGACGAAAAATTATGAAAAAGTTTTGTGTTTGAAATTTATAATCGTACGGATGAAAGTTTAACCACATTCAAAAGTACTTTAGTTTATTTCATAGCTCGAAAGGGTTAATTATGTAGTTTGCAGGAGAATTGTCAACCTTTTTATGTGGAATAATTCGAGGGAATAGACTGAGGGAATTCTTCGAACTGTAGAACTAAAGATATAACACAATGAGAGAAAGAAATATTTTCTAGGAATATTATGTAGTTCATGTCAATCAGGAAATGGGTTGCCAGTGGATTTTTTCGGTTCAAACAATTCATGTTTCGGACGAATCCTCGTACATATTCGAGATGAATTTGAATACATTTACATCAATCAATAAGATGAACCTTTCAGAGAATAGTTGACGAAGAATACGTTCCAGTTTTGAGACAAATTGGGCTATGTTTGGACTAAGATTTCATATTTCGTGAAAATACATTATTATTTGATAAAAATTCCTCGTGAAAATACTAATGGCAAATATGATCAAGAGTGAATCAATGCAGGAGAGAGATTTAGACAAATAATTGTTTATTTATCGTTATCAGCTAACAAAACATAAGAACAAAAAATGAGTTTTAATCTGGTATTATTTCGATAAAAAGGGAAATTAATATTGAGAAAAATAGGTATTGATTCCTCTCAATCAGATTTTCTACTTTTTTTTTTATAGAGTACATCGCGAATAAAAAAGGAGTTTTGCCTCAAAATTATTTTCATTCCTAGAAAATTGTTTTCTCTCTCAGTGCAGGAAGGACCTTCACTATGAAATATATTAAGAGCAAACAAATTTTCATCAAGTACAGCTATCAGATGTTATACATGACTATAATTTAGCTGTTTTAGTTATAATTCTAGGTGCGATTATTGATTTAAAATTTTTCGTTTTCACTTTAAGAAATAGTCATGCTACTCGGAAAAAATCCCCTGAGAGTATGCTGATGAAAAGTTATTTGAAAATATAATCTTCAAGTTTTTTCACTCTTTTCACCAAAAGTTTGGCAAAAAACGAAGGAAATAATCTTCGAATATTTGAGTAATGATATTGGAAATCGATAGAAAAGAAAAAAACGATGTTATTCAAGAAAGTTAGCTCATCGTAACTCAAAAAAATTGGAAAATTTCCATCAACTACTTGAAAAATCAAAACTTCCAAAGTAGTTGAGAAACTTCACGAAGAATTAAGAATTTTTTTACCAAAAAAATTCGTGTGAAATTTCCTCTCAATTACCCCCGAAAAATTCTCAAAGTTCTTCATCAAAATTTTTCAATTTATACGTAAGTTATAAAATCAACATCAAAGAATATTTT
The DNA here is from genome assembly GCA_963921955.1 of Aleiodes alternator. Taxonomy (NCBI): domain Eukaryota; kingdom Metazoa; phylum Arthropoda; class Insecta; order Hymenoptera; family Braconidae; genus Aleiodes; species Aleiodes alternator. Next base: position 13,088,780 of record OY998098.1, on the reverse strand, counting down.
GCTTGATGATCAGAGTTCCTATGATTTTTTCATGAAATCTTTGAGGGCCTCAACGAATGCGAAAAACTATAAATAACGAATCCTGTGGAAATATATTTCAATGCGAACACGCGAGTTTTCGTGGCAGCACGAACGAAAACGATCGGTCTGTGCCAAAGATAGCGATGGTGGGAGGGCAATACAGAGAGAAAGAGAGAGAGAGATGAAAAACAGTGGAATTTATCCCTTCCCTCGTAGCGTTCGACCCTCGCACTTCCTAGAGGGATGTAATCGCGTGCCATTCGCATCGCACTATTCGAAATATCCTATATTATCAAATCTAATGACTTACAAGTTTCTCGATAACGAGAATTCATCAATGAATTCTGCAACAAAGAGGAAAAAAGAATAAGTCGATTGTTTTTGTCGTTCTTTTTTTGAAAATATCTCGGAAATTAAGCACGAATGCGTAGTTTTGTCTCTATATTTTTTGTAAACAAGTTGAAGAGTTGGAAAACTGGATTAGCGCAAAAGAGGCCAATCTCCATTATTCCGAAACATTCTTAAAACAATTATTTGAGAAAAACGACTTATCCTGGATAGGAATCCCTTAATACTCAAGTCTTGGCCGACTCTTCGGCAAGGATTGTGGTGACGAAGCCTGGCAGTTGAGGCTCGACCAAGCCTATGCCAAGCATCGGTTCACCGTAACTCGGCCCTTCAATATTGGTTGAACCTCGTTCAACAATTGGATACCCAAGACTTGGTTTCTGAGACTTGACCAAGCCTATCCCGATGAACGTAGCACTGTAGCTTGGCCATCCAGTATTGGTCGAGCCTTGTTTAACAATTGGGTTTTCAAGATTCAGCAAATAATATTGGACCAGCCCTGGTCGAGCAATGGAGACCAATACTAGTATAGACTGGCGTCAGTCGCTGGACCGACATTGGCCCATGGAAGTTTTCGTACTTGGGATTCTCTTAGCTACGGAAATTATCATGAATAATAATAATAAAAAGATGCAGAAGGCTGTTATTCTTGAGTCTCTCCGTCTTTTACGGCAATTTGAGTCAGGGCTGCAGTGATCGCTTACCCTTCAGTTGGTGGGAGTGGACACTGTTGTGGAGAGTCTGAATATATTTTTCGCTTGCTTGCTGAGTAATCGTCGAGGAGGTTGGAGCCTTCAAAGATTATCCAACCATCAATATAATTAGTTTATAATAATAATAATAATTCAATAGCAAAATGAATGTATTTCTCCGTAAAAAAGTGATCGTACATCCCTTCATTACAATTGAATTAATATTAATTCTCCGCTGTGTGTCACGAAGACATGATTTCTTTTTTTCTCAACATTCGAATGAAAATTAATCACCATGTGTTTTATACGATAGCATCAATTAATCTTGACAGGAAGCCCATCTCTTCAACGGAAAAGTTTTTGCACGTTTTAAATTACTCTACAGCCATGCTCAGATAATCGATCTCTCCAATTCTTTTACAGGGGGGAAGGAAGGCGACATCAACAGACACGCGATTGAACTTGTGAGACTTCATGTCGGCGTGAAAAAAAACCGAAGAAGAGTAGAGAGAGAAAAACATTTTTTTTTCTTTTTCTCCTATCTCAACTCACATATGTACACAAACGCTTGGCCTAGTTACTTATTTTTTTTCTCCTCCACTAATACCAACGAGTGAAAATCCCGGGTTACCGTGCAAAGAAGCCTCATACATGACTCAGACATTTCGTTTCAAAGTTAAAAAAAAAAAACTTTTTTTCAACACGTGAAAATCTATAGGAAAATGCCTGACCGTTCATTTTATTCATTTTGAATTCAATTTAAAGTAGAAAAAAAATCACAACTCATTAAATCAATAAATATTAAAATGGAAAATTTTGAAGAAAAAAAATGATAATTCAAGTGCGGGAAAATGCGGAAGGCAGAGTTCAATTATTGTGCACAATGACTTGCATTTATTTAATGGTTTTATTCTTGAAAAATTCACTCCATAATTTCTGGCTTTTTAATATTTTTTTTAATGTTCTCATTTCAACTCCATATGCCCATTGAGGAATTTTTGAGGCGGAAAAAATAAACATCATATTCATGCCTCATATGTGTGTGCGTGGGTGTGTATATATATATGTGAATGAATTCACTGGAAATTCAAAGAGATGGGTGAATAAATATTTTTTTACTACGCAATATAATTAAATTCATCAGAATATTGTTACAAAAAAAAAACCAATACCCATCACTCATCGCTTTTAATTATCGATAAATTGAAAGAGAACAAATTATTCAAAGCTCTCCAATTATTTGCTATCCAATAAATAATGAAAATACTAATAAATATTTGAAAATCAAATAATTTTCATCTGTTAATATTTGCACTCAGCCATTTTGAATTAAACAAAACACTAATAATAATTAATTGACATTGAATGTTCATATTACCATGAATTTTTATTTGTCCATGTCAATAATTCTATTTATGCGAATTAAATGATTTGATTGATGCTATTACTCAATATTGCTAGTTTGATTCTGTAAGTTTAATAATAAATCAATTCATTACGAAATAGAGGACAAAAAATGAAATTCATTTCGATATTTATGAATTTGTCACGTAATGAAATATCCAATTAAATTGACAAAACTCAATTGTAAATTTCATGATAATTTTAACAACAAAAAGTCAATTGAGTCAATAATTATTGGGAATAATAAGCAAAGGTTAAATGGATATTATCAGAGAATATTAAAGCATTTGGGATGATTATATCTGTGCTAGTTACAGTTTGAAACTTCGCGTATATGTCAAGCGTAAATTTTTTAGCAATTAGCTCAGAAAGTGTCGAGAATCAAATTGGATGAATTTAAGTTTTTTGCTGAAAATAAAGCAGTAGAGAAGAGGTAAAATGGGATAAATCGATCTCTTCTTTCGTGAGTTCCCTGAGGATAATTCGAAGGTACAATCGGGAAAATTTAAAAATTTGTATCAGAATAAGTCCTAGAAACGAAAAATTGATTGAAAATTGAAGGAATTTCATTAGTTTTTATATTCCTTGAAATCTTGAAAATTTCAGAAAACATGTGAAGAATAATGGAAAATTTGTAATTTTAAATTAATTTTTCGTTTCTGGGCTTATTTTATTCCTCAAAATTTTTTTTGCAGACTCACTGAATCACATTTGAGAATTTCTTCTTGTAGAAATTGTTTTTAACGATTTCATACAAAAATTCAATTTTTTTTCCATTGTACCTCCCAATTATATTTGAGAATAACTGCGAAACTAAAAGAGATACGTCCTTCTGATTCTGATTTTTTCAATTTGATCTTTTGACAAAAAGAGCATATCTCCATTAGTTTCTGAGATATTTAGGGAAAACGATTGGCAAAAAAATAGACTTGTTTCTTAGCTACTGAAATATTCTTATATTTAATATTTACGTGGAAATTTGCACGTGACTCATGGTAGCAAATGAGAATCATATTAGAATTATAAAGCATTGGAGTTACAAAGTCTGATAATGAGAGAGACTACGTTGTGAGTAATGCGTCTACTTTGTATCGTTAATAAGAACTTTGAAAATAGCTTTCTACCCTCTGCTTTCAGTTTAATAACATTTTATCAACCCTCAAAATAATCGGATAGCATTAAATCATTTCATTATTCACAAATGCTTTAGAATCAAGGAAAATTTCCAATTCTAGGGGAGATCTGGGCGAAATGATAGAGAACTTTTATTTTGAGAGGGAAAATGTCTTCAAAAAAAATTTGAAAAAATTGTTGATGAATGTAGAGATATCTCTACCATATTCTCAAATTTTTTCATGAAATTCCTGATATTTTTCTATTTTTCGCTTCACTTTGAAAAATTTTGAGAAATAATTTTCCCCCCATCAATCGATAATGGTCAAAATTCGACAAATGTTTGCTTCCGGGCGAAGCGAAGACCGGAAAATTTTGTCGAAATTATCTCTTTTCTGCTCATGGTGCGTTATAGTATTTTTGGGCTCAAGGATGCTGGAAAAAGAAGAAAAATGTACTTATCATGTAGAAATGTACAAATTTAGCAAAATGAGCCGAAAAAGTTCGAGTGCATACAAAAAAAAAATGCTGGGAAGATACGATTCAAACCGAGCAAAGTAGGGTTATAACCCGGCTTTTTCAGCCCTTCTTCCAGCAGAAAAAAAAAATTTCTCTACTTATTTCACAAATTTTTTAAAAAATTTTATCTTCTTTTTTTAGATGTAAAAAACTTGAGAATAATTCAACGTGTAGTCGTGTAATGAGAAGAAAGAGCTTTCGAAAATTTGTACGTGACTGTTTCACTAGTTGCTTTATTAGTTAGAACTCATGTGTAATTTTGCCTGACTACTTTCCATGTGAATCATTTCACCCGTATTCAGAGATAAAGAAAGTAAAAATAACGAAGAAATAAGAAGAAAGTTAATGAATTCATTGTTAGAATAACTTCATGATTCGCGAAGTAATAAATTCAGTTTATCAATGAGTTGGAGAACTATCGCGTGCAGAGAATATTGTAGAAATAATGTTCAGCAGAGAGAGAAGAAAGGCATAGTTATTGATACATTGTTTTGTTTGATTATCACAACTAATTTTGCGTTGAAGCCTCCAACAAAACCTCATTGTCCATAATGTTAATTATCATACGCACAATAGACACTAAATGAACTAATGTTTGTAGAGACTTTTACATAATGATGAAAATTTCGGGATTTGTTAAGGGATCTTCTCACTTTACAATTTTCGAAAAATATTCTTTTTTTACGAAATTCACTATTTCAGATGCGAATGAACATTATGAACAAGCAGAAGGCATATTTCATGGTGCAGATATCGCTGATTGAGCACAAGTGAGATTTTCTGCGATTTTTCATTTAAAGAACCTTTAAATGCGTTTTTCTTGAAATAACGTTTTTTGACAGTTTCTTGATAAAATATTCGAAACTACTGAACCGATCCTCATGAAATTTTGAGGACATAGTCTTCACTAGTATAGCTATAGTGCATATAATACGATTTTGGATACAAGCGAAAATGATACACATTCTTGGAAAGAAGCAGAAAAAAACCTGCTTTTTTTCACAGTTGGTGGAAAAAAATGGTAAATATGAAAATTTAGAAAAATCCTTTTCGCGCTATCCTTTGCGCTATAACTATAGTAGTAATGAATGAGTGCTCAAAATTTCATGAGGATCAGTTTAGTAGTTCCCAAGATTTTATCAACAAGCTGTCAAAAAACGTTGTTTTGAGAAAAAAAAATAGGAAATTGTAAAGTGGGAAGACCTCTTAAAATCCCCTCAAAATTCGGAGAAACGTCACAAAATACGAAAAAAAATGCAAAAATAGTGTTTTTTCTTCTCCATTTCGCAAAGAAAATGATTCTCGCTATTTTCGCAGAAGTTCGCCCCCAAAAATAATGATGAATTACTAGTCGCAATATCTTTTAATTTTTCATCTACACAGAGGAAAAAACGATAAAAACTATCAAATAAATGTTCGATTTGTCCTCAGCACATATTTTTTTGAAATAATTAAAAAAGTTTTTGAATTTACTGAATTTTCTCCATTCAAACAGAGCAACTTTTTAAATAACCAAAATTCAATAAATTCAACTACTTTTGAAATTATTGAAAAAAAAACTATTTTCTAAGGACCAATAAAACAAATATTTTCATAGTTTTCACCACGTTTTTTCTCAGTGTAGTAATTGACACATCGAATATAAAAACAGCTGTGTAAACATGAGAAGAAATCATTCCACAAACTTTGCGTAAACAGAAAGAGAGAATGAACTCGAGTGGAATAGAAAATTCTATTGTTAAATAGAGAAACGACAGACAGTGTCTATACAAATCTACGGAAATGCGATTTTCCAATGTGTGTTTCTTTCTTTTTTTTTTCTGTTGATACAGAATTCAAGTACAATTCGAAGAGTCACACACACGTGGAATTTTCGTGTGTTTTTTTTTCTTCTGTATACCATTGAGCACATTGTCAACCGCGGTTGAAGTGAGTAAACAAACGTAAAATAATTCAGCTTAACCTTTTTATTTGAAAATTCAATGTTTTATTCGTGAAGAAAAGTTTTCTTGTACATCTTAATCAGAGTTTTCTGAGGTCAGACCAGAAAGATATATATATCTCTCTCTCTCCCTCTTCCCCTCCCTCCTTCTCTTTTTTTCTTGAAGTTACCATGAATTTTTTTTTGCCCGCAAAACCAAATGACTTATGAAATTGCAGATGAGTTGCGATTTTATCGCTGCAGAAACGCACCACACGAAGGGAGGGGGAGGAAATAATGGGGTAGAAGGGAAGTGGGGGGAATGAAGAGAGTGGGGGATAGAATGTTTTGCGGTAGTGGGGATGAGGAAGCAGATAGCCTCGTGGACCATGGAATCCCGAGGATTCCCTTGGATACTGATATCCCCCGAGAATTGGATTGACATTCGATATTCTCTCCCCATCTCCCCTCCTGTTATTTCACTATTTTCTTTTGCTATATTGAATTATCAATTCTCCTTATATTTCACGGTGAATTTGTGGCGAACTCGATATGCTGCAATTTCCCCGTACACAGATAGATAATTGAGAGTTGAAATAGATCGAGAAAAGTCGATCCAATGACAACCATTTAATCCATAAAAAAAAAAAAAAAGGAATAATTTCCCATTTTCTTCACGTAATTTTTTTCAATAAATTCGTCTTTAATATTGAATTGAATACACAGCCATTGTGACACGCGGTGAATTCAAAGATTCGAGAGAAACTTTGAAAATGATGAACACACTCAAATGAAGTTTCACAGTAAATCGTAAAAAAAAACGTAATAAAATTATAATTTTAATGAATTTTTTTTTAGTCTTGTATTATGAAGAAAATAATAAAATTCATGATTATACTCAGAAGTATTAAAAAAAATGTTATGACTCTTGTATAATGCGGTAAAAGGACATACCCAGTATGTCCATGGCGTTCTCGTGCCTGCGGTCGTGGTGGTGGCGACAGTAGTACTGGCGCCGTATCGGTCAGACTAGACTGCCGCCAGCTAAAATCTACCCTAGCGCGCCTGCCATCCTCCTTTCAGCCCCTACTCTTCTGCACATTCCCTCTCTCTTCATCTCTCGACTTTCGCAGTGGGCGTGTACCAAACACTGGATAGTCACTAGTGGTGGGGGCATAAATCGTCGTTTTAGAGGCAAAGGGATGCAAGTCCTGTGTATGAGCATAGCACTTACGCCACTTTGTTCCTAAGGTGAGTATATGAAGCTTCACCATGTAGATGTGAGGGTGGATGATGTGGAAGAGAGAATAGTGGTGAAGTCTTTTTTTGCCGTATCGAAAAATGAGAGAAGGTTTTTTTTCATTTTTTTTCTGGAAATACTGCAAAGTGAGACGTGTCAAGCTTTTCACACGTTGCCCTTTGTTTCAGGTGTGGCCTTGGTTTTTTTGTTAATTCGGTTTTTTTTTTTAGAAATGTCTCATTGACAAGAAATAATCGAGGATAAACTATTTAATTAATCCCAAAAATTGTGGAAAAATTCATGCTTTTTCCTCGTTTTATACGTGTTTTTTTTGTCCGTTTGAGTGTAAAAAAAATATTTGACAAAAATGTGTTTTTACGCGATGGAAAAATATTTATTTTTCACGTCAACGATTTTTTTGTATCAAGCTAATGAAAATATTGAAGAGCCCGAGAAAAATTCACCCTTTTTTTCTGTTATTTATTTTTTTTTTCTCTTCACTAGCTTTCTTTATCTCAATTTAATTACATTATATCAATGGAAGATGTTTGTTGATTTGTTTTTTTGCCTCAATTCATGAACTTTAGATTCAATTCGAGTGAATAAATTCACGGATGATCCGACCCTCACAGTGTCTTTGATTAATTCGTACGAGAAAAAACCAAGGAATGAGATTTGATTTTTTCCTTTTTTTTTCTCTCGTTTCAAATTCTATGAAAATGGTTAACAAACACAAAAAGAAAAGAAGGAAAAAAAGAATGAAAAGAAAAGAAGAAGAAAGTAGGCAAAACGATAAGGGTACTTTTAGATTTTACGAATTTCCACTTGACTCGATGGAAAAGTCTCGCGTGATTTTTCTTTTTCTTTCTCTTTTTTCTTTCTTTTTCTCTGCAGTTTCCGTGAAACTCGTACTTCTTTTACGTCTTGTAGAACACGTGTGCCTGCGGGAAACAGTGAAACAGAGAAAAAGACAGAGAGAGAGAGAAGGAGGACTGTTTTGAGGTGGTGTAGACTCTACAGTGTAGAGAGACGATGGGAGAGAAGCTATCTGCTTGATAAATAGAAGCATCCGTTGAATAATGCAGCGGCCGTTGGCAGTACCAGAGAGACGAACCTACACGAATTCTAACTGGAGGGAGGGGGGTGTAAAAAGAGGAAATGAGAGAGAGTGAGAAAGAGATAACCTTACGCGATGCAGCCCACTGCACGAATTCTGTACGAGAAGGGGTTTATACTGATTCGCCTAAATTCGCATTTTCTCAAGCGGCTGGCAAGCCACCACAATACGATTCGCCATTTATCCACTTGCTGAATCTCTCTTGCTCTAAAGAGTTATTCCTGACATTTCACCGATAAAATAGATTTCTTCAATTCAATCTCATTCTCTTAAAATGTAGATGATGGGAAACTATGAGAAATTTATTTTATTCATTTTATTTACAGGGTGGCGATTGACCTGGAGAACCTGGAAAAGTCAGGGAATTTTAGTGTTAGTCAGGGAATTTCGGAGTTTATTCTTCTGATGAAAATTACATGAATTCTTTGAAATTTGTGAATTTTTTTGAAATTTTATGTTAAATGAATACTTACAATGTATGAAAAATCGATTTGAGGGTTTGAGAAAAGTCATAGAAGATTCTGAGATATTTTCATAGTGAAACGGAAGGGCTCGGAGGTATTAGTGTGTATAAAAATAATTTTTTTGGAAATTATTTTAATCAAATTTTTCATATTTGATTTTTTATTAATCTTCGTTTCTGCCATGAAATCTTGAAATGTCTTAGCATTTCCTGAAATATCTTGAATTCTCTTAGAAATTTATGGAATCTTTAGAAATCCGTTCCATTTTGCATAGATTCCAAGAAGTCTAATGAATTTTCATGAAGTCTGCTGAGAATTCGAGAATCGTCGAATTTTTGCAATTTAAAGTTTAATGTAAAATGATTTAAGGAGTAATTTCCTCAAATTTCTCTCATCATTGGTTACAAATGATTTACGATTTTTTTTATTAATCTCCTCATTCTTAACGTATTCACAATATAATTTTTTTATTTTTGTTATTCGCAATATAATTTGCCTTAAATTTCCTGGATTGTCTCTCTCCACAATTTCACTTGTTCGTGGAATGAAGTGCAGAATTTTCCATTTAAAAAAGATTTACATGGAACATTTCAACTTTCAACATTCGTAAATACTTGTTTTCAATCTCTAAAATTGCCGAGATAAATATCCCGAATATTCCGGGAGATCGTCGCACTTTGGTATTTTTATTGCAATTGTGTAACGTTTAAAAAATTCGGAATTGAAATGTTTCGTTGACGGAGAATAAGAATAAGAATTGTTCTCAACTTGAAAGTCCCTATTTTCATTCCAATTTTTCATTTTAGAAGGAATTTCAGTTATGAAGGAATCACAATTACAGGAAAGAATCAGATTGCAAAATTCCCATTTTTTTCAAAATATTGAAATATTTCTCAATGAAAATTTTTTAAAAAAATTGTTAATCTAAAATTTCAAAAAAACGAAATATTGGAGAAATTTAAACTAATTTAATAGTTGAATGATTCTGGAAAAAATTAAATTAATTTGGTATTTCAATAATTCTAAAACAAACAAATTAATTTAATATTTCAATGATTTAAAAAAATATTTAATCAATTTAATATTTCAATAATTCTAGAAAAATTCAAACAATTGTAATATAGAATGCAAATAAATTTTCATTATCCTTATGAACTGCTTCACAAATTCATTCATATTATGATGAAAATGCTTTTTCCCATTCAAAATAAATGCAGTGAGGCAAGTTATTCGAGGAATTTCATTTGCTCATTTGAACGATTGCCTCCCAACACTTTTTCCTACTTCTTTTCACTTCATCCCGACTCAGGAATTTTAATCTGCAATAATTATTTCATTATTCCAGTGGATCTTCATTTAATTCCAAAAAATAATTTTTTTCTCCCCTCAAATATTACGTTCAACGGTTCTGGAGAAAAAGCATTAAATTCAGTGGAAAATAATGACACGAATGTTCACTCTCTCGGATTTTTGAATAGCATCAATAAAAATATATGACTATCACAGATTACTTTTTTTTACTCCTTCAATAACGATGATGAAAGATATTTATTTTCTCCATTGACGGTCGAATAGAAAATTAATTGGACTCATGAATTCGTTGGATACTATTTCATTGGATTTTTTTTTCCTCCGTAAAATAGAACAAAAAATTAATTAAATTTATTTTGGGTGAAAAATAAAATTTTAATTTATTTTTGCGAAGTTCATTCGCCCGTTATTGTTACCATACTTAATTTTTAAAAAATTCATACAAAATAAATTAATTGAAAGAAAAAACAAATAACTACATGTATCCACTTGAGATGAGAAAAAAAATTCAATTTATGCTTCATTCGTCTCAATTATAATTATATTCAATGAATGAATGAAATGTTGAAGAAATTTTTTTTGAGTCAGGGGCTCTGCGAAAAAATGTGAAAAAAATTGGAAAGATGGTCCAATATGTCTCCATGATTGGGGAATTTTTTAAAAGTTTTTCGTTGCATTCTTCACTCTTGAAAAAAAAAACTCTTCATTTTTATCGGTTTACAATATTTCATTTCAAAAGAAATAATAAAAAATAAATTAATTGAAAAAAAAATGAATAGATACATGTATTCACTTGAGATGAGAAGAAAAAATTCAATTTATGCTCCATTCGTCTCAATTATGATTATATTCAACGGATGAATGAACATAATATATCGAAAAAAAATATCGTATTTGATTGATAAAATGAATTTTGCGCGATGGCGCAGCCCCGATAAATTGAATAATGCGATATGGATTCCCAAGGATAGAGTATATAGATGGTGACGGAAGAGAGAGAGAGAGAGAGAGAGGAAGAGAGGAGTGGCAGTATGGAGAGGATAAGGGCAGCTAGCACAACTTGGTGATATATCGGCAGCTCGCAGGATGAACGCCACGGGCCTTATGATGAACGATCGGTGCGCGGATATAATCCAATATATATAGTTTGTGTACGACAGAGAGAAGAGTAAAGGGGAGGAAGTGAGTTTCGAGGGGGAAGCATGAGAGGAAAAGGGAAGGGTGGGGGAGGGGATGAATGGAGTGGAGTGGGAGATATGCGTATCCTGCTGCGGATACGTTCTGTTATATAAGCTGATGTGAAGGTATCAGATGGATCTCATTATAAATGAAGGAAAATTCTGGAGAGCTGTCAAACCTCGAAACATTTTCCTCTGAAAATTAATGAGACTTTTGGATTTTTGAGAATTTTTTAATGAACGTTTTTTTCTGAAAGGATTTTTTTCCTTTTGTTTTCTAATTTTCTAAAAAAATATCTGTATTTTTTTTAGAAATCTGTACAGATCCTTGTATGAGGAGAACTCTTTTTTGACTTGAAATAAAATAATTCAGGACATGGGGAGAAAAAAAAGTTGAAATTCAACGTTGAATTTTGCTGATTTTTTTTTTTTTATATTGTCTCCAGAATTATTTTGGCCCATTCAGCATGGAAGAAACAAATACAAAATGAGGAAAAAAAAAGAATTTACCGATTGAAGCAAAAAAAATTAATCCCTGTGCTACTTAATTGACAGATTAAAATATTCTGAGAATTTTCATCAAATGAATTACAATGAGCAGCGGAAGCTATATTGGATTGTATACACGTGTCAAGCCCCCTTTCCTAAGCTCTTTCAATCCTCATCCCTTTGATCCCATTAAATTCTCACCTCATTCTCTCGTTTACATTATTCACCGTATTTTCGATCAATGAGAATTGAAGATATCGCGTCTGACCTCATCGCGTCATTATCCCCTTCAATTGGAATTGGTATTTGTAAATGATTCAGAAATACCGAGGCGTGCGCGTCTTCAAAGTATGCAGTTGGGAATTGTATGGAAGCACAGGATCATCCCTTGGAAGGGAAGGAATCGTCGAATGAAAGAAAGGGGATATGAGAGAGAGATAGAAGAAGGTTGTCGCTGGGGTTATATTGGCATACCGGAGGCTAGCCGATATGGGAATACTTTGAGAGCAACTTTATAGTCTGGTGTGAAGTATAGTTATGCTGTGAATGGTCTCAGACGAATGAAGATGACCTCTTCCACATTTAATTGCGCAAATGCCTGTCATATTGAAAAAAAAAGAAGAAGATGGGGTGGAAGGAAGTGGATTAAAAATGAGGATAGAGACCGTCTATAAATTGTCTCACATGTTAGGGGAGAAGGGGAGGGGCATCTCATATGTGTGACAAAATGTGACAGGGGGGAGGGGGTGTCGAAATTTGTGATGTCACAGAATTCAAATCTAAAAATTATTAAAAATTTGGAGTATAAGAGTTTAGGTTTCACATTGTCATTATTTCGGCTTTAAAATGTTGGTCAAGAATAAAATTTAGATTAAAAGTGGCAAACCAACAATTTCTCCAAAAAAAACATTCAATTTTTTTTTTCTATAAATAATCTCGTTTTTTCTTATGATTTTTTCAGTAAAGTTTTTTTTTTTAATGTTGACAAGAATTCATTTATTTATAATTCTACTGTGTTAGACTATTCGATCTGTTATCTTTCATGTCCTCATAATATTAATATATAAATTCCTAATAATACAGAAGAGAGTGGGGCAAAATGAATCACCGCTGCAGTATGATTTAGCATTTTTTTCAAAATGAAGGACCTCATGAAAAAATCTGAATAAATTCGAGAAAATGCTCCGATATATCGAAATTGTTGGTGAGTTTTTTCATCCATTTTCGTAGACTTTTTCACCCTGGAAAAAAATCGCGAATCATTTTAACACACAGGTCCATTTTGCTCCGTTTTCGCATAGAAAATTACAATCATTAAATTATAGGATATAAAAAGCGATAGCTTGACGTCACACAGCACAAGAAGAAGGGGAGGGGGCAATGAAAATGTGATTGCATGTGACATAGGGTGGAGGTCTAGAAATCTGTAAATTCGTGTGACGTAATTTATGGACGACCCATATCATAGAAGATGACGGGGAATAGGGAATGATGTAATGTGGTGAACTTTTTTAGTTCACGCGTACAAAGTGAGGTAACTGGAATTAGTTCCGATTCTCTGTCGAATCGATCGATGAAAATTCCATGATGAAGCACCCAAAGGCTTTTCCCTACCCTTCCTCCCTCTTTTTTTTTACACAGTCAAGGACTAACTGCAATTAGCCAGACAATTGAGTTCTCCTTAGAGGGATCAAGCGCTTTTGGTTGGTTCTTCGTGAAATTTCCTCGCGTATTCGTAGGAACAATTGAAGAAAGCGAAATGAGTAAAATTGAATGGCACGGAATGCTATGGTTAATTTCTATAAAAATTCTCAACAATTTTTCCACGCTTCCTTCATTATAATTCAACGAATTACTTGTCGTAAAGTACATTTTTTCATTCATTCCCTTATCTTTTGAATTTTATTAAAGAGAAATGAAAAATAGAGAATTCAGAGAATCCATTAATTTCGCCATCTAAATTCTCGTAGAGAAGAGAGAGAGAGATAGAGGAAAAGTGGTAGTAGTCTTATCTGTTCAGCCATATGTTCACGTTAACTCGACAAACTCACTTTCTCTGTAAAACCCATTGCCCCTTGTTTTTTTTTTACCTACGTCGCTCACAAACACAGCGGTCGCATAGATCGTTGTACAACGCTAATTTGCCAATATTAATGGCTTAAAAAAAATAATGTGAGTTTATGAGCTCTCACACACTGCATCGGCTTCAGCCTTGAACTTCATTTGCACAGGCACGAAGTACTAGAATATTCTGGCAAAAATGGACCTCCAGAGTGAAATGATTCAGGATTTTTTTTCAGATTAAAGGGCTCCCCTAAGAAATCTGAAAAAATTTGAAGAGATGCTGTAGCATGTTCACATTGTTGCATAATTTTTTCAAATTTTCTCGCAGAAGCCTTCATCCCTAAAAAAAATTCGATTTATTTCCTTCCCACAAGTCCTTTTTGTCTTGATTCCTCCTTACTACGTTAATTTCAAGATATAGCGGAACGAATTGTGCAGAGAAGAGGAAAAGAGTCCATATATATTTCCTAAAAAAAAATGGCCATTCCACTAATAGGTAAGTCCGTTCACGCGTGCGAGAAACCCCTTGGACTGTCTCGTAAATCACGAAAATCACCTGAATCGAGTGATGTATGTGTGTCTCCATGTACGATTTTTCCCATCGTACCCCTTAACTCACAATCGAACATACTTAGCCACATAAAGCGTGAGACGGAAAATGGAATATATATCCTGTGGATCGTAAAGCACCTGAGGGGCTAAAAGGAAAATGAAAAAATAAAATTGATGAAAAAAGAAAAAAAGAGGGAGAATAAGTAGTGGAAGAAGGAAAAAAAAGTGAACAAAGAATGTGAACATTCTTAACTGTTCGACCGGAACTACGATTTAGGATGGCAATAGAGAGGCTGAGTAACTCTCTGGCACCTCCTCTCCCTCCTCCCACTGGAGTAGGTCGTGATTTCTTTTTATGTAGTGACGTTTAATGCTTCTTTTTCAACGGGTTTTTCTGCTGTTTTTTTTCTCGCTCGTGCCCTTTTTCGGAGAGACTTGAAGGCAGTGTGAACTCAATTCATCAACAAAGAGGTAAAACGCGTGAAGTTGATTTTTTTTCCTTGACCTTTTTTTTTAGAGAATATCTTGAGAATTAATGGAGATAGGCCTTTTTTGTCCTAATCCTTCTTTTTTGTATTTATTGAAGTTTTTTCTCCGACCATTGTTCAAATTATTAGTAGGTAAGGTATCGGCCATCATGGCAACTCCCAAAGAAAATTTAAAATTTTGAATTTAATTTCAATTATTAGAGGCACCAACGTCTCGTCCACTCTGCGAGGACCTCATCAGGGTGTTTATTATGTTGATTCTAAAAAATATCAATATTATCATCGATCAATTTACATTATTTTCACAGAAACGAAAAATGCTTCTTTTTCGTAGCTCTTGATATACTCTTCAAAAAACGAATGCACATAAAAGGAACGTATCTTTATAAGTTTTCCAAATATTCTAGTGAAAATAATGACCAAGATGCGTTAATTCGTGCTGTCTCACCTCTTCCCTACTGAATTCTTCCACTATTCCATTTTCATTATTCGAGAACTGGAAAAATAATGGGCAGATGTTTCCATAGTATTATATAATATTCGCTTTGCTTAGGATTTTTTAAACTTAGTTTTCCCTTCTGTTAATTTCAATTCATCACCAATACTCTTTATGTTCTCTTCACACAACTCTCATGTATTATATCGTTGACTTAGAAACAAAGAGGCGTAAGTGCTATGCTTATCAAATGTACGCATTGCTCAACCTGCATAAAATTGATATCATCGTAATGTAAAAATTCTATTCACGTTAATAAAAAACGAATTCGAAGTTAAAAATTCGCTTTGCCGCAATGTGAGTGAAAATGAGTATTTCTTTGATTCGTTATACTGGAGGAAACCGGGCCACAAATGGAGCTTTGGTGCACAATGGTCCAGGAATGTTTTTCGGATTGAAGAACTCTCCAAAAAAATCTAAAAAAAATTGTAAAGATGCTCCAACATGTCACCAAATTTGGGTAATTCTTTCGAAAATTTGAGCAGACGCCATCGTTCTAAAAAGGAATACCGAATCGTTTTTTCAGGGTTTTCCTATTTTGGGGCTAGAACTGTAGTGATCGGACTCAACATCTGCAGTGCCGTTTGTTGGCACGTATCCAATGTACTCAGTAGGTTCACAATGCCCTCTTCCTCTCACTCTCTCTTGCCCTCTGGAATCTAGGCGTTAGCTAGCAACTACTAACTTTGATCGTTAGCCGACAATTCGCATGACGTCTTTATCGCTTCATTCGGGGTATTTGCTTTGGAAACTGTTTGCATCGGTGGGTGGCAAAGCTTCTATCCATTTCAAATTGGCCAATAAAAGCAACTGTGTGAGCGAAGCGACTTTTCCTCTCTCCCACAGAGACGAGAGAGATGGATAGAGAAAGAAAAACTGCGGAAAAGAGTCTGAAGAAGATACACTTATTGCCAGTCAACACAGCACAATACATCGACAATTCTGTTTTTTATATATATATATATCTATTTCGAATAAGAAAGAATCTACAATACCAAACGATATTCACTATCCTTTTCACACTTATTCCCTCGTATTTTTTGATCCTGCTTAAGGGAAAAAGGATTTACCAATGGGATTTATAGAGTCGAGACGATGAAAAACTATTCGTCTTATTTTTATTCGTCCAAATAACTTCCCATTCACAGGACGATTTATCCACTATTTGTTTGAAAATTGTAACGGATGAAGTCCACTATTTATTTGAAAATTGTAACGGATGAAGGAAATGACTTCGTTAACTCATGATTTCGAGGAAAATCGGGTTAAATGTACGGTGAAGGCACCAGTTACCGGACGGGTAAAGCATGGACGGTTCGTCGCGGATGGATGGTACTACCGGTTCCCGGACAAGTTAGAATTATATTATCGAAATGATAAAAAATTTCAATTAAATGAATCAAACAATTTCCTTCATTGTTATTTTGAGATTTTGCAAGTATTGAAGAAAAATATGTCAGCCTCACAATTTTATTTAAAAGAGAAAAGTCAGTTTGAAAAAAAAAAAAAACTGTTCCAATACAGCAGTTGTAGTTTTAGTTTGGTAAAACTGTTACAGAAAAAAAAACTCGTTTCCAAAACTACTGGTGAATAAAAATAGTAGCATTGGAATAAAAAAAAATGCAAATTGAAAGAACACCGTTGGGTCAGTAACGAACGGATGTAAACGAGCTTTTCGTACATTGTTGGCACCGGATGTTCATTCTCTTTCGTTCGATATACCAGTACTCTATTTTTATATAGGCACATACACTCAGGTTATGCAATTTTTCATTGCTCTTATTATTACTATCATTATTAATTTTTGTTGAAGCGAATTTTGAAATTAAATGTCAATATGTATGGAAGATTGTGAATAATAAATTTTTAGGATAAAATGAAGCAGAATTGTTCACGTGAAAAATTGAAAAAACCTCCAGCATCTATATATAATGAATTGCTTTAATTAGTTACTAGACTTTGGAGAATCACGTTTCACGTTGTGATAAGGAATTTCAGTAACAACTGTTGTAATTTTAGAGTTGGACGTATGGTACATTATATGAAAACACATTAAAACAAAAAGCCATATGAAGTTTATTATGAAAACTGTGCTTTTTTTTAGTTTTTCTCAATCTGAAAGCTTTATGTCACTTTCCATGGTCAGTTATTCAGAAAGTTACTGGGGAAACCCGAGAAATTAGGAACTTTTGTTATGAGAGAAGAGAGAGAAAGAGCGAGAGAGAGAGAGACTTTAAATTAACCGTTTTTGGTAAATTCACTATTGAAATACAAAAAATTATTGAAAATCTCTTCTAGAAAAAAGCATGAAACATTTTTTATCTCCGTTTTATTTTTCCTAAATTTAGCTATAGTATAGTATATATAGTATAGTGTATAGTATAGTATATAGTATAGTATATAGTATAGTATATAGTATAGTATATAGTATAGTATATAGTATAGTATATAGTATAGTATATAGTATAGTATATAGTATAGTATATAGTATAGTATATAGTATAGTATATAGTATAGTATATAGTATAGTATATAGTATAGTATATAGTATAGTATATAGTATAGTATATAGTATAGTATATAGTATAGTATATAGTATAGTATATAGTATAGTATATAGTATAGTATATAGTATAGTATATAGTATAGTATATAGTATAGTATATAGTATAGTATATAGTATAGTATATAGTATAGTATATAGTATAGTATATAGTATAGTATATAGTATAGTATATACTATATTATACGTAGATTGAAGAAGAATAAAACGGTGACAAGGAGCGTTTTATGCCTTTTTTTTTGGAAGGGAGAGAGAAAATCATTTTTTTTTTAAGTAAAAAAAAATTGAGACTAGATTGTAATTATCAATATTCATAATCGATCACTAAAACCCAAAATAGCTCAACACCAAGCCTAATTCCAATTCTAGTCCATGAAATTGATGGATATTTTCAGGCGATAAATGATGCATTATCTTTATTCTTCAATCATTGTTAACAATTGACAATCACACGTTTCATTTCCCCATTTACGCAGAGTATAATCGTGAAATCCCGTCCCTCAGTGAATTCTGATCAACAGTGTCCAAAGCAATGAATAATCGCTATCACCGTGAAACCAGGCATCTAGAAAAGCCACTTCTCTCTCGCACTCTCTCACTCTCTCTCTCCTCTCTCCTTCATCCATAATAATAAACGAATCTTTCACACTTGAGATATATAATCCAATCTTGTGTTAAATGCGGCGTATAACCAGCTCTATATACAATTTATCCAAAAGCAGTTACGTATTGCGTAGAAAATCCTTTTGCGTTACGGGTTAACGTATTAGGTTGAACTTTCGTTCATTCCTGTGGAAATGCGATACGCTGGCTCCACTCTATATCTTTTGCTTTTATCCATTACCCACCACCACACATAAAGTTCCATGGGGTCAGTTTATCCAGTATATACCCCTTTTAGCAGAGATTGCAATGGATGCATTCACCTCTTTCCCTATTCTACGCCTCAGTTCATCTCGAAATTCTCTTTAAAACCGGAGAATGAGGAAAAGATGCCTGTATCCCTCATTCAAGGCAAATTCCATTGAATCATTATTAAAAGCACCTGAAAGGCTTTTCTCGCTATTCAATTGGAATATTCCAGTTTTTCTTTGCGTTAAGGCATTGTGGAAGAAACCGGCAGGTAAAACAGACGGTCTTGTCTTCATTTCGGCTGATTTTCATTCGATTAATCAATCGGTATTTGGAGATAACTCGGAATTTTAGGAGAATATGGAAATTTTGGTAAAGCTCAATTTGCTCTACTACTAAGCAAGGTTTGATTATTTATTGATGAAAAAGCGTGAGCAAAAAATTGACCACATACACACACACATACATAGAGCCGTGAAAACTATCAGAAAATAACGTGGAGATCTTAAAACATGAAAATCAGTTAGATGAAATTTAAAAACAGTGAATCTAAAAAGATTGAATTAAAAAATTTAAATAAAAAGCCAAAATAATTGAAAAAAGTTATATTTGGAATGGAAAGTGAAGTCGGGGGACGTCAGGAGCACATTTATGGAGAAATCTGGATGTTCTCCAACTTTAATTTTTTTCTCCAAATATAACTTTTATTAATTACTTTGGATTTTTATTCAAAGTTTCTATTTTCATCTTTTCAGATTTACTTTTCTCTTATTTCAATAATTATATTTCAATCTTCTTGTCAAAGGTTATTAAATGCCAGCTTCTATCTTTTCTTCCTTTTATATTCCTTTTTTATTAAAAAAATTTTTATAATGCATTTTCTGTTTTCTTGCAGTTTGTGAAGGAACATTTTCTCCGTTGGAAAGCGAGCAACTCGCAACTGATTTTTTTTTTATTTGCGTGGGAAATTTTAGCCTAAGTTACTACTTCCTGAAAAATTATTGCATTTCCTGCTTATTTCAGGAAAATACGAGCCGTAATCTATACTAATATATGTCTAAAACCATCTTTGGACGAATTCTCATATTTTGCGTCGAGAAGTCTATAATTTTTGAATCTTTCTCAATAAGATAAGCCGTATAGTGACTCCAACATGATTGATTTCCATTGAAATTTCCCATTCTACTAAGCTCAACAAATGTGAATAGAGAAGTAAATGCGTGAGAATACATAAGCAAGTTAAGTTTAAATTTTCGAAGTGGACTTTGGATACGGTACGCTAATTCATTGTAAATTTATACAATTAACTGAACGTAGTTCGGATGGTGCTTCTCTGTGCACAGTGCACCAAAGCCCACTCTATCTCCATTCTCTGTATTAACTCTAACCATTTTCTCTCTCTCTCTCTCTTCTTCGCCCTGAGCTTTTCATCGTAGCACTTTGGCCCTACTAGACTTTCCTCTTGGTCTGACCCCTTCCGCCCCCCCCTCCCACCCCTTGTGCTGCTAACCCTGGAAACTACTCCCTTGTATCTTCCAACACTTACGTACGAAACGTTGAAAGGCTTGATTTCGCCTCCGTTTGCACTAGCAAACTCGATTAGTTGTCTTTGAACAGAACTCTTTGGGTAGAACGGGGGTTTTCTTTTGATTGCAATTATCAACAGATGTTAACCCCTCATAGACTGTTCAGCGAATTCTCCACGGAGTGTAAATTAATTTAATAAGATTTCTCACTTGTTTGTTGAAAATAGAGATGGAAATCGTGTAAATCAAGTCAACTCTCTCTCTATTCAATCAGCCAGAGTATATCAAATATATTGAGAATATTATTTTGAAGAAAATAGGAGAAAAATAATTGAGAATTATTACGTTGGGATCATGGGACGTTGGAAGAATAGTACATTACGCACTTGGGGCGGAAAAAAGTTAATTTCGACATAATTTTTCGAAAAATAATCCAATTAGAAATTTAATTCATGGAAGAGAGTTCTCGTTGACATTATAGTGTTTTTACTCAACAGTAATCCTACTTGTGTAATTATATAATATATATATATAATATAATTGAGAATTAATTGGTAAAAGTTATTTTAGCCATGAAGGAATAGAAGGAGACTTTCTTTTCTCCTGATCCACAGAAGTACTCTTTCAATTTAACGTGTACGTGTCTGGTAAAATGTCAGGGGCTGTGGCCTTCGGACATTACTAATAGCCCATCGAAAGAAGCCACAATAGATCGATTCTTCTGTCAGTGAAGGAGAATGAAAAAAGTTGGGAAGAATGAAGTTTATTGCTGCGGTACACAGGGGTGGTAAACAAAAAGTGATGGAGAAGAAAAAAAAGGGAAGAAGGAACGAGTGAAGAGAGAAAACGAAGGAGTGAAAAGTTACGATTCGTCTCTTCCTGGTTGAGCTACGATCGAAGCCACTTAGTCAGAAGACTCGCCCTCTCTCGCTCTCTCTTTTTTTTTCTTCATCTGTCGTTTTCTCTTTCTTCCTTCTCCGGTTGTGGGCCCTCTAAGAGCATTTCGCGATTTCCAATTTTTCACCCGAGAGAATCCACGAGACACGCTCACTCGCGTGAAGCGTTGACGGTAATTCTTTCCGAGTGCTCTTTAATCGCAACGCGTCCGACCGTGTACTGAAGATTTTACGTCAGTCCCCCTTCACCCCTCTCACTCTTTTCCAACACTTTTCTCATGTTCTCTCAAGTTATTCTACCCTCGAAATCATACGGACGATTTGGATGTGCGATTAATGGTGAGACACAAAATAAATTGTCCTGATTATTAATTTTTTTTTTCTTTTCGCTCCTTTTTTCTTGCGATAAATAATTTAATTAGGTTCCTACAAGTTAAGTAAATTCAATGTAAAAATAAATTTTTCGAACTCGTTTTTTTTTTTACTTTTTATCTTTCTAGTTTAAAGTTAATAAGAAATTTTCTCGCTACAGCATGAACGCTATCTTCAGGCGCTATTTCAAACTGGATTAAGGTCTAGGTCGGCTTTAGAAGCAGCTAGAGCGACATTGCAGGGGGAATGAGTAGTGGAAAAGAGGTGGGTGGAAGAGAGGGGGGGGGGGATAGAAACCGGCTGGCTAAGCGCCGACTAACAAGCCGCAGTGAAATGCTCCGGGGTAAATCCAGATTAATGGCACGCTTTGAATCTTCGATTGGTGAAAACACCTGGAAAAATCCTTTCTCTTTATAATTTTATACTTGCGAGAATAGCCAACTCATGAAAATTATTAACTCACGCATTATCTTTGAGGGGCCAGGCTTGAATATAATACTGACTTTTATAAGACAGAAAAGAAAAAAAAATGGAATTAAGGTAATCCTAGTGGTTCGAGCAATCTATTGTCCCTTTTCGATTTTGGTCACTTTCGATCGAATAGCATGAAGAGCTTTTTCTAAAATTTAGTTTACCCCATGTTACCAGACAAATAAGGCCAAAATTAATTTTTTTAAATGATCAAATTAACATTGAAACTCCATGAGCGAAGTTCAGTTTCAGTTTCACTGCGAAAATTCATGATCACAGACCTATTTTTTCTTTATATAACCTTATATGTTTTTTTGTTCGTCAGAATGTCTATTAATTTTTGAAATCATGAAAAATGCATGTTACCGGACATATAGCAACGATCAATGCAATTGAGTACATGAAAAAATCAATGGCGGCCATATTGGTATTTAAAATCTGAGAATCCTCCAATCCCAGTCCTAGATACTGGAAGGGCGTGAGTCAAATGCGGAACGATATTGAATATTCATAATATTATCTAATAACAATTTATCATCTTGGCCATCATTCTAGTATCGATAAAATGTTGAAAAATCGAAATAGTTATAGTAATTATAATAACTAAAAGGAAAAAAAATAAAAATTTATCATTAGAACCTGCCACTAGGATTACCTTACAAGCTCTATAAATAATTCTCGTCATTCTTCGTTCTTGATATTTTATTGCCATATGATTGGCGAAAACTGATTGCGATTAAAGTATTTTTCAGTGATATGTGTGCCCTAGTTCTCGCAGGAGTAATAAAAAATCTTCTATGAATGGAAAAATCTTCATTTCCCGGTTCATGAAGACATTTAAAAATATGCAATTTTTTTTTCTCGTGAAAACAAACACTTCACCTCTTTTTTCATTTACCTGTACCCAGGTTTTCCTAGTGAATTATGAAAAGACCGGATTACTGTGGCTTCGTCATCATGAAAATCTCAGAAACGTAATTTTTTTCTTTTTGGCTGACTATTAATGTTCCCTTTTCACTTGGCAAATGATGCGCCATTAAATTTTCACCGGAAAACGAAAATATTTTTTGACAATCTAGAAGTTAGAATTCTTCATTTTATTCTTGGAAAATTGTGAGCGAGTGGAAAAGCTCTGGATACTTCTTGGATCTGAGAATCTGCAAATTTTATAGCTTGCATTTCACCTTGGGTGAGAGTTAAAGCTGTGAGAAAAGAAAAAAGAAGAAAAAGAAATATCTGTGTATATATAAATGAGCTTGCGTATGAAGTATATCTATGTGGGCTCTCGCGCACATTTTACGTTGCCTCTCAAGAGGGAAATTATTATTTCCGGTATCCCCTTCGCTTTATCCGTTTCCGTCGTGGCCATGAGAAACTTGGATTATTTATTCGTTGAATAAATATATTATCCTCAGTTTTCTCTCAATTCTTTTCTTTCTTTTTTTCCTCAAAATCCAGGTTATTCCTATTCTCAAACAGTTATTGACACAGTCAATTTCGTGTCCTGCATAACAATAATGCTAATTTATTAATATATTTACCCACGAAACTCTGGAAATTTCTGCTTTTATCTCACCTGAAACACAAATAGAATAAAAAATTTAAATATAAGTTTATTTCAAGAAAATTTGTCGTATTTTTAATATCAAAAATTTTCTATTTCCACATTTTTTGTAGGTCAATAGAATTAATTAAATTTCCTAATTCTTTTATCTTTCGATTGAAGTCAAGCTAAAAAAAAATTCAATTAATTTTCATTTTGGCTGAGGAATTTCCGTTGTTTTTCCTCCATCTACTGTGAGAATGTCGTAATTTTGTTTTTCCTTCACTTCTCTACCGTTTTTCCACCAGATTCCACCATCCAAATCGAATTATCTTCACTAATTGAGGTTGAAGTTCAAGTGTTTTATTGAAATTCTTCGGGTAAATATGTGAGAATAATTGTGCGATGGTAAATAAAAACAGCGAGAAGCTAAAAAAAAAATTGTTGAGAGAATTTCGAGATATTTCACAAAATTTTTCATGTTTTCAGTGAAAATTGAGAGAAATATGAAATTGAAAAAAAATTGCTTATCGTAATTAACGCAAGAGAGGGGAAAAGGGGGGAATGTTGTGAAGCGACGAAATACAACATGCAGACGCAGTACGGTGGGGTTAATTTGATTTTTATCTATCGTAATATCCGGCCTAGCTAACAGGACCAGCCCCCGGTAATTGCCAAACTTCAAGGGAAAAGTGGGAGAGAGGGGAGAAAATGTGAGTGGGAACATTTGGATAGTAGAAGAAGAGTAAAAGAGTAGAAAAAGCGTAGGTACGATCGGACTCAGCCGCAGTCCATGGAAGCGGGGGAAAAATTTGTAACCTCTACATCCTATCCTCCTTTTTCCAAGTAGTAGTGGTGTGGGGCTTGGTGAAATAAATAAATAGAAAAAAAAACGAGCGGGTTTCCGCTCTGTGCTACCGCAAAAACCCGATTGCGATCTCTGCATTGTAACCCACTTGCAACAAGCCAAAACTTTATAACACAAACGGACACACACAGAAACAGTTTATGTGCACGTGTGTGTGAGCAAAAAATATTGTCCCAATGGAATGTTTGCTGTTTCATTTTGATGCTTATCGATTTTTATACTCTTTTATTTTATCGGGTCTATTTTATTTTGCCCCAGATAACTAGCCAGCAAATGAAATATGTTGCTTGCACAGAGAAGCGAAACGAGAATGTGCAGATTAAATTTTTGGGAATTTATTTTTTTTTTTAATTAAAAGGTTGATGTAGTGATTAAAAATGAACGTCAAGTTAACGTTTGATAATTTCATGAATTTTTTCAATATTCAACAAATTGATTTGAATGAAATGTGAGAGATTCAATTGAATTGATACAATCAAATCGTTAATTGATTAATTGATAATTAATCTCTTATTGTCAACTCGTGCCAACACATTTTCTCGTGTGAAATACTCTTCTACAAGATCTTATATGAAGTACCTAGTAGATATAGAGAGTACACAGAACAGACAATACTCTCTACTACCTCATTGTACTTCACACACACTTGAATTCAGTCGAAGCACGTTATGTTGGTATATTGTATAGTTGGGTTATATTGTCCCCTTGGTTGACTGGTGAAACTCGAGACCAGTTCCGTCCGTTGTGTACGTGTCACTCATGTTTCATTCGGGACACAAAACACCACACAACTACACATGCACATGTATTTCGTATCGTCTATTCACTGAATAGTGAAGAGGTTAATCGTTCCTAAATCAGTGCGAAATCCAATAATATTGCATTGCTAATTATGCAGTTGGATGGAAAAAAGTGACTGGAGTGCATGAAAACCTTAATTTTCATTGGGAATAGTTCGAATATCTCTAAAAGGAGAAAGTTCAGGAGAAAATATCGAGAAATGTTTTTTTTGCAGAAAATTCAACGAGCTATCAAAAAAATCTATTTGATTATTATTATCTTTCCTGGCATAATTTTTTGTGGCGCTATCGATCCTAAAAGCATAGGTCCTAAAAGTTACTTCATGAGTTCAACCGACTGATGAAGAGAAATCTCGATTTTCTTGAGTCTTATCCTTCCAACTCATTCAGGATTTATTAAAACTCATCTTATCGCGTGAATGATGGAAGATCAAAGAAATAAATTAATTAATTCCTTTTACCGAGACGAATGAATTGAATCAATTATAATGTACGAGTTTGAAAATTTATATATAACAAGGTATAACAAAACTGAGGGTCGTCCGTGATATGTCAGGTTTAGGGATAAATTCTGAATTGAAAAGTCCTGGGACACTTTTCGATCTGATGCATCCCTGTTGAATTAATGAAGGTGTGAATCTGCCAATTTCGAGGGTCTGGCGAGAAATATCGTATTGGCGAGGTGGAAAAAAATGAAAAAAAAAAATTATAATTCAATCTCAAATTTTGCGAACCTCAAGAAATATTGATTTTTTCTATGCAATGTGTCGTATTAGTGACATCTCTACTGCACGAATAATTCAACAGGAATACGTCTGATCAAAAAGTACCAGAGGACTTTTCGATTCAGAATTCATCCCTGAACCTAACGTATCACGGAAGACCTGTAGTTTTGTTACATCCTGTATATTGAATTATGAGGTCAATTGGGATGTTGGACAGATGAATAAATTAGAGAAGGCAATCTTCACATTTATTTCCCAAAATCATGACGTTTCGCTTCTGATCAGAAGCTCCTTCAGGCTCTTTAGATAAATGTAAATTGTCATAATAATATTAAATTTAAAGAACAGTTCTATGCACTATATCAGTCTTCATTGTTTTTTCTAGTGCTTGTATCTACGATTTAACGAAACAATATTCTAATGAATTAATACAGGAATTGGCAAACTGAACGAATTGACACAAGTTATATATATAGAGAAGTGCTTTAAAGTCCCCCATTTTGCCCCGGTCTCCCCTATATTATGATGTTCATCATATAAATATAAAGTTGATGTATTAAATGTAAGAAAACATTATTTTCCTAATAATTTATCCGATCCTCACAGATAGAATTCAGAGACACAGATGAATTCTAACAGCAAAAAAAAATTCCCCATCTCGATTTTAATGCAAAACTATTTAATGAGGTCTAGATTGAATCAGAAGGGCTGAATAGAGGAGAAGAATCAAAGAAAAATAAGAGAAAGAGGGGAATAAACAATTGAAACAAGAGATGAGGCAGAAGAATGGATGATGTGGAATGAGCTTGCAGTTTGACTTGGATAGTTACATATAGCTTTGAGAGTCGAAAATGCCTCAGGCCCATTAATCTTACTCCCCAATGGCTTGCATTTCGCTTGGCTTTTGTGCGCCTGTGAAACACACACACATACATATACATAGCTCTTCTCTATTTGAGATGCCAGCTATCGGTCTAGTTCGTTCTCACTTCTAACCTCAATACTACAACCACCAAATTCATTATGTCAGCGGAGCTATCTGTCGGTGAATTGAAATTAATGCGAGAAAGCCTATACTTATAAATCTATTATTATTATTATCAGAAATAGAAAGGAAATTTGTGAATTGATTAAGTATTATGTTGAAAATGGAAAAAAACTCTCAATGCTTTTATGTAGAGTCACGAAATATAATTTTCTTGAAATAATAGAAGTGTCGTGCGTGTGTGCGTGTAACACGCAACTAAATGCAATCACTGTATTTGTGATTTTCAACGTAGAATTATAATTTTTTTGTGGTAATAAATATCTGTCACTAATGCTTTTCAATGATTTTATCATTTTTTTAATGAAATTTTATGAGTAAACACAAGTTTCAAGTAAAATATTTACATTAATCCCGATTTTCTTTTCCATAGCTGTCAAACAAAAAATCTTAGTGCACTTTAGAAATTCAATTGAAAGCATAAAATTTATCGCACGATTGCATTCAGAATTTTAAAGGAAATACTTCAATCGTGAGAAAGAGGCAAATAATAAAAAGGAGCGAAAACATCAATCGAATTACTTTTCTTAGCAGTAGATTCATAACAGTCGCACTGAAATTGGCAATAACACGATATCAAGTTTATGGCTGCGATATTCGTTTGCTTTCAAGAGCAGTAGCCAAACCAGAGAGCGCGCGAACGCTTTTACGAGCCGTACAAATCAAATGGCACTAAAAGGCGGTCAGTTGCTCTTTAAAAGCGGCTTTACTGTGAGAGGAGAAGCTTGAAAAAGCGAGGACCAAGAAGTAAACCCTGGTGCAAAAGGGAAAAAAGGCTCCAAGGATATTGGGTAGGTATGAAGAGGGTTCATTTTTTTTTTCCTCTCTTCTCTTCCTTCCGGAATATAAGAGAACGTGGAAAAGTGGGATATAGAGTTGGAACACGAGTATCGACTTTCAAGTTTCGATAATGGCCGATGGCGTTACGGAAAAAATCCCCCATACACACACACGTTGAAATACACCTAAGGATTCCACTAAGAAGTGTATATATAGTGCATGGACTTTCACAGAATTTTTCAACTGCATCATCCTTATTTTTGAAATGAGAATCATTGTGTAATGCCAGGCATGTCTGGTTCTGAAAACCGAAAAAAAAAAGAAAAAAAAATCCTTCGTGTAACGTAACTCGCAACAGTATAACTGCCACGTAATCTCTGGAAGAGAAACTGAAACTGTCTTGTACTACTTGGAAAAATAATGTCTCGACACATAAAGACTTCATGAATAAGGTATTGCATTATAAGAAAGACTCACACGATTCTTATGTGGAGCGATAAAATGTGAGACGTACCTAATACTTTGCAGGTGAAAAAGAAAGAAATACTAGACAGTTCGGGGGAGGGAAATGTTTTGGAAAATAAATTCAGTAGCAAAGGAGTAAAAATGGGATGAGCTGATTTTTTCTTGAAACATTTTTCGAGAATATACTAAGACTAATGGAAATACGCCATCTTTGTCCTAATCATTTTATGTAGCTGTAGAAACTGCCTACGAAAAAAAGCTTAGGCTGAAAAAGGGCATATCTCCATTATTTTTCAAGATATTCTTCAGAAAAGACCAAGGAAAAAACGAAATCATCCGGTTTTTCCTCTTTTCTGCTTTCGCCATTTGGCATGTCGTACTCCTGGTCATTTCCCTTTTTCCTATTGGAAGAATCCCATACCTGAGTCACTCACGCACAGAGTCTAATCCCAAAATTCAACGTTTTTCCCATTTCTCATCAATTCAGATTCTTGCAGCAAGAAAATTGCCTTTCAACAAAATTTTTCTGAACATTTTCTATATCTATATATATGGAAATTTTTCGGAGCAAGGTAGATTTTATTCGACATAGTAAATTTTCTTACAACAAAATTTTTTGTTCTCAATGTCCTAAATTAATTTGATTGAAGCCGAATCAAAGATATTATTTTTTTTTATTGCCAAAGATATTATTTATTAGAACATTTTATTAAGAATATAATGCAGTTATTCAGAAATATGTAAGACTCAATGGTAATGTCTGATAATTCTGAGGATAAAGAGCGGAATTATTTTCGAATATCGAGATGAATCAAACCGGAATATCAGAATTTACTCCTTGTGCATTACGGGAAATCCAGGGTAATGAGGATTATACGGATAACACGAATATCTCGAGGCTCTTTTATCTATGTCTCCTTCTCTCTCTCTCTCTTGATCTTCTTATTGCCATTCTCCTAAAGCGTTCCATGATAGATAAAAAGAGAGGTTGTAATGCAGAAGAAAAAGCAGCAGAGAGACGAGATATCCCCTTACCATAGGGTACTGTGTAACTAACGCTGAAACGTGTCGCTGTCGGTGAGGGGGATCGCACTTAATACGTCCTGTGTTAAGTTGAGCATGAAAATCAGGCCACTGGCCAATCGTAAGACCACTATCCCGCGAGGAAAAGCCTTCTGCCTCATTTAACTTTGACCCGTTTAGGTTTCTGCATTTTTCATTTTATCGCATTTATTTTTTTTTTCTCGAATTTTCTTAAGAGAAAATCGCGTGATTG
This sequence comes from Aleiodes alternator, assembly GCA_963921955.1. Lineage (NCBI taxonomy): Eukaryota > Metazoa > Arthropoda > Insecta > Hymenoptera > Braconidae > Aleiodes > Aleiodes alternator. The sequence goes on along the minus strand of OY998098.1, from coordinate 13,059,181 downwards.
AGATTAATAATAATTCTCTCAATACTGCACTGACAGAATTTATCGGATTCTCGAACTAAAAAAGTATGGTAGAAAAAGACTTTCACTATAAATATTATTCTTAGTGAGTATTGTGATCGGAAATAGGAATTATCATTCTGAAAACTAATTTTATTAGCTTCAAATATAACTATCAGATAGTGGACATGAGTATAAACTATTGCTTCTCGTTATGTGAAATTCGATTGCCATAGTTGTAATACAGAATTATTTATGGTAGCTCAAAGAAAGGCTATTTATAATTTATCACTTTTTTTTAATTTTCCGAAGTTTTTTATAATTATTTTTCTGCCAAAAAACTCTTCAGAGAAATTTAAAAATAATGAGAAATTTACATAGATAAAATTTTCACTTACTCAATCATTAGTAGTTCAAATATAAATTCATGGATTCTGTTCTATTTCAGTCGAACAAACCTTCGTAAAGTGTGGGTTGCGATACGGAAATCGCCGACAGAACTAAAATATTACAACGAGTATGTTACACGTCTTGATTCAATGTAGTAATCTAAAATAGTAACCCCAACATTATAATTCTGGGCGCGATAACTAATTTGAAATAGTTCATTTCGATCTTGACTATTAAACAGATAATCATGGTGGTACGAAAAAATCCCCTTAGTATAGATTTTCCAATGATTGTTGAGGCTTTTGAAGAATCATAAATAAGACCTTCATAACAAAATGATCCAGAATTTCTTTTAGGAGTGAAGGACTTTTTCTTGCTGAAAAAATTTGAAAAAAATTGGATATTTTCTGTTCATTTTTTTTTGTAGGAGCTTTTTCTTGCGAAAACAATTTCAGTTCATGTCAACCCGGTCTCCCCTATATTATCAGCTCGGTTATACAGAAAATGTTTTGGAAAATAGCTGCAGTACATTGCAATTCCATAATTGGTATCGACACAGGATAACTACACAATACACACTAGCACATCGATGTACGCTGTTTTCCCACTCGATGGTCACTTCCTGCATGCACAGGAAGTTCCGGGTTTCCCTCACTCCCACCTACCGCAAATGGACGGATTAACGCTTCAACTTCTCCCTACTAACCCTCCCCCTCCTCTCTCTCACCCTTTCTCTCCACTTCACTCGATGTTCTCGGCTGTTAACCAGCGTTTGGGTTTCACCAACACACAGTGTATTTTAACTTTATGTTTTGAGGTAGATTGAAACATCGAGCATCAAATTTATCACTATAATCACTCATTTGCTAATAATGCAGGAAAAAAATAAGAAGCTGTCTTTCATTATCCCCTTTTTTTCGCCCGCCTTTTTCCCTGCTCTCCTCCTCTGCATTAGAAAAAGTAGAAGAAAAGGTTAAACGGAGATAAGACAATGACGTACTTCTTCTTCGTGGGAAGAAGAAAAGCGCCTTTTTTTTTCATCCTTGAAAAATTCAGAACTCTACTATCGCAAAACACGTTCATACCATCCCCTTCCTCTATTTTTTCTCCTGTCAAGGGACTTACTGAGACGAATTAATCACCCTTTCATGCGTCCGTGTTTTTGTTTACCGGGATCCTTTTTTTCATTCTTTTTCCCAAAACTTTTCCATTTTTTTTTTTTTTTTTTAGTCGAACAAGCATGGGATATTTTATACGCAGGATCTACGGGGTCAACGATGAAAAATTGGATACATAAAAGAGCATGTTTTAATTTTCTATTTTTCAAGTCAAAAATATCCAATAAATTTTAAATAAAAAAAAAGCTTCCATTCGGAGAGCAAAAGAAGAAAAAAAAATCGAACTTTTTTGATTCTCACGTGATTGAATAATTTTCTCTTTCATAAGAAATTTATGGTAAAATTGTAATTGTTCACATTAATTGAGTTCATGTATGCAGAAAATTAATAACCCGTCATCGTAACTGAGAATCACGAAAGCACCAATCCCGATCGAATAACACGATTCTGGCTTAATTACCATCGAATTATGTGACTACACTCACGTATACACGTATATATATGTATATATAAGTTTTAGTACATAGTTAGCTAATGCACGTTATCCATCTATTCCTTTCGCTATTTCTCTCCAATCTTCCTTCGTCTAATTCCTATTCCATCCTGCTTCTCCACGCGTGAGCCCACCATACACATTACTAAAATGTTTGCATTACGTTATGCACGATTGACAGTTTAAACAACGTGCAGGACTATAGCATTTGTTAAACTCTAGCCATGGTAATCGCCATGTCTGTCGTGTACATAACTATGCTATTTAACGTACATGGCGATTCAATCATCCCCTTCCTCTCAATCTCTCTCTCTCTCTTTCTATCTCATTAGGTAGAATACATCACAAGCCACCAGTGTGATAACATCTTGCCAGCATTTCTGCATCGGGAAAATTACCTCAAAATTTTGTGCACCTACTGCGATGTCTGGAGGACATGGAACTTGGTTTTATCAACAATGACTCATGATTGCTCTGATGATAATGGATTATATTAACAGTATAAAATTTACGTGTACATCGCAAGAGTAACTTGTGCTAGAGGCAAAGTGTATCGGTAATGTCGGGAGTATTTAATCTATTGCAATACCCATACATCATGTTATAATTAGAGTCAAAGACTTTCATTTGAATTTGAGTCTCACTAAGCTGCTAATCAGCTGGAATATTCGAATCAATAAATAAATTTGATGATTTGAGTGAATAAAAAAACATGAAAAAAAGTCTTAAAAGAATGAACGTCTTTTTTCAATTTTTCTGCACTTACGCTCTTTTAATTCTAGAGCAACAATATATATTCCGAATAATTTTCTCGTCATTCTCGTGGAATCTTCAATATTCAAAACGAAAATATCACAAATGAATTAAAATCAACATAATAATAAGTAATCAGTGAATTCACGAGTGAATCAAATATCAACTGACATCAAATTCAGGTATGTGCACTGCAATTCTATTATCAAGCATTCCATGAAAAGATCGAATAGCGTACGGGAATTTCATTCAATAGAGTTAAAGCCCAATCCTTTTTGGCATTTGATTTGTGCTGTTTATATTAAAGCATTGAATTACACACACATTGAGTTAGTCAAAGGGGAATAGTATTTGTACCATTGGATATGATAATATTATTCAGTCACTTTCATCACCAAACTCTTCTCATTTCGTTTTTATATGATGAAAAAAAAAAAGAGGCGACACTTGGATTTTGGTCCCTGGCGTGCTTACCCGGCGTTTTATAATTCTCTTGTCTTTCCTTCTCCTATTTCTCGGGGTTTTCCATCTTCCTGATGGTTCTTTGGTCGTTCTTTGTTCTCCTATTTCATGCGATGACGATAAAACCAAAGGAGTCACGAGTGTATCACGTCTAGCGAATCCATTGCGGATTGCTCTTTGCTCTTTATATTTTCTTTTTTTCTCTCTTTCTCTTCAACTTCGCTTCCTTCCTCGATTTTTAGATCTTCTTTCGCTTCTTTTTTTTTTTTCCTTTCTTCATCCACCAGTATAGCTTTACGTAGTCCAAGATCGTGTGCCGGTCGGAGAGCCAATATAAATGCAAAGGTAAACCGAGAGAACCAGGCACAGGGTGGCTCCTCGGGTTGAAAAAAAAAAGAGAGAAAGAGAGAGGAGGGCAGAGGGAATTGGGGGGTTCGGGGGAATAGAGCGGATTGGGCCGATTGATATTCCACCCAGGACATTCGAAAAACCAAGTCTCTCTTATGCAACATTTCCTTAATGTTTTTTCATTTCAACTCCCTTTTTTTTTATTCTTTTGGCGTGAAAAAAAAATCGTTAACATGTGATTGAAAAGTTTATTTCGAAATTCATAAATAAATTCAATAGGGAAAAGGGGAAAAAAGGGATGCGTGCATTCTCTTAGTCGGTATTTCTCGTAAAATGTCACGGAAATTAAGTGAGATAGCGCCTTTTTACTGTAATCCTTTTCTTTTAAGAAATTTTGGAAATTTTATGAGCTACAGAAGACGATTAAATCAAATTCACTCTATCTCGCTTAATTTCCGAAATATTTTGTTCGAAACTGATGTCAAAAGAATAGACTTATCTCGTTTTACCGCCCTACCATTAGAATTCCATTGTATTTTTTATCTCGATTTAAAATCGAGATGATATTGGGAATTATCTCTGAAATTATTAAGGCTCCAACGAATCAATTGATTACACAAACGAGTAGATATTGATAATGAAATTTTCAAAAGAATTATTATCAATTCATGGTCCGGAATTCTATTTACCAAATTGGAGCAGTAGCTTCAAACAATACAAATATATATAACCGTATACAAAAGCAAGTTAATTGACAAAATTGCCAATACACAAAATTTCCTCTGCAAATTTTGTGTATGTGAAGGAATTCGAATTCTCCATTGCTTGTGTAATGTCCAAAAAAAAAGGGGGGGGGGAGTGGGGAATAGTTTGTACACAACATGCATGAGTGTAGAATTTCAATGGTAGATTTTGAATTTGCGGTCAAAATTGGGTGAGTACGTTAAATTCAATGGTGTATACCATAGGTCCAGTGAATGGTTATATCTATATATATATATATGAGCGATAGAATGAGGAGAGTCTAGTAACCACGTTGGTGACGCGATGCGAAAGCATCCAATTTGTCAAATTAACGCATTTGTTATGGTCTCAAATCGTGCAAAATCCCTCGAATAAAAGGTATCCACTGAATTTAGTGGATTTGTACAGCGAATTTTCGAGATTTTTGCTGATGTGAACACTTTTCAGTTGGCCGGCTTAAAATTACCATTCAATCAGGAATAAAAATAAAAGAAAGGAACAACAAAAAAGGAAGGATCACGTTTGAACAGACACAGATCGTTTGCAATTGACAATTCTCATCTGTTTATTCGCCTGTTTTTTTTTCCCTCAACCAAACTACGACGCCCAAGGGATTTTTTTTCCTGATGGCGTGCAAATTTCACGGGGAAGGGAGCAGTAAAAAAAAAAGAGAGTAACGCTCAAACATTCGTGCGCAGCGTGTAAATTGCAAATCGGAGTTTTTTGTGGGTCACACCATCAGAGGGTAGTACCGTGAAAAGGCGTGGTTCCTGCATTCCCTTCGTTCAAACTCTGTGCATCCCTCTGTCTCTCTCGCTTTTTTCCTCTTCTTTTTTTTTCGTGTTTTTGCGAGAGGTGGGAATAACAAAAACAAAAGAGTCCCAAATGGAAAACAGGGCCGGCCCCATAAAGCCAGGTAAATGCGAATTTTACGTAAGTGCCAAATGGAATTACTGTGTTCAATTGAATAACGAAAATTTGCAGCAAAAAGGCGAACACAGAATGTGCCTAGCTTTTTTTATCCAAGAATATTTGGAAAAGTACATTGAATTTTTTTCAAAAGTAGTGGAAACTATCAAATATCGATTCCATTGGTTTTATTCATTTATTTATTTAATTCATTTTTAACTATTATGTTCATTTTGCTAAAGAAAAATACATATATAGGGGAAAATAAGTAATATATCGTCCCCTTAGACTCAAAGAGGCATAAGTGCTATGTATAAGCATAAAACTTACGCCCCTTTGTTGACAAGGCAACGATATATTTCTTCATAATTATCTTGTTTAAATTCATAAATGTTACATAGTTATATATGCAGTGTTTCATAAGTTTAATTTGATCTGAGCAGTTGATGAATTTGAATTAACAAAATTCAGCAAGAACAATAACGTTTTTAATTATTTAGAAGTTAATGATTGCTAAGAAACAATTTCATCAATATTTGATAGTTTTTCCCACTTTTTGTCAACAAAAATGGATGAATATAAAAAGGACGAAACTGCATCAGTTTTCGAGATATTTCATCGAATCAATTGAATTGATTTATCATTAATTAAAAAATACTCTTTCATTTATTTTCCCTTCAATTTCAGTCAAATCACTACAAAATTGAAATCTCGAGTGCCAGAATTCACTTTACCAACAGGCTGAAAGCATTTGAGCAATTTGTAACAGTTCTCTTTGCCTCTTGACAATTCCATGGAATGTGAGTGAAAATAAAATGAAAGAAGAGAGTTGATAAAAAAAAAGCTGGATTTTTCGATGCTTTTTGTGACAGCTATTTTCCATGGGACAGTGGAATTTGAAATTATTGATAGTATCAATGTGAGAATTTCCCAATGTTATATTGCAGTACATTCAATTTAGCTCGATCTAGTCAATGAGGTAACATTTGATAGCATTAATTATTTACCGAAATGAATCCATGGCTTTGGAGGATTGTCAGGATTGTTAGTCATCAATATGTTTGTTTAATGCTCAATTTAACCGATACAAATGACATTTGTTGGTATTTGCGAACCGTGTGGGTGAAGGATAAATTGTTTTCTTTCGTCGAAAAATATTGTACAGAGTTTTTTTGTCGAAAATTCATTGAGATACAGAAAAGAATTTAGACAAAAACGCTCATCTCGTTTAGTTTCCGAGATTTTTTTTTACAATGCACTTTGAACTGTCCAGTTTGTTCTGTTAAGTACAAAAAAAAATGAAGGCTCTTGACATTATCAGTATCTTGTCAAATTAATCCTATCATGGTTCATGCTGCGAACCAACAATAATGCATAATTAATTAAATACGTTCATTAAATACACTCTCAATTAGTTGTTATTGCACTGCTCTTGACACCTCCATTGAAACTGATATTCTGAGATATTTTCAAAAAATCATTGACCAAAAAAATCAGCTTATCCTGTTTTACCTCTTCACTGCTGGATTTTCTCATTATCTTTTTTATGTTCTCCATTTTAATATCTCACGAATTATCAGGTTTACGAGAATTTACCAAGAGACCTTTTTTTGTGGCCCATAAAATGTTCTTTGAAAAAGGCCTCTTGGGATTTTCCTCTTGAAACCTAACACTGGATGTTCAAGAGAAGCAAGGCGATTATGAATGTTCAGGAAATAAAAGAAGACTCTCATATAATTGCGACAAAAAAAATGATTCTCTATAAATTCACTAGTTTATAAAATAATTTGTATGCATGAAACGTGTATTGAAAAAATTCCCAGTTTCATGCAGTAATCTCGGATTAAAAAGTTCATACTACAAATCCAGATTCTACAGTTCGTGAAAAAGAGTAATAAAATGAAGAGAAAAATGAAAAACAAAAAGAATGAGTGAAAAAAAAGTAAAAAAAAAAAAAAAAAACACCAATTATACTGGTTGGAAGGCTTTCTCTGAAAATCTGCCACCAATCTGTTATACAGTAAAAGCTCCAGGGGAAAACTCTTCTCACGGATTATCGGAGATTGGAATTATCATTCAGTTCAACGGAAAATAGTGTACGAGGGAATAAAATGAAAATAACTGAGCATTTATGGTATTTTACAAGTGTGATAAAAGATTTTGCTATGAAATTCAAAGGCAGTTAAATCCTTGAAGAGAATTTGATGCAAATCAATCACACTGAGAGAAAAAAATATTTTCTAGGAATATTATATAGTTTGTGTCAATCGGAAAATGGTTTGCCAGTGGATTTTTTCCGTTTAAACAATTTATGTTTTGGACAAATCCTTGTAACTATTTAGGATGAATTTGAATACATTTACATCGATCAATAAGATAAGCCTTTTAGAGAATAGTTGACGAAAAATACATACTGGTTTTGAGCCAAATTGAAGTATGTTTGGATTGAAATTTCCTATTTCGTCCAAATACATTATTATTCGATAAAAATTCCATGTGACAATATTAATGGCAAATATGATCGAGATTGAATCCATGCAGGAGACAGATTTGGACGAATAATTGTTTATTTATCGTCATCAGTTATCAAAATTCAATAACAAAAAATGAGTATGGATGCAATTTCCAACTAAAAGCAATTAATATTGGAATAAATAGGTATTGATTTCTCTCAATTGAATCCTCTACTTTTCTTACATTGTTCATCGCAAATAAGGAAAAAGTTTTGTCTCAAAATTACTTTTCCTTTCTAAAAAATATTTCTTTTCCTCAGCACATGAAGTAACAGATTATTCCATACAATATTATAAAACTTCACTATTCTAAAATGTTCGTAAAAAATTCTAAGTGTCAAAGAATTTTAGTAAAATTTTCCTACGTTAATTTTTATTTCATGTAATTTTCAGTAAAAGTTAATATAAGACCCAAAGAAAAGAAAAGAAAAATTGAATGTGAAGGAAGAATTTTCAGGCAAAAATCATGTTGAACTACGGACAACTTTGCTTCGTTCCTTTCAATGCCTGAGGGCAGCCCTGGCAGTGAGTGTCTGGCATTAAAGTTTTCGTTGGAGTGCCAGAAACAGAATATGGATCTTCTTCCCTTACTTTTTCTTTCTTTCTCACAAATTCGTTGTTCGTTCGATTGACTCTCGTGAGACACTCAGACTTGTCTGCAAATACTCGAAGGGATCTATTATATTTTTTTTTCTTCTTCATTTCTTCAATGCTTTGGAGAACGAAGCTAATTGCACGGAGTTTCAAGTGATTTGGATTTTTCAATGCTCAATTATTATCATTATGCAATGCCATGAGAGTGAAAATTCCGATAAATGAACTATAATTAGATTTTTTTTTCAGAAATATCTCGGAAACTGATAAATTATGGGGATACGACTTTTCATTATCTCAATACATTTTCGTAAAGAACTTCAAGGACTGTGGAAAAAGATTCGAGTAAAAAGGGCGTATTTCCATTCATCTAGACGATATAATTTCAGCAACAATAAAATTATTATTATTATATCTCGAGTACAGAACGCAATCATTTCTAACCCAAATCCTCCCCAGCTTTCTTCACTGAATAATCATGAAAATTCACGTTTCTCTGAGTCTTGTAACCATAAAATTATGTATTCCTCCAAAAATACAAATGTCATTAACAAAACTAATTTGATAGCCATCATTCGTTGAATAATTGAAGACTCCTTTAATCGTTTCGTAGAATCTCCATCAACAGGGGATCACAATTCAACTATTACAAGAACACTTTTCCCACAGTCTTCTTAATTCATTTCTCCAATTCCGTTGAGTGAAGCTGTGAAAATCACGTGTAAATTCCAAGCCAAATGAAAGAAAAGACCCAAAGAGAGAAGTAAAGAACAAAAAAAAAACAAATAAATTACAATTTCAAATGCAATTCCCTAGAGCCAGAATCACGAGGGTTGACACCGTAAAATCGGCTGGCTGTCCTCCATATTACATTTTCCTTTCATTCTATCTTTCTTTCTTTTTTTTTGCTTGTTTCTTGTCTCCTAGTTTTGTACTGTATCGCATTACTAGGATTAAACGACTTGGATAAGTTGAATCAATAAGTTCACCTCTTGAATGTCCCCCAGTAAAATGAATCCTCTTTCAGATAATGAAAGTGCATTTTCAAGTACTGATGAGATTGATGCAATTAGCACACTCTTCATCCACTTCTGGACTTTCTCACTAGTGAATTGAGAATTCTCGTTTATTTCTTTCTTGGATTTTTAACAAAATTCAAGATGTTAAATGTTGGAAAAAATTTATTCCGACCTACATGTATCTCTAAGAAATGAGGATGGTACTTGAAAAATTTATGACTTCAGTTAGATAAAAGAGGAGAGGGGGGGAGGGGGAGGCAATAGAATGGGCAAAACATGGGAGGGATGTTAGAGGCACAGATTTATCGCCACGTTTCGAATATCTTCCGGTGTTTCCACTGCTTCTTTTACACTGTATAGAATTTTACCTTGGGATACTTCTTTCTCCCAAGGAAATGCTTACACGTAGGAAGCCACTTAATGGAGGCTATGGTACACTTTCCAATATATATCCCGAGACAATTCGTTTCACAAGACATGAGCTTTAAAGATATCCATTGTATTGTAGTAAACACACACACAGACACACACAAATGAAAGGCCATTTTTCCAAATTTTTTTTCGTACATTATTTTATATATATATATCATATATATATCATTGTTGATAGATGAGGTATTTTTTTTCTCTTCCAGAGAATAGAATTTTTCATGGTTAAAGAGGTCAACAGAGAATAGCACTAACGGGCTCGTGGACGAAGCTTTAAATTTAATGCCTGACATCTATCGCTGCTCTAAATCTTCATTCTATCCCAAAAATCTGGCATCTTCAATTTCACGGAGCCTTTTCTGGGTCAATCGAACACGTCGATTGTATCAATTAATTAACGTGCCTTTTTATCATGTTCGAGATGAAAATTTATTGTTTTTTTTTTCTTAGAAGAATGAAATTGCAGAGAACTAGAATAAAATAATTTTTTTTGTATTCATTTTTTTGTAATATCTTGGAAACCAAGTGAAATAGAGAAATTTTTACTTATATTTTTTTGCAGAAAATTTCAAGAGCTACCAAAATCATAACAGCCATGATGGAATGATATCCTTCATTGGTGGATTAACCTTCAGCTTTAATTGAAGTGTTTTAAATTTAAAAAAAAAAATTATATCATGTCGTTGTAATAGTTATTCATCTGTGCTCAATATTTTAATATTAATTTTATATTCGAATTGTGTCTAAAACACGAGATTTTGGTAACTATAATTCAATCATTTTTTGTTTTATTCAGGAATGTATATTGAAAAATGAGTTTGTTTAATTTTGTAATTGGTTTTATTCATTGTAGAACTCTGAAGAAGTCAGCAGCCACTGACGAAAAAGAAATCAAAAAGTTCTACACATTAATTGTTGTCCCTATTCCCCATTAGTTTCTGAGATATTTTCAGGAAACCTCCAATAAAGAGAATTCAGTTAATCTCTTCCACCTCTTGACTGCCAAACGGAAAAGATTTCAATAAAACTGGAAAAAAATGCAGATTTTTTTTTTCGTGAATCTCGAGTAAACGTCAAAATGAAATTGACTCAGCTCCTTTTGTCTCTCTACCACTGAATTAATTAACGATTTCTCGTGAATTTACGAGGAAGACTTGAATATCAAGTGTACGCCAAAGCTCTTGAATTATGAAGATAATACGGAAACTCCAGAGTTACGTGTATTACGGCTGAAGGATTGAATTCCAGGTGATAAGTGAGGAATGGAGGAATCCTTTTATCTAAAAATGCACACAGTATGAGGAGTGAAAGAGTGAGAGAGAGAGAGATAGAGATAGAAAGGGCCTCGTGAAACTATCGATTTTGCGTCTCAAGCCCCTGGATGAAACGTTGACGGTCTGGCAGATCTGGAACAAGGCCCGACCTAGCCCTCTTCATCCTCAAATGCCTTTTTCTCCTTTTATTTTTTCATATATATAAAAAAAAGAGGGAAAAGCTGTGTAGGATGAGAGAGGGTTTTGGCTTCCCCGCTTTACCCGAAAAAGCACGTATGCACTTGGCTCTGTGCCAGTCTTGTGCCAGCATGGCGGTTTAACGCTCTCTCTTTACTGCTATTCCCTTTTGCTTTTTTCCAAATACTATTTTTTACTTCATCGAGGGTGAGGGCAAAAAATTGGAGAATTATCAAATTGATTAATGGTTAAATTTTTTCTCTTACTTTTGAGAAGAAAAAAAATCATGAATCTCTCTTGATAAATTAGATTTTAATGAAATAGTATTGTTAAGAACTTTTGGGAAAATATAATTGTGGGAATTGCATTGAGTAATAATTTCAAGAAATTAATATAGACAAAATATTAGGGACACTAGTTCTGAATGCTTTATTTGCAAAGTTTGACGTGAAAAGTGTATTTTATCTTTGTTTGACATTTTTATTGCGTTCTTGTTTAGGGTGTGTTAGAGATTTTAAGGGTTTCTGGGGAGAGTTTGGGTGATCAAGGGTGGCTTCACAGAGACATCATTCTTTGGACAAAGAGTGTGATGAATAGATGCATGCGTGACTGAGAAAAATATTTTAAAATAAAGAGGTAGAGAGGAAACGACAATGTTATTTGGCCTGCTAAGCACCAATGACTTTCGAGTAACGAGGAACATATATTGTTTAATCGATAATTGTCAATAATCATGGAAACATAAAGATTGGAGAAACCCCCCTCCTCCCTCCCACACACAGAAAAAACTAAGCATAGAATATGAACTTTCTGTTCATATTATATGCACTATGTAGTGCATAAAATATGTACTACGTTTTTTGTATAAAACATGCACTATTCATTTTCCATTCAATATAAAAAATGCTTCCTGTTCCTTAATGGTTCTGATCCTACATAATTATTGATTTTTATGGAATTAATAAATGTACCCTTGTTACCCATTTTTTCTCTGTCTTTCATGATAACCAATTACCTTAGCAGCAAATTTTCACATGACATCATGTCAAAGAGGATAAACAGAAAAAAAATGAAGAGAAAATTCTAGTTTCCAGTTCGCTTCACATTTCGTGTCCTATGTCCACAGTTTAATCACTTTTCCATTAAAAAATTGTCATTCAACATTTCATTCAATTGAAAACAACAATATATCATTACAGATAATTATTTTTGCAAATTAAAAGAATTCAATTCACCCATCATTCTCCCAATTTAAATCTCCATTTTATTTATAATTCGAGCGTTAAATAATGCGTATGAACGTTGTATTTCACTCGAAAAAAAATCAATAGCAGTTGGCAAAAATAAATACTACAGTGAGAGAAGAGAAAAGAGGTCCAAAAAAAAAAAAAAAAAAACAAAAAGTACGATAAAATACGAGTTGTTTTCCCCGGGGCAATTAATACACTCGGCCAGGATATGAACTCAATGAAAAATATCCAACAGTTATTACATTCTCTACCAACAAAGTCTCGGACCATTACTCTCTTCGTTCGCCATTGTATCTTTGTAACCTTTTCTCTTTCATTAAAAAACACACAGTGTTGCATATAGTGTTGTTTTTTTTTCTCTTATTTATTTTCTTCGTGTTCGTGAGAAGAAGGAGAGTAACCGGAGAAAAATGAGAGAGGCACAGCCCTCTCCTAAGAATGGTATTAATTTAATGGAATAAAGAAGCTAAATAAAAGTACAAGAATGTGTTCCACATTGTTGGTTTAACAATGTCACGCAGGTACTCCTCTAATTCCGTGAAATTCACTAACTAACCCGTGTGTCCCCCATAGGAAGACATAAACCCGGACACGACAAATAGCCCGAGGGAATCGGTTTGGCGTACCTCAGCCAGACCATTCCTACTGGCAAAGTACTTTGCTGTATATACAAGAAATAATACCCAGGGCCACATGACTATTACACTCGGAGAGAGATAGATACAGAGAACAGAAAGAAGCTTGAGGTATCACCGCATTACTTGTTGTGAAGTTGTGACGATTTTAAAAAGAACAAAAATTTTCTCATGTAACTTTGTGTGTTTCAGGGTAGTGACAGAAACTAATTTCAGAATTTCATGACTTTTCCATGAGTAAAAATACAATTCTAGGACCTACAAAATAATATATTGTTTGAATATACGTTAAAATCCTTAGTTATTCTTGAAAATGATTTTTTTTTATTGAAATTCAACAATAATACGCGAAACTGCGTTAAATTTTTAGAACTTTGATTTCCTGTTGAACTTTTGGCAGATTTTCGATTAATCGAAAAGTTCAATTTTTCCGCGTAAATATATATAATTTTTTGAAATATGGAGATAGTAAAAAAATAAACTACAAATTTGTCCGACTGAGATGAAAATTCTGTGACTTTTCTAGGACTATTCCAGCAATTTTAAATTCCCTGACTTTTCCAGGGATTTTCTGGAGAATTTCATCTGCAAAATGATGACAAGAATCGTCCCTGCTTTTCAAACAGTGAGAAAAATTCAGTAATCGATGAGTGAAAACAAGATAAATTGATTATGTAACTCTTAAAATTCTCTACGAAAAGGATTACGATGCTAAAAAGGCGTAACTCCATTAATTCCTGAGATATTATGCAAAAGAGTTTGGCAAAAAGATTCATCTCGTTTTATCTCTCTTCATTACCGAATTGAATGAAATTTAAAAAACACACGTTTTATTCCCGACCCCATCGAGTTCCTCCTTCGGGCTACGATCTAACGATCTGCCCAATTTGCGAAGCACAATTCTAAGTTTGTTGAAAAAAAAAAAAAAACGAAAGAGGAGTAAACTGATTGAGTACATCACGTCAACGATTTCTGAAAAATACCCGATAAATTCTCCCTTTTGCAGTGTCAATGCTTTCGTCGTTTTCCTATACTTGTCCCTTCTTTTTCCATTCCTCTTTCACTCCACCACCACCTTTTTTTTCCCTTTCATTTTCCACTTTTTTTTTTTCTCAACCGAGTTACTTCGTCGAAGAGGTTCCGGATGAGGTGATCCCTCCGGTTTTTTTTCGTCTCTTTTTTCTCTCCCCAGCCATGATATGCCCCAAACCCTCTATTCCTCGTCTGTGGCTACAAGAAACCCCCCCCATCCTGTTACCGATATCATCCAACTTGTTCTCCGCGAACCGTATTCTTGGGTAAAAACTAGAAGAACACCGAAGACTCTCACGCTCGATTGGCCATACCCCCATATCACATGTTCCACTTTCCCAAACTCTGTGTCATTTTTTTCCTCCTTTCTTCCATCCTCTTTTCATCTTTTCTCCTTCTTACACTCTTCACTTGGGAATATATCGGAAAATGGGATAGACCGAAGGATGTATCTTATTTCAGCCAATTTTCGAGATTCTCAAAGCTATTTTTCATCGCTCAATGGCATTCCTCTGTCAACGAGGATTTTTTTTTTTTTTTTTTTTTTTATCAACAAGGAATTAATTGCTTCAGAAATTGGGGAATTGCAATGAGAGAGAATCATGTCAGACAACAAACATCCGGGGTCACTATGAAACCAATGCTATTCCTCTGTTTCCGGACGTAATCCGAGTTACGTTTAACAGCTCCTCACAAGACGAAGCTACTTCCCTTCATTTCTACCAATTTGTCCCTGGTACTTTCAGCACACCACAACTCGGTTGAGATCGAGATAGCACAGAGAAAGGGAGAGAAAGCGAGAGAGTAAAGAGAACACGTACAACTGGCCAGAGTACGTCTTATTACCTGCGACAGCTGTGGGTGAATTTCTCAGTTTCTTGTGACCTCCACTGCATGTCCCGAAGTCGTAAACTTTTGATTCAAACCGAGTAACATTCCTTCAAATAATCTTCTGATTCTCTTCGTTCATTTCTTTCTTTTTTCTCCTCTTCTCTCGCCTATTTTCTGCAAAAGTATTTTTTGTCCCGAAAACAAAAAAAAAAAACATGGGAGTCTTGGTAACCCGATTATAAACTCTCCGAAATCCTTCGAGTATTTGGCGTCAGTCAGGCATAAACTTGATTCGATTAGAAACAGGTTTTTCAAGGAAGTTTATATACTGAGGCAAGTGCCAAAGTTTCACGTCACTGGTATCCCCCTTCCATTATACAAATGAGATATTCAACGTTTTGATGTACATCAAAATATCTTGAAACTGGAACTGTTGAGAGAAAACTCAGTAGTAGAGAGGTGAAACAGAACAGCATGAAAAAGAAGTCAGGACAAAAACGGCGTATTTCCATGAGTTTCTGAAATATGCTTGGAGAATTTTTGAAATAAAAAATCGACTGATTTTATATCAGGGCGGCGATTGACCTGGGAAAGTCAGGAAATTAAAAATTTCTGGAATAGTCGGGGAAAAGTCATGAAATTGTAATTTTAATCAGGAAAATTTGTAGTTTATTCCTTATTATCTCAATATTTGCAAAAGTTATGGATATTTAATCGAAAAAAATTGAACTTTCCAATTCGTCGAAATTCTGCAAAAAGGTTAACAGAGAATCACAGTTCTAAAAATTTAACGCAGTTTCAAGTATTATTGCTGAATTCCAATAAAAAAAATTATTTTCAGGAATAACTGAGAATTTTAAGATATATATTCAAATAATTTTTTTTTATAGGTCCTGGAATTTTATTTTCAGTCAGGGAATTTTGAAATTACTTTTTAGTTGCCACCCTGAATTACGTCTTTACTACTGAATTGACACTGGGACCTAATAATTGTAAATATTGAAGTGTTCCAGTGTATCTGAAGTTACGAAATTCTCAAGTTGTAAAGTAGCAAAGTTGTGAAGTGAGGTTATAATTTTTGGTGGGGTAATGAAGTGGAGAAGTTATGAAAGGCGAGAATTATGAAGTTGCGAAGTTCGACACGGGAGAATTAGCTGGAAAAATACACTTCATTAATTGAAATATGCAGAAACTTAGAAGAATTTGTCAATTTCACGGATTTTTAATTTTAATGAATAATAATTGACATCATTGTAAAAAGGCATTTGCAGTTAATTAATTTTCTTCACTCATTGTCATCGCTCCTTATAGAGCTCAGAGCTTTCAATAAAGAAACAAGTGAATAATCGTGCTGCCTTTCAATTGACATAGTTTCCTCTGCTAATACTTTAGCAATATACTCTCGAATGAAAGTGATACAACTTTTTTCAAACCATCATCCCAATATCAAATTTTGAAAAATTCATTAAAACGGCAATAACTGGCGAACTTATCATGCAAATAAGCTCAAAATTGATGGGTATCTAATTGATAGCACTCTCGAGATAATATATGAGTTTAAATAACATCAGTTGAATAGTTTCCAGAAATTCCATGAAAAACTGATTTTTGAAAAGTACCGATCGGATTCTTTTCAAATAAAGCTTAAAAAATAGAGTTCGTCGAGGGGAAGTTTTCCACAAAATATGAAATTTTTCTATAAAACTGTTGTAATGTAATTGAGACTTTTATGTGCACATACATATACACACACATTCACAGACATGCGCTAAAAATATCATTTTCTTTCCATTTAGATAATTTTAAGCATCTTCTATTGAAAAAATTACAATCGAAAATTCTGATGATTACATAGTTTTCAGTCGGAAACAAAAAGAAAAACCCTTGTCAATATAAAGAAATACGATGAGAATCGACAACAGAACCACCAAGAATCTTCATGAATTATATATAAATCTCATTCAAGGAGTTTACGCGAGAAGATTTGAACTACTGAAATATTCAAGTGTACTGTAAGCTTGTGTTCGATAAAATATTTGTAATTTATTTTCTCTCCTTTAACTCCATTATTCTCCCCATAAACAGTATGTTACCTTGAGGCAACTGAGTTCATTTTATTCTTCTCTTTCTTTCTATTCTCTAAGTTGAAAAAAAATCGAGAGAAAAATAATGTAAGAGAAGAGAAAGAAAATCGGTTAAATCCTCGCGGGACACCACAATCGACCCTACTCGGTTTCAAGATAAGGGTCATTTTTCACTGGAAAAACAATTATTCTTAGTCTACCCCTCCAATAGCTCTCTCTTCATCTCTCTCTGCACCTCAGAGCCATTGGCAAAGAGACTCCTTTCGGATTCTCGTCACTGCAAAATCATTTTGACAGTGAAGAAAAGTGTTTCTAGTTGAAAAATTAAGTGGAATCTCAAAAGATTGAAAGAAAGAAAAAGTTCAGATGCCTGCAATAAGTCGACGTCACTTATTGCAGAACTTTATTGCTGACTAATGAATACTAATGAACTTGGATTCTACGTTACGGCTCAGAAAGTACATACAAAAAAAGAAAATCGTTGAATTGCTTCAGCGCCACGAGCAGTAGTATTAAAAGACAAGACGTGTCTCTGATCAAAGGGGATAGATGAAAAAGAATGTTGAATAAGTATAAAAAGGTAAGAATCCAAGATAAAAGAATAAGGAGAAGGAAAAAAAAATCGATTAAAACCTCTTGAAGAAATCTTTTCTTTTTCCCAAGGATATTTTTCACTTCTTTTTTTTTTCCCCTACTTTTTCTCATCCTATCAACTTCTTTTTTTTTTTTGCTTTGCAATATCTTGTCCTCTTTTATTCGTCAGTGACTCTTTCGGGTCGTTGCATCGTTATCAGGATTATTGTACGTCGTGAAAACGAGTGTAAAAAGGAACGAGGCCGTTTTCACCGCAAGAAAGAAAAGATGTTGGAATGAGAAAGGGGAGAATTTGTGAGGAGAGAGAGAGAGAGATAGAGAGAGAAAAGGAATGGACCTTCGGTGCTTTTGAAAATGAGGAAAAGTGGTTATGATACCATTCAGGCACGTAATCCTCGATGGATAATGCATCGTGCCAAGGCAGATTATCGACATAACATTCTTTTTCTTTCAACTTTAACTTGCTTCTTTTTTTTTATTCTTCTTTTTTTTTTCTTCGTTCTTGCCCGAGGTGTACAATGATCCAGTCGGTCTGCTCCTTCCACCGGATTATTAATAAAAAACCATTTGAGTACAGCAAGTCGAATGAGATCGACTTCCATAACGAATAAAGATCTCACTTGGATTATCTAGAGCTTTTTTTTTCTCTTTTTATTATTATTATTCCTTAACTCGATTTCTTTGGGAATGAGAAGTGAGAAGAGTCCGGAGATACAAGTCGGGGGAGGGGAAATTGAATTCGTTGGAGATGAAGGGACTGTCTCGCGAAGTCATCGATATAAATAATATTTTTTCAATACACAAGTCTCACTTCTGCATTGCTTCATAGTTCATTACGTTTTATGATTTTATTCTCTATCTCTATATTATTTCTCATGTTCAATATCACGATTTGTTTTTTTTCTCTTTTCATATATCGAGAATGAAATTGAAATGATTGGTGAGAAATCATGAATATAACAATCTATCTGATTACTACTATTCAGTAGTGATTGAGCTTTCGATGTGTAGAAGAAAAATGAGAGGAAAAAGAAGTTCTGATCGTATTCAAAGTTACCGGATGAATTGCATTTTTTTTTTAGATTGAAATAGTGAGGAAATTCCCTTCAAGGGAGCTTTTTAAAGGGAATACAGACGAGGGACCCTTCATTTTTTTTAAGAATTGAAGTCCAGATCTTGATTTTCTCTTAGTAGGAACAAGTAGAGCATAATAGACGGGGGGGGGGGGGGATTAAATGAATGGGGACTTTTTTTGAAAGTGAAAGCCTCTATGGAAAAATGGGAAAAGATCACCTGACAATAGAGACATGTTGAAACATTTTTTTTGCTTTTTTTCAGATTTTTTCGGGAAATTCTTTGCTCAGAAAAGGATTCCGGGATCATTCTGCTCTGGAGATTCATTTTATTCGATTTTTTTTCGAAACTGGTTCATGAAACTACAAATCATTTTGAGTTCAAATCTTTATCTATCGCCATTCACTTGTTATTGAATGGAGGTTACATTGGATTCCTATGTTCCAGAATACGACAATCGAGTGGAGCAATCATGCCGTTCAAATCACTGGCGTCTCAATCTCTGTTGATGTAAGGTCAGTGCAAATATTTTCTCTCCAGAGGAAAAGAGAAGCATTCCAATATTCGCATTCGTCCGTTTTCTAGTTCTTCATGAATAATCCCTAATAGTACGCTAGTATTGTAGGGAAAGTAGGAAAAAGTGAGATAAAATGGAGGTTTTAAAGAAACGGCTAGAGATAGAATTTGTCGAAAAGCTGAGAGAGTTTCCGGTGGAAAATATGTGTCACTATGTTTTTTTTCGAATTTTCGCTGAAATCTCGATCTTGGCAGTCGAAAAATGAAGACACATCTACAGCTAACCCTTTCCATTTCTCAAAAATTTGAGCTTGTTGCAGATATTTTCAATTTCATTGATCGTGGTGACTTGAAACTGTTCCCAAATGAAAACTGAGATTAATTTTCATCGATTTATATCGCTTTTAGTTTTTTTTTAGCGATCTTTGAGTAAATCACTCAAAAATCACAAAAAAATATAATATTTCATTTAATGAAAACGAGTTTCCCGACGAAGGATCTTCAAAGATTGCTTAAAAAATTTTTAGAACCACATAAAGCAATGGCAACTGATCTTAACTTCCATTTACGATCGGTCTCAAGTAGCTACGACCCATTAAACCCGAGATACTCGTGAAAAATTGAAAAAATTTCAAAAAAAGAAAAGGGCTTTTTCCACTCATGCTATTTACACTCAATTTATAATATTTTCTCTCTCATTCTATCACCCTTTTTCTCTTTCATACCTATTGACATCATAGAGTTACACAAAACGAACGTATTCTTCCACACGTTTTGCTTAAAAAAAACACCACCTCACACGTGTGGTAAAGTCTTTTTTGCATCTCCAGGTGGAAAACGACGTTTCTCACCTCACTTTGCTTGGTTAAAAACGTCTGTTTTCTGCTTCGTCTGTGCAAAAAATGGTATAGACACCTCGGATGGCAAAGAATCAGCCTCGAAAATAATTTGGCACCCTCGCTTCCCTCGGGAGGCAAATTATTATCCAGGTTAACTTCTTTCCACCCTAGGTGGGTAATATACCATTATTTTGGTAATACACTATAACCGCACTTGTTAGATAATGTACTATTATTTCTTAGCGACCCCAAGATCCTGTTCATTCTTTCTAGCGACATTAATCCGCCTCACTCAAACTCCCAGTAAACA
Organism: Aleiodes alternator; assembly: GCA_963921955.1. NCBI lineage: Eukaryota > Metazoa > Arthropoda > Insecta > Hymenoptera > Braconidae > Aleiodes > Aleiodes alternator. Next base: position 13,038,796 of record OY998098.1, on the reverse strand, counting down.
TCACTTCACGCACACACAATAACTCAGAAAAAAAAAATCATCCAATACCAACGAATAAATAAATAATCGTAAAATTCAATGAATCGTCAGTAATGAGCGTGCCAAACGATCCACTAAAAAGCCGTTGATTTTGATTTAATATCCACTAAATTTGAGTGTGTAATAGGAAAGAGAGATGGAGAAATCAGAAGCATACCAATCTACGAATGGTCGAATGCTGTATAACGGCTGGTTCGTTATCACTGGTATATCCGGTAGCGGGTTAGCTCTGAAATGGCGCGGTATACGTTTAATAGGATGTACATACGATGCAAGAGTAGTATTGAGGCCCCGTGTTTACGTTAATATATATGTATGCAGGTACACGTATACCCCGGGCTCTTTCTATCCCTCTATTTGATTCGTACATACACGAAATTGCCCGTGTCTCCTGCTGTATTTCTGTTTTGGCCTTTCATACAACAATTTTCCACATCCCCAGCTATTATCTATCACTCGTTGATATACATTCGAGTCCTGGGAAAATTTCCCCATTTCTCTGCTTGTTGGTGTGTTTAATTCATTGGAAATTAACTGGAAAATTGAGAGTTGAGTCATAGAAGGAAATTAGAAATTAAAATTTCTCTTCATTCTATCGAAACACATACCACGAGATAGAAGTTGCATATTCGTTGATATTTTGAAACTGAATAACCCATATTTCTAACCAATATCAGTCGAGAAAGTAGAACTTCCTATTTACTGTAAAATCATGCATCGGTAGAAACAGCCTGCAAAGTTTTCCTTCCAATTCAACACCCGTTCATTAAAAGCAAATAGCCAGATTGATCGTAATAAACTTCAAATAAGTGTTCTCTCAAATAATATTTATACAAACAAATTCCTTGCAGAAACACATTCCATAAATTTACCTCCACACTCTCATGACCCCCTCCCCCTCCCCTTCTTCCTCCTCTCTGGTAACATATATTTCCTCACATGAAAAAACATGAATATTAAATCCAAATCCTCATAAACATTCCTCCATCCAACAAAACACAAAGGGATTTAAGCCTAAAAAAAGTTTGAAAATAAAATAAAATCGTCTACCCATACGTTTTTGACACATGAGAGCATCTATGCTTAATGCTAACCAATGGTGAGGTATATATATATATATATATATGTATATGCATGAAAGGAAGGCGGAAGCGGTGGACCTCGAAAATGATTTACGGTCGCATAAATCGTTGCCAGCCAGTCGTTTGCTCGTTACGAGGGCAAACGTGAGTCCAACTGTTGGAAGCATCCAATGATGTCAGTTGCAAAATGCGCTTCTATGTCTATATACCTGTGACAGAACTGAGAATACACTCATTCAAGTTATATACATACATATATATATAATTCATATAGATGGGCATTATCATAGAGTTGATGAGTGTCGTCGAGTAGTAGTATTTGTTGAGTTGGGCCACTGGCGGCCGTCTGGCATATACCTGTCCACATCCGATTGTAAGCTTTTGAATGCTATAAGAGGAGGGGGAAGAGCCCCCATGTGTATGATAAGGAATGAGGTCGATTTTAGGTGACGTATCAGTTGTCGTTCAGATGCGATGCTTCAGCCAGAACGTTAATTAACTCGATAGTTCGGCGCAGTAGAATGATCCGCGTGTAGTCAGACTAGCACACATACACACTAGATGTTCATCGATATGGAATTTCTGATCCATTGATCCATCTGTTCTAGTCGATCCGGGCAAACAGTGTCACATCTGATTATCGATCTCACAATGAGATAAATCAGCACTGCCAACACACACACACACACAGTCCAACAGAGGCTAAGTTTTGAAGTAACAGGAAGGGGGGGGGCTTGGGGATAGTTAGGCAAAGCTTAGAATCTCTTTGCTAGTCTTATTGCAAACTCGGCTCAGGTCTGCCGTAACGTTGCATCTCCATTAGCACACCAATCGTCCGAAACCGCTCTGGCCAATAGTGCGAAACGAAAGTTTCTATCCCATCCCCTAACTCCCTCCTCTCTCTTCCTGGAGCAGTTTACAAGCTCCAATTACTGGGAGAGAAGAGAATGGGACGTATTGGTTACTAAAAGTGTTACGGAAGGAAGACAAAGAGCTTTGTGTATTTGTGGTTATTGGTATTTTTGATAAAATAAATTTGAGATTAATGGGTTTGGTTTAGATGTCTTTGTGAATTTAGAGGATTTCATTTTGTTGCAGTTCGGAATGGAAGGCGTTGGGTTCTTGTTTTTTTTTTGGAATTCCAATTTTCATTGAAAATTACTTGAAATGATCTGAAACATGGAGTCTTCTCATTTACTTATTGGGAAGAATACACTTTTTCCTTCGAAATGAGCCATTACTTGTCTTTGTAGGACAATAATTGACATGAAATCTAGAAACAACCATTCGGAAGCAAACTGCCAATGCATTATCAGAAATTGAAAGGAAGAAATGGTGAACAACGCATCTAATGGGAAACTGCTTAATTTATTTTGTTAGTTCAGTTGAAAGTAGAATAGAGAGAACAATGTTTTTTTCGTGAAATATTTGGATTATTGAATAAATCAGGAAACAGGAAATGATTAAAATCGGTGGCACTTCGCAGATATGTAGAGAACTAGAGGAACTTGGGACGATTTATCTACGGATCTTTTCTGTAGTCCTCAAAGTTTTCTTGGAGAGAAAAAGGCACTGGAAGATTTTCCCCAAGTTTACAACAAACTTTTCCACTCATCTTCTTTCACCACTTCATTACTAAGTCTTTTTGGATTATCCCTGGATGTGAGATTGGGGGAGGGGGGGGGGGGGATAGGCATTTTCATAATAATATTTTTGGTAAGCCATTTTATTCAATTAAATCAAATCCTCATGAAATCTATTTATCCCATGTAATCTAATCAGTGAATCTACTTAAGGGAGGGGGGTAAGGGTTTACGCTTGAAAAAAAAAACACTTTTCCGATTTTTCTTTTATTCTTTTAGACGTATGGATTGAGCAAATTTATTGAAACCTTTTGGACATTATTAAGCATGGATTTAACAACATTGAGGAATTTTCTGACGCGGAAATATCCACAAACAAGCCGGTGACGGAGCTTTTCCAAGAATGAAATAGACGATTTGCGGTGATCACTATATTTCGGCTAGAAATTATCAGAAATAAAAAACCATTGAAATTTAGTCATAGTATCATTAAGTTCTCCCCCTAACGATCTCTGATTATTTTTTTCTGTTACATTAAGGGGGTTTTCCACCTACAAAATGGCGCAATTTTCCGTAAAAAATAGCAGTTTTTACTTTAAATGACCATCAAATATTGAAAAATGAAGGGAAAATGATCGGAGATCGTTGGGGGAGGATTTAATGATACTTTGACTCAATTTCAATGGTTTTTTATTTCTGATAATTTCCAGCTGAGATACAGTGATCACCGCAAATCGTCTATTTCAAAGGACTTTTTTGGAAAAGCTCCGTCACCGGCTTGTTTGTGGATATTTTCGTATAAAAAAATTACTCCATGTTGAATCTATACTTAATAATTTCCAAAAGTCTTCAATAAATTTTCTCAATCCATACGTCTAAAAAAATCGTAAAAAAGCATTTTTGTCACATGTAAACCCTTACCCCTCCCCCTCCCCCCCCCCCCTTTAATTAATTCCCTATAAAATTCTTATAGACAATTTTTCATTAAATAGAATTTCAACATTGAAATATCATCAAATAAACTCGGTAAAATTTCAATTCTATCATGTACATCATGAAAGATTTCCAATAAAAATTTAAATAATCCGGGGAAGTGAATGAATTCACAGCCATAAATCTGTCATTTGAGTGAAAAAAATATGAGTACAAAGCATTTATGTATCGTCATATGGCTATATACATGCATGCAGTGTACATGAGTTTAGAAGAAAATAAAAAATAAAAAAAAAATTAAATTCCTCAGCCAGAGGAAAAAACCTCATCCTCACGCTTTCCCCCGGGAGCAGTGGCAATTTTCCTATGACTCTTTCTCCTCCTTCCTCATACGCCAACATCGGCAACACAGCAATTTTTTCATCCCCCCCTCTTCCCACTCTCTCTCTCACTTACACGGTGTGCTACATTCACAAGAGCCAGCAATATGTAATCGCATCAATTTTACTGGAACGAAATTCCATGAGAATTTTACTCGGAAAAACGCAGGATAGAGCTATGTTTTTTTTTTACCCTTTCCTTTTTATTTTTTCATCCCAATATATACATCATGCTGAAATTGCAATAGTGCTTTTGAGATGAGGGATAATGTTCACAAGTGGATATGAATATGAAAAATTCATAAAATTGAGCTCGTTGAGAAATTTTTAAAAAATTTGATTCAATTATATTTAATGGATTTTTTGCGATTTCAATTATATTATAATCAGAGCCAAGAACTTTGTATGGAAGGGGAAATACTAAGGTAAATATATTTATTACATCATTTTTTCAATAAAAAAAAATTTCGTAATTGATGAATATTACATGATTTTTATTTTGAATTCCATTTTATTTTCAATGTTAAATTTTATCTCATTTTATATTCTAAATTTTTTCGCAAAAAAGAGTAAAAAAGAATTAACCCAATGCAAAATGTATATCTATATACATATATATATCAATACAGGTCGACTTTGACACTTATTACTCTTTTTTTTAAACATGTATTAGTATTTCCCGTTTCATACGAAATCTCTGGCCCTCATTACAATTAATTAAATAATTTTTTAAATATCGCAATAGCATCACATGATTTTCCAACAGAAATGTCAGCGCTTTATTACAATATAACCGATAAAACTGCGATAATTCATTAGCTTTGATTGCACATACTATCATCAGGTAGCAAGTAATAATATCTCATCTTGAATTGCTTCCTCAATAAATTATTCTTCGGATTAATAAACGTATCTCTCAGTTGTGTGTCTTAATTATAGCCCATGGCACTGATTACATTGAAACAATTAATTAAATTCTATCCTGTGTCACATCTATTCTGTACTTCATCACTCTCTCTTGTAAAATAGAATAGTCACAGTGTTTATCCACAGTTGTTTACACCCAGCAATTATGTATCTCAAGCCTGTGACCCACGAGCTTTTGTGAGTAACGAGATATTCTGTAGAAATGAAATGACAAGCTGAATGACGTAGGGAATGTCTAGGAATCTAATCCACAAAATCTAATTCGGTAGCAAAAAAAATAAAACAAGCTAAGTCTAGTCATTTTTTGAAAATATCTCGGAAAATGAGCGCGATACTTCGGCAATTCCGTTCGAACTATTGGAAGAGTTGCAGTTTTTCAAAATTTTCTACAGAAGAGAATCAGAAAATCAAAAAAAGGAGAAAATAATCGTTTTGTCCAGTTTTACCTACTACCTAATTATTGAAAAAAAAATCAACCTATTCTGTTTCACCTCTTCACTACTGAATTGTATTGAAATAGATTCACACAATTGGATGCACTTCATTTTTTTTTTTTTTTGCAAAATCACAAAATGCTGGAGCAATCATTCATTGCTCCATTCATTGGTTATGAATAATGAATGAGGTGCCATCGAATTCCACTAAGTCAGATTAAATGACGATAGAGCCAAGGAGTAAAGCAGGCGATGTGGTCAGGCAACGCTTAATTCATGCTACTTCCTTCCAATTCCCATTCTCCTTTTTGCTTGAAACGCAGTAAAGTGGTCCCGTAACGAGCAAAGTTTCTTTTGTCCATTCGTTTCGAAGATTAGCTTCTCTCCCGACTCTTTCTCATACTACCTTTCATTTCTTTTTTACTCATTTCTTCTTTCCTCTTTTTTTTTGTCCCGGGTACTTGGTAATATATATACGTACACTGGACGTTTTTTTCCCTGCGGTTCAAAAAAAAAAAGAGAGAGAATGAGGAAAGAGTCTTTTGACCTTTACGTGAAACAAATGTGAAATTGAGGAAAAAGTACAATCGTAGATTGTGGAGTCTACTAGTAGTATAGAATCGCTGATTCTCAGTAAAAAAAATTTTATACAGTGTGAATACACCTGTATTTTTTTGATAGAAAAAATGCGGTTAGAATTTTTGAAAATAATTGAATAAAGCAGAAAATAGGAAAACCGAGTGAAAGTTTAGGAAGAAAATATAATAGAATTAATGCAATATACCAAGCTACTCTGAATTGATAAAATCGAGGCTATTGAATTTTCCACCGAATCTATTACATCATACTTTGAGAGATGAAATTTTAGAAGAAAAATATAAATTAAATTCTCCTATATTCAATCACCACTCCATTACTCTGCTTTCATGTCAGTAAAGAAGAAATAAAAGAGAAACAAATTCAAAGCTCTCTCTACTCTTCAATAAAGACAGGGAAAAAAATTCAATCAAAATCTATTGAAGCTATTTTTTTACATGCACTAATTGATATTTCGCATGTTTTTCATTTTTCATTATTCTTGAAAATCTTCATACGATTGATTGAAAAAATACATGATTCCCACTGTGAAAAATATCTCTGAACGTAATATATTCTTTTCTGTCCTTTGAATTCAGAGTCCAAAGTAAAAAAAATCAATTGAAGTGATTTCACGTAGAAAATACATTTCATTTGAATAGTGAGCGTAAATTTTGATTAAATTCACAAACAAATTGAGTAGACTATCCCCATTTTTTGTTGGTTGAATATTCAATATTCAATTGAATCACGAGAAAAAAAAATAGATAAATTCAATATGAATATGAAATGGCTGAGTGTCGTAGAGCAGTTCTCTCGTAACAGCACAATTATCGGTTAAAAGAAAAATGCTAAGAATTTTCAAGCTCATACTACAACTCCACAAGGTCTTCTGATAACGATTTCGTACATTCAGTTATTCGCATTACTGGCGTAATTTTACGTCCAAGTCGTACGAAGAATGTCATTCTCATTCTCCTGGCAAAAGGAGTGGTCCATTTCTTCCCTACCTACAGCATCCTCTACACGGCAATATTAAGGATTCCATCTTCAGTGCTATGTTGAGAGGAGGGGGAGGGGGTAAAAAGCGAAGGAGAAATGAGAGGCGAGAGAAAGAGGAAAAGTGAAGGGAAGCGCCAAGTGCTAACTGCCGTTGTGACTCAAGGGCCCGTCTCTCATACTATTCTCGGCCTCAGAGCCCCACAGGTAAATGAGCATTCAACGCATTCAATTGTGTTCTTCCCAAGCAGTTGGAAGAAAAAAAAAAAAAAAAAAGGAAAATGAATAGAAAAAGAAGAAAAAATCCTCATGCTGTGCATGACGCGCTTTATTAAGATCAAATTACGTTATAGAATTGGTTTTGTTGGCATTTTTTTTTTTTTTCTTATTTCATTTCATTCGAGAGGACTGAGAAATTGCGATGGAGAACGAATGAATATTACAAAGAAATGGGCAAAGAGAAGAATGTGCAAGGGAGAAGAAACCCGTATCGATTCTATAGGGCGTATTGAAAGGTGAAAAGTAATGGAAAAAAAAGAGAGAAAAACGAACACATCATGGCTCGTGAGTCAGTGAGAGATATCCTTTGTGAATTGCTTTTTTGTTCAAACTGTCATCGACAATTCGTTGCGGTGATTTGGGTTAACCCTCTCTCTCTTACTCTATTTCTCGCTATGTTTTTCCTCTGCAACGATGAAGCTTCTTCCAACCAGGGTTTTCAATGTACGGATAATCTCAGGATAAATATTGTCTTTCTCAACTTGTTATAGCAGTTTATTAAGAAAGGATAGGATACTTTGGTAAGTATCTGAAGTTGAAATGAAAATTCTTGAGTGAAGAGATGAATTATCTACTTGGGTACTTCATGTTATTCTTTTTTTTTTTTTTCATTGTTGGATATGGAGGATTTTATGCAGGGAATTATATACTCTCGAGTAAATTTTTGTTTTTCTTAGGTGCTATTGAATAAATGCGGTCAGCGGAAGTACTCGTGGAATGAAGAGGTACTTAACTTCTGAAAGTCCATTTTTCTGTGATTTTTATGTTGAAGAGAATGGAGTAAAATGGAGGCCCTGAGGCGAGGCTTTAGGAAGAGAATATTTTGAAGGTTTTTATTGAGGAGTGAAGGCGATTCTTTCCATGAGAAAATGATCAGAAAAAGATCGGTCTAGTCTTGGTTCATAGGAATATTCGTTTTTCCATCTAAAAAAATTTAACGTCTCTCCTTCTCATTTTTCGAAATATCCTGTTTCTCCAGGATACCATGGTTTTTAATCATTAGAGGGCCAGGATTTTGAAAATTTCAAAAACTCATAATTTGTACTGAAAAGAGAACAGCGTTCCCTAAGATAGAACCAAACTGAGGCCGGATGTTGGCGAGTCAGACCATGAGGCCTTCAGGCCGGTAAAAGCTCATGTTAAATTATGAATTTTTTTTTGAAAAGTGGATAAAAGCGTTTGAATGACCTTATCAATGCTTGAAAATGTATAGACCTGAGTTTTCAAGGTCGCTGAACATAATTTTGAAGTCAGCGTTGTGAAATACAAAATGGCGGATCTAATATGGCTGCCTTCTTGAATTAAATTTGATATTTTTTACTGATTACGATCGAAATGATCTGTAAAAACGAACCAAAGCTTCAAAATATCCAAAGACTATTTTCTGTGATGGCAGATATGATTCCCTTCCTCCCCCTCTTAAGGAACAACTTTGGTCCTACTTAACTATTTAGGAAAACCATGACGCCTCAGGGTGTCATCCCGGCCCTTCAAAGATTAACCGTCTATCGGTGGTCGAAATTTATTTGATATTCATCATATAAATATACATTTAATGTATTTATTAAATATAAGAAAATATTATTTTCATCAATTAAGCCGAAAGGAATGTTTGCTGGCGGAATTTATATGATATTCATCATATAAATATACATTTGTTGCATTAAATACAAGGAAATGGATAAACCTCTTGATTTGAAATGAATTGATAAAAATTTTAAAAATAAGGACATCGCATTTCCAACAATGATATTTTTAAATAAAAATAGTATGTTATTCTGATCAATGAGTTATTGAGTTTCAACAGATATTGAAGTAGATATAGATTGGAAAGTAATTCTTCAAGAGCTCTTGATATCTCCATCCAATTCCAGGAAGAATAAGTGGAATCGATGGTAAACTATTGAGATATGCTCGAAAAAACCTGGAAATCTTGAAAATAATATAAATCCAGACGCAAAGAGATAAAACCGAGTGAGTCACTTTTTTTACTGATTTTTTCTTGTAAATATTTCAGAAACAAATAAAGATACGTCCTTTTTGCTCTAATTTTTTTTTTTGAGAGAAGTTCGAAATATATAAGAAAAAGAATCAGGGTCATTACCCTATGTCCTTTAGCTTTCGAGATATTCTAAAAGAAAATGGAGCTCAAGAAAAATACACTGATCTCGTTCTACCGCTTTGTTACTGCATTTCTACTTGAAATATTCTAGATATTCGATTGAAGCTCCATTCAACTCCATCTCTCTTTACCTATAGCTACAATGAGAATCGCAGTGATTTGCAAACTACATAGAGTGCTTTTGTTGCTCGAGTTTCCCTAGAATGGCGCCATCAGTGTGGTATTTCGAAACTATTGACAGCTGGCATCCGCTACTGTGCAAATATTTAATTAAATAACGGCCCGAGGTCATTCCAACTAGCTCGTCTCACTTTAACAAATGTATATTCACGTGGGCAAATATTTTTTTAGATCTCCTGGAACCTATTTTTGGATATTGAGTAGGAAAAATCAGAGCGAAATGAATAGAATTTTTTTTTAAAGTGAAGATTTTTATGAAAAAAGTTGAAAAAAAGTTCTCCGATCATAGAGAGAAACTGAAGTATCTTCCAAATTTTTTAATAATGATGAAAATAATCAAAATCAATTGCTTCAACGAGGAAAAACACATTCAAGCAAAAATGAAGATTGTCTTTGCCAATCGTAGTGCTTTAACTGAGTATTCGTTAATATTTAACGAATACGTTTTTAAGTGAACCGGTTTAAGTATTTAAGGGCATCTAATATTCGTTCGATGCAACTAAATCCATGAGTTAACTGTTAATGAATCCTTTTCTCAGCCCAACTGTAAGAAAAATTGAAGTAAAATACTAGAAACGAATTATTCAAAAACGAATTTTTGAATAATTTAATCGACTGAACCGAAGATTAATGAATAAAATATTTCATCAAATTAGTTACGTCAATATTTGCATTTAGAATAAGAGCATAAAAAATAAATTGAATTTCTTGTTAAGCTTTGGATAACATCAATATTTATGCATTAACAGGACTTTCCTTTCACGCACCGTTACCCTAAATCGAATACTTGTCACCCCAAACGGCTTCATGACTTAAACAGCAGCCATTACTTATCCCACCCACAATTCATACTCTCATTTCAGCTCAAATATTTCCTGCAAAACTTCATTTCCTCTCTCTCTTTTCATTAACTCCTATGTTATCAAGTTTGTTCCTATATTTCCTCGTTATTGAAGTATTTTCAATACAATTTTAGCGCAAAAATTTCGTTAAATTTTTTTTTTCTCCCTTGTTAATGAACACATTCCCTTTTGAAAGCCACCCATTAACAAGGTTGCCATGAAAAATAGCGAATTGAAAAAAATTTTTCTCTATCTAGATAAAAAAAATGAAATAAAAATGTATATATGGAAAAAAAAAGTATGAAAATTCATAACTAAAAGCTTCTCTCATGGTGAATATAATTAAAATTGTGAAAAGGAGAGTCAATTCCTTTTCTGTACACTGGGACGAAAGTGAGACTTTCGGCCCTCGCTGCGCTCGGGCGTAAGCTCACTTCCGTCCCAGTGTGCAGACCCAGGTAAAAAAATTTAATCGAGGAAAAATTTTTTGAAGATCGTGAAAAAGTTTTCTGTCAACGTCGCCCAAATGGGACTGAATTCGACATTCACGAGATTTTTTCAAAGTGATTGTCGAGCGAATTTTTGTGGAAGGAAGCTCTTTACATTTTTCATCGAGGAGAAAGAAAAAAACTACCTTCGCGACTTTCAATTAACACTATTGAAGTGATTTTAAGCACAGGGATTGGTGATTTTTCATGGTCTTCAAGATGAAAAAATCGCCACTTTCTCTATTTTCGCACAAGATGTTGAAGCAATTATTCGGAAATCCTGTACTCAGGTTGAAGGAGAGAAATACAGCCGGATGACTTACTATAGTCGAAGCCGAAATAGAAGAATGAAGGAGAGAAAGAGTGTCGAGTTTTCTTCTATCTCATGCTTTTTCATAATGCGTTTTTGATGACTGGATATGAATCTAGAGAGGAAAAAAACATCAAGAAGAAGAATAAGCAATATTGAAGTTCGAAGGAAAATTCACATTCAATTTATTCATTTCAGTAACGTTGACATTAAATCATATAAAACTTATTCCAATAATCAGTACTGCTACGATTCATAGAGAAATTTCAATTCAATAATGTCTCTGAGAATGTGGAAGACAATAAATATGAAATAGAGAATGAAAAGAAAACAAGCTATAACAAATAATTATTTTTGATTTTTTTTGTGACAATGGTCTTCATAGTTAAATTTTTCCAGAGAATGCAATTAATCTCTCTTCTCTCCTCGCCGTTTTTTATCGTATTTGTCTTCTTCATTCCTTCTCTCCCCATAGCTTTCGAAGGTGTCCTGATATTTACGTTTTCGGTCTCTCCCCTCGCGGTCTCTCTCCTCGCGGTCTCTCTCCTCACGGTCTCTTTTCTCTCGTTCTCTCTTCTCTCGGTCTTTCCTCTCTCGGTCTTTCTTCTCTTGTTCTCTCTTCTCTCGGTCTCTCTTTTCTCGATTTTCCTGCTCTCGGTATCTCTCTTTTCGGTCGCTGTCGTCTCGATCTCTCCTCTTTCGTTCTCTCTGCTCTCGTTCTTTCTGCTCTCGTTCTCTCTGTTCTCGTTCTCTCTGCTCTCGTTCTCTCTGCTCTCGTTCTCTCTGCTCTCGTTCTCTCTGCTCTCGTTCTCTCTGCTCTCGTTCTCTCTGCTCTCGTTCTCTCTGCTCTCGTTCTCGTTCTCTCTGCTCTCGTTCTCGTTCTCTCTGTTCTCGTTCTCTCTGTTCTCGCTCTCTCTGCTCTCGTTCTCTCTGCTTTTGTTTTCTCTCCTCTCGTTCTTTCTGCTCTCGTTCTCTCTGTTCTCGTTCTTTCCCCTCTCGTTCTTTCTCCTCTCGTGCTCTCTCCTCTCGGTTTTCGACTTCTCGATCTCTTTCCTCTCGGTTTTTCTTCTTTCGTTCTCTCTCCTTTCGGTCACTGTCCTCTCGATCTCTCTTCTTTCGGTTTTTCTTCTCGACTTCTATCTGCTCTCTTTCTCTCTTCTCTCGTTCCCTCCTTTCTCTCTCTTTCTGCTCTCGTTCTCTCTTCTCTCGCTCCCTCTTTCCTGATTCTTTCTGCTCTCGTTCTCTCTTCTCTCGTTCCCTCTTTCCTCGTTCTTCCTGCTCTCGTTCTCTCTCCTCTTGTTCTTTCTTCTCTCGTTCTCTCCTTTCTCGTTTCTTTTCCTCTCGTTCCCTCTTTCCTCGTTCTTTTTGCTGTCGTTCTCTCTGCTCTCGATCTCTGTGCTCTCGTTCCCTCTTTTCTCGTTCTTTTGGCTGTCGTTCTCTCTGCTCTCGGTCTCTCTGCTCTCCCTCTCTCTGCTCTCGTTCTCTCTCCTCTTGGCCACTGTCCTCTCGATCTCTCTTCTGTCGGTTTCTCTTCTCTCGATCTCTCTTTTCTCGGTTTCTCTGCTCTCGTTCTCTCTGCTCTCGTTCTCTCTGCTCTCGTTCTCTCTGCTCTCGTTCTCTCTCTTCTCGTTCTCTCTCTTCTCGTTCTCTCTCTTTATCGCTCTCCTCTCTGTCACTCTCTTCTCTGTCACTCTCTTCTCTGTCACTCTCTTCTCTGTCGCTCTCTTCTCGGTCACTTTCCTCTCTGTCGCTCTCCCCTCTACCACTTTCTTCTTGGTCACTCTCCACTTGGTCTCTCATCTCTCGATCACTCTCTTCTCTATCGCCCCCCTCTCTGTCACTCTTCGCTCTATCGCTCTCCTCTCTGTCGCTCTCCTCTCTGTCGCTCTCCTCTCTGTCGCTCTCCTCTCTGTCGCTTTCCTCTTTATCCTCTCTCATGTTATATTTTTCGGAGCTTCGATCTTTCCTCTCTCGATTTCGTTGGTCATCTCTATACTTTTTCCCCTTATGATCCTTGCTACAAGCTCTGCTCTCGGCTGTCTTTCCTCTTTCCTCATCATCATGTTTTTTTTCGACATCTAAACATAAATTTAATCTTGAAAACATTGAACTTTGTTATGGTTTTTCCTTCCGATAATTCCAAAAAATTACGGACTCACTACATTACCATACATTCCTGTCTTATAAGCTTTATCCTTTACACGGCTGATCGGTGTATAGCTTCTTTTTGGATCATTTTTCTTGAGGCTCACGTGGTTCCGCTCATGTTTTCCATTTGCCCCTTGTCCTGTCAAGTTTCCATCGTCTTTACTGGTTCCTACGTACAGCTCAGCATCACCATTCTCTCCCTCATTTTGATTTTGTGCTCCATTTCTCAGAGCTAAATGATATGCACCTCCATTATTAATTTTATCCATGATGAATTAATTTTTGTTTAGTCTCGGGTGAATTCTCACTTGCTGAATTATTCCCAGTATTCTCTCCATCCTCATCGATTGCTCCTTCGATATCAGCCGCTTCCTCATTTTTTCCTAGTTCCTTAACCATCAGTTTCTTATAGGCAGCCCTTGTGCGACAACACAAATCAGTCACTGTCTTCCGATATTTATCTGGACTCTGCTTCCTATGTCCAAAATGTTGGCAGCAAGCCCCTGGTGATAATTGAAATAAATTTAATTGGAAAATCTTCTCAATCATTTTAAAACATTTGCATTTACGATAAACGGCTTTATAGATATTGTCGGGAATTTTATCTCCCCTCTTTGCATTTAATGCCAGCAGCTCATCCCCCAAACAGAGCCTTATTAGTTGGCATGCCATTGATCCAGCACTTTTCACAACACGTTTCATGTCTTTCAATTCCAGATTATCAACGAATACGCCAGTGTTGGGCCACAATTCAACCTGCAATTGATTAGTATTAATTTGAGTATCACTCGTGAAGCAAAAGAAATTGAGTTGTATCTTCTTTCAAAATGTGGTTTTTCCAGTTCTCTGGAAGCCCATTTTCTAAGAAAATTACATAGCCCGTTCTTCGGCTTCACTAATGAAATGTTCGTGTTTGTGTATTTAAGGAGTTTGGAGGGTAAACACGTTCATGAAAGGAAAAGTTTAATTTTTTTAAGGGGATGAAAAAAATGATTTTGAATAACCTCAATTTTTTCAAATTTTTCTTCCGATCGGATTTAAAGGCATTAATTATCAAAGTTGCGTCTTATATATAGGCTCTTATGCACCAAACCTGTTTTAGCGCGAGACTTTGTCACCGACTCAGGTGATAACAAAGACTCGTGCTAAGACAGGTTTGGTGCATAAGAGCCCATGTATAAGACACAACTTTGATAATTAATTCCTCTAAAACCGATCGGATGAAAAAGTTGAAAAAAATTGAGATGATCGAAAATCATTTTTTTCATCCCTGTTAAAAAAATGACTTTTCCTGTCATTTTGCGTTTACCCTTCAAACTCCTTAAGTGTGGGTAATTCTGCACACTGTTGAAAATGGAGAAGAAGGCTGTGTAATATTTTCCTCATCTACTTGCACCGGATAGTGTCTCGGAGAGTGACTTAGGATACTGTACGATGCTCATAGATAGGGAAATGTTGTAATAATTGATGTTGGTCCTCCCCACCATTTTCTTGGTGTGAGCGTTGGTTAGAAAACTCAAAGAAAATACACTGAGAAAAAAAAAGATGGAAGCTATAAAACAGTTGTTCATTGGTTCTTAGTGAATATTGTTTTGAAATAATCGAGAAGTTTTTGAATTTACTCAATTTTGTTCATTCAAACAGTTGATTTGTTTAAATGAACAAAATTCAGTAAATTAGGGGAAGGTGGGGTGAAATAGACCCTTCGATGAAATGGCTCAAGATTGGAATATTCTAATAATTCCATTAAAAACCTCAGGAAATTTTAGATCAAAATTCAAATTTACTTTTTTGGCGAATATTTGGAAATCGAAAAAATGGTTTTCCTTTTGAAAATCGAAAAAATTCGCTTTCTCGACGATATCTCTGGTTCTGTTGGTGGTTGCGACTCGGGGTTGATCTCAAATGGAAGGTGAGTTCATTTCTCGTCGATTTATGTAGTTCAAATTATTTTTGAATTAATTTTTTTAATATTTACTGGTAATTTCCTGAAATTCAGTTTTTAATGTAGAAGTACGTAAAAAATTGATTTTTTCTTTTTAAACTCCATAAATCAATGAAAAATGAGCTCACCCTCCGTTTGAGATGAGCCTCAGGTCACCATGACCAGTAGAACCAGAGATATTCTCGAAGAACTGAAATTTCTTAAAAACAGATGGCTTTAACCTTCAAATCTTGAGTAAAAAATGAAATGTTCGGAAAATTAGAAAAAATAACTTGTGGCATATGATTGTCATGGGAAATTTTCTGATCTTCTCAATGACATCATCAGAAAAAACCTGTCTCCAATATTCCCATCCATTTGGAGTAAATTTCATAGGATAAAATATCAAAACCAGCCCGTATCCCTTTTACCCCTTCTGTTCGTTTTCCCCCACCTTTCCCTATTTGGAAAAACTATTTCCTAAAGACCAATAGAACAAATATTTGATAGTTTTCAACACTTTTCTTTTCCTCAGTGTACGGAACATGCCTCTCCATCGAAGCTTTCCGAACGAATATTCATGGACGGTTTTTCTTGTAATATTGGCTTCCCTTTCTTCATGCAGACCATCATGCTCCCGTTCTTCATACATTCCTTATCATCAGATTCTCCCCTTTCCACATTCTTTGATTGTTTCTTTTCCGACTGTTTGTCATGAATATCGTCGTCTTCACTCAGCATCTCATCACTGGAGTTTTGAGGGTTTCCAGCATTTCCTGTACTTGTAGTCGGACTATTCGGAGCCTTGATGATTCTATTGATTTTTCCCTTGTCGCGTGCATCTGATTCTTTTTCTGAACAGTTATTTAGGGTCACTCCTCTTCTAATTTTTATTTGGTCCGTTTCTCCTTCACCGAACGTTCTTGATCTCGATTGTTTAGTCTTTCTTGGATTTTCAGCTGCACCAGTCGACTCCATCTCTCCTGAGGTCATTTTTTTGGTGATATTTTTTTTTTCTTGATCTGAGCGGCCAAGTTTTCGCTCTCCCTGCGTTTCCTCCATTCTCGACTTTGTACTTTTGGAATCTTTCAATTTTTTCAGTATTTTTAAATCTCTCTGGTATTCCTGATTCGTCAAATTTTTTTTCTTCACTTTTTCAATTTTTTTCTGAGATTCTCGTTCGCTCTCTCGATAGGGCTCTCCATCTTTGGTGAAACTCAGTGCATCCAATTTTTTTTTATCAGCTATAATTAAAGGAATTAATTAAAGAATTGAATGTAGAGGAGTATAAAGTACTGTCTATGTGTCTATCTTATAATTTTTTTTATCAATTCTCTCTCGATTTGTGACAAGACTAGAAAGAATTAACAATGAGGACTTGTGGATTGAATAGTATCCCAAAACACTGATTTCAACTATCTGTACTGTTAAAAAAAAAAAACAACTATGTGTACTGAGTTAATTTCTACCGATTACATGAATTATTCACCATCTTTCGCCAAAATTTTAACGTCCAGGAATTTTTTCTTCCATCTTGCCATTGGACCGCTTCCAGATCGAAAATCAATATCTGTTTCGGGGATTGTCGTAATACTCGGGTTTTTCCCCTTCCATAACACCACGTACCACATCATAATGTAGCTCTGAGGATTATTGAAAGAAAAAAATTTGGAATCATCAATAAAAATAAAAAAAAAATAAAAAAAAAGGCGTCGAGGAGTAAACGGAAACGAATTGCATCGTTTCTATATTTATTTATTATCGAAAAATGATAAAAATTATTGAACCAGATAATTTTCATGGATTAATGATTGAAATGAATAACTCACCTTTTTTTATATCATTAATTCACTATTAGTTTTTCCTGTTTTCGGCTTTCACTCTCAGTTTTTCCGTTTGTAAACGAAACTAATTTTTTCCGATTCGAGTCAATCGGTTCTTCTCATAAACGTCAATTTTTACGAATGAATTGAAATTTGCATGGTTATTGATTGATCTCCTTGGTTACAATCAATAATATTATAATAAACATCCTCTCATATGAAATCAGCCTGAGTGAAGTTGGTCGCCCGTCTAGTGACAGAACTACGATCATAGAATATAAATTTCAAAAATAAATATTCTGACATTCCCCGAAACATTCTCAACTCCTTTTTAAACTGAAAAAGTATTCAAATAAAAGTGAGTGATTTATTGTGTGGAGTCGAGCAGTGTTGAGGTGAGTTTAAATATTTTATGAGATCCAGTCAGATGCTTAGTTATTGAGGGAAAATATCGTAATCCAAACCTCGAAGACAACAATATTAATATCAGAACTTACAGTGTTGCAGACTCTGCAATCCGTTAGGATTATCACTGCTATCGCCTCTGAGGATGAGCAGTATTTTGATGAATTGAGAAATTGATACATCCTGAAAATTGGAGTTTTTAATTCTTGAAGATAGGAAAAATTATAGTTCAAGTGTTTATTCGGTAAGTACCCATTTATTCAAAGTTTTTTATTCCAGCAAATGCATAAATGTGATTTTTTTATTTTTTTTTATTTATTAATATAAATCTGATTTAATTGCAGATATCGATGTCTGAATTTATGAGCATACTTTTCACAATGTTCAGAAGTCCCCACGAATAAGATTACCAGTGTCTCAGACGATTTTCAAGTTCTGCTTTTCCAGTTGTGGCTCCTCTTCGCTTTTGACGGTATTATCTACACTCAGATTGCTCCAATCGTATCGTTGCCTTAGTAACAAATGGTCGTAAGCGCCATTTTTTCAATTTCCTTATATTTCAGATTACAAACAGTCGTTTTTTTTACTCCATTACTTGTTTAGGGAAAGGTGGTGCAAAATGCCCATGAAAGATAAAATTGATACAGTTGAGTTTCTGATGTCTTTATTATGAAAAACTCTCGAAATTAATAAGAATATTAGGGACAGACTGTTTTCGACCATTCCATTGAAAAGCTGAGGGAATTCGCAGTGAAAATGATGTGTCGAAAATATTTTTTTTGTATTTTTTAGAAATTCAATTTTCTTGGTCAAAGATTGAAGGGTTACACCTTTCCAGTTTTGAAAAAATTCACCACTTTCAATATATCTCCGGTTCTATTGGTCATGGTGAGGAAATTCCTAATGGAGATGAAAGGACAGATCGTTTCCCATCGATTTACGGAGTTTTGACTAGAAAAATATCGATTTTCAAGAAAGTTATGGAGCAAAAACTGATTTTCAAAAGAGTATCCATAAATACCTTGAAAATGGATCATTTCAAATTGAAAACCCCATAAATCGATGGAAACTGCTCTCACCTTTCATCCATTCAGAATTGTTACGCTACGACTTATAAAACTTGAGATATGTTGAAAAAAAGTGAATTTTTTCAAAAATGAAAAGGGATACCCCTTCGAACCGTGACCAAAAAAATAAGATTTCTCAAAAACACAAAAAAAATCATTTTTGACAGGTGATTCAACCCCGAATTTCTACAGCTTTTCAATGGAATCATCAGAATAAATCTATCTCTGGCCACTTCATTCTAATGTCCATTTTCCTTCACTTTTCCCAATACTCAAGAAACTTGTAAACAAATGAACACAAGAGCTTTATTAATTTTTTCTTCTATAAGAAAACAGTAAAAGCGGAGAGACGTAAATGAGGAGATAAGGTTCTGGTAGTAACGTCATTTTGTTATTTGAATTTATAGGAAAACAATGTCCAGAATGTCAAAATGAATTTCGGCAGTGGTTTGAGATGATATCGAGAAGCCCTCAGAATTGGAAATTTGAGGGACGTCATATTTGAAGGGTGGCCAGAATTCCTCTTCAGTGCTTCAAGTTCCTTAATTCTCAATAGGCACGGACTTGGAAGAAAATGTGTGAAAAAAGAGAAATTTCGAACTTAAAAAGATTTCTACTTTCCTGCAAGTAGGACGTCCTTCAAATTTGTAGTCCTGAAGCTTCCGAATACCTTTGCTCTTTATCCTGGAAGAAAATGTCTCTTAATTCACCATAGGGCCGGACTTTTACAAAAAATGTGCAAAAAATAAGAAATGTAGAATTTTTTTAAATTACACCTCCTCTCCAAGTATAACCTCCTTTAAATCCTCGATTCCGAGGGCTTCTAGGATTTTCTTCCCTCCCCAGGAAAAAATGATCCCTCAATTCACCATAGGGACAGACTAATAAAATTAATCCTTCAGTTTCTCCAGTACGTTAACCTAAGCTACATAAAAACATCGATTATTCCGTCAGCCAATCTTGTTTTTTTTATTTTATAAAATCTCTTCGGAGAAAAACAGAGATGAACGGTTTCCATTACGGGGAATATCGTTAAATCAGGGAAAATGAGTAGAGGCCGTGGGTCACATCATCGACAGGAGACTCAAAGCGTGTGAAAATTCTACGGATATTGCTACGGCTATTTTCACGGCTAGTTTCAGCGAAATCTTCTTCCTGCTCCTCCAAATTCTTCTCATGTAATCTTTCCGTCAGCTTCTGCTTCTCCTTTTGGACTCCCTTAACTTTATTCTTGAACGTCCTGGCCTCTCTCTCAGAACAACGCACTTGTCCACCTTCCCGAACTTCTTTCTCTTGATCTCAAAATGTTCTCTCAACTTGTCTCTTCGATTCACGATCAGTAATTGCATCATCTTGCATTATCTGCAGCTGCTTCTCCAACTGTTCTATCCAATCCTCGAAATCATTCATTCTTGCGAAATTCGTTGATTCTCTACCGGTTGATTTTTTGCTCTCCAGTGACAGAGCTTGAAGTCCATTTCAAAACTGTACTCTCCAGCTCCAACGTTATGAGACTCTGCTGGAGGTGTTGGAGAAGCTCCTTGAGAGCAGTACCAGAGCTTGTGTCGTTTTCTACTGCTCGTGCCATCCAGCTACTCGTGCTCACTTAATTACATTGCTAGACTTATAACTTTTCTTCCGTTCTCTTCAATTACATGTTTGTACTTGCAGATTATCATTCAGCTGCTACTGGTAATTGAATGACAAGTGGAGACATCAAAGAATAGAATTACAGTTTCTATCATGTTTGTTAAACAATATTCTTACAAGAATCTATCACGGAGCTCTATCTATCGTCATATGGCTGAAAGTAAACGACGGAGATTGAACAATGAATTCAATGACGAGATGGAAGTTTCACTGCATGACAGAGTAGAAGAATTTGAAAATCGTGCAGAAGGTATGAACTTGATAATGTCCAAGAACTTCGTTGTATGAATTGTTATCAAATTGCCTTTTTTATAATTATTTCCACACTCTTTGGTTAGGAAGTGATGATGAGTCACACAATGGAAATGCTGAAAATGAACTGTATTATGAAGCACGGAATCATGAAGTTGATATTGATTTTAATAGAGGTTATGACAACACGGATGGTGATGATTCTTCACAGTATTCAGAAGCACTCTCGGCTGGAAGTGACCTCGATGACCTTGATAACTTCGGGGCTACAGATCATGACAGTATGAGCAATAGTGATGACGATGGTGATGGCGATGACGATGGTGATGGCGATGGTGGTGATGAACCAAATGATGGTGATTCACTCGATCAACCCCTTTATCCTGGAGCTCGAATAACAATTGGGGAAAGTCTAACTACTATATTATTGTTACATTTACGTCACAGTCAATCTGATTCACATTTATCTGATTTATTGAAAGCCATCGAGCAACATTGTCCAGCGAATAATAAATGTCCCAAGACCCTATACTTTTTGCGAAAATGGCTTGGCAATTTTGAAATAAAAATTCAGAAACACTTTCTTTGTTCTGAGTGTTCCATGGAGTTGGATAATGCAGATGCAGTATGCCCAGTTTGTCCTGATCTTAAAACTACAACTTATTTTATTTCAATTCCTCTTGACTCCCAATTACAAGAACTTTTCAAACGTCCCGGATTTTATGATAGCTTAGATTATCGTTTCCATAGACAGAAAGAAAATGATTACAATTTAGAAGATATTTATGATGGAGATGTTTACAGAAGTTTCTGTACAGATGAAGCATCCATCGATTTGAGATTGGACTCGAATATATCGTTCACTTGGAACTCGGATGGGGTTCCATTATATAAATCATCTAAATTCTCCATATGGCCACAATATCTAATGATTAATGAATTACCGCCAGAAGATAGAAAAAAAACTAGCAACATGCTCCTGACTGGGATTTGGTTTGGAACAAAAAAACCAGTGGCCAATTTATTCCTGGAGCCATTGACAAACTATTTACAACAATTGACAGAAGGGATTCCTTTGTACATCCAAGATCGGGATCGCTATGTCAATATCAAAGCTATCACTCTATGTTGTACATGCGATTTACCCGCAAAAGCCTTGTTTTTGAATATGAAGCAGTATAATGCCAGATACGGCTGTCATAAGTGCAAAATCGAGACACTAGCTGTGGATAAGAGGCGTTCATATCAACAAGTTGACAATTTAGAAGCACGAACAACAGAAGAAACTGAGATTTTTGCAGAGAGGGCAGTTAATGCAAGATGCTCAGTTTATGGAGTCAAAGGTCCAACTCTCATGACACTGATTTTACCAGACTGTATCCGGAATAATGTAATTGATGCCATGCATTTACTGACGGGAGTCTCCAAGCTATTGTTCAAGATATGGCTCCATTCAGATTTCAAAGACCATCCAGCATCCATTCGTGATAATTTCGATACTATTCGCAATCGCATATGTTCTATAACTCCTCCATCATCGATCCCAAGATTGCCTCGCAGTATCTATGACTTTGCCTATTGGAAAGCATCAGAGCTCATAACATGGCTGTTAATGTACTCAACTGTAGTATTGCATGGTATTATGAGTGAAGAATTTTTTTCCCATCATAAATTACTTGTTTATGGAATTTATCTGTTGTATCAGAGAAGTGTGTCAGTAAATAATATCAATGATGCACGACTACTCCTTCATAAGTATGTGAGTAATTTCGGAGACTTATACGGAGTAGAATTCATGAGCTGTAATATTCATTCACTCTTGCATCTCGCTGAACTCGTGGAGGATTATGGACCGTTATGGGTATTTACTTGTTTTCCATTCGAAAATGCAAATGGTATTCTAAAGGCACTTGTCCATGCTACGCGTGATGCTCAGATACAGATCTGTAAGGGCGTATCTGTATATTTGACATTAGAAGGATTGAAGAAAAAATATATCCGGAGAGGAAGTGAAAGTGAAGCTTTATACAATGAAATTGAGAAGAAAGGAACACATCGTTCTAAGTTACGATATATTAATCGTGGTATTGCCATCGTCGGTGTGGCAAAAAAATTAGGAAATATACCTCAAGATATTCAACTTATCCTAGCACAATTTGGATATAATCAACGTTCAGTTTATAATTTCCATTGTCTCACGAAAGATGGTGTATTTTATTCTTCAAAATTATATGCAAGGAGGACCAGAACGGATTCTAGCTGTGTGCTATTCACGTATGGTAATGAAGAATGTATTGGCTTCATTCAAACATTTCTGCGGCTTTCCAACTGTACATGTAAGAACAGTGTTTGTGAAAACTGCATAAATGAATCAGAAACGTTAGTGATCATCAAAAGATGTCAAAAAAGACATATTTTTTCTACATTCAATCCTCAAACTACATTATTTTTCATTCATCAATTAGAACTCGATGATGAGCGAGATGCAATCATTGTCAATGTTTCAGAATTGAGAGCAGTTTACCTGCAAATAACGACTCCGGGGACCTCTGAAATATATGCTATAAAACCGTTGTCTTTATAAAACTAAGATAAGAAACCTGTACACATATTACTTTCTTGGAATTAATATTACTTGGACTGATTATACTACCATACAATCGATTTTTTCACTTGAATGAAGGAGAAAGAATAAAATGGACATTCTAATGAAACGATTGGAGGTATAATGATTCTCATAATTCCATCGAAAATCAAAGGGACTTTTTTATCCATTTTATTCTAAGGAAATTTTAAATGGAAAACAAGTGATAGAAGAAATTTTTCTGAATACGCTGAAAATTCTCGTTTTCTGAGTGTAAATGATGAACGAAATTCGAGAATTTCTTCGGCTCAATTGGTCGTAGAGTTAAAAATGAATGGAGCTAAGAGGTAAAACTATTTGACATGAATTTTGAAGGAAATCCCGATTTTTGAAGTACTTATGTGCGTTTTTGAGAAAATTGGTTTTGTTTCGTAATGGGGTTTTTGGCAATATAAAATGTTCCTGATCTCGAAATGTATCTCACCCACAACAAAATCAAGTTGTAAAAACCGGAATCCTTCCATAAAAATATGTGTGAAAGCCTACGAGCTCGAGCCATTGTTAACAATTATGTATATGCCTGTAAATACGTACATTGCTCCATGTAAACGTTAATAAAAACTTCTTAAATTTTGAATGTTCAATCTTGAATGTTAATCGACAAAAAAACAACAATCTTCCTTCCAGAGAGCAAAATCCGGTTCGACATTTCTGAAAAAATATAATATTAAGAAAATATTTATTCGTCGAAAAATCGACTTGATATTTTCTAAAAAAATGTGTTCGGAAAATTTGTTGCCGACAAAAACGCGTCTCTTCTTCTGACTGTGAAAATTGAAAAAAAAGTTCGCGAGTAAAATCCGATTTAAGATTTCCGGAAGAATATAATTTTACGGAAATATTTACTCACCAAAAAATCGAATTAATATTTTCTAAAAAGATACGTTCAAAAAGTTCTTTTGTCGACGAAAAAGCGGTTTGCCTTCTGACCGTAAGCGTTTAAAAAGGAACTTCTCGACGAAGAACTGATTCAAAATTTCTGTAAAAAAAATAATCTCGAGAAAACATTTACTCGCCGAAGAATCGACTTGATATTTTCCAATAAAACAAGTTCGAAAAGTTTTTTTGTCGACAAAAAAACGTTTCGACTTCTGATCGTATAAGTTGAGGAAAGAAGTTCTCGACAAAAATCCGATTCAGAATTTCCGGAAAAATATAATCTTAAGGAAATATTTACTCGTCGAAAAATCGACTTAATATTTTCCAAATCAGAAAGTTCGAAAAGTTTCTTCATCGACGAAAAGGCGTTTCGTCTTCTGAACGTGAAAGTTGAAAAAAAAGATCTCGACAATAAATCCGCTCGACATTACCCAAAAATCACTAGTGATGAAAAGGTATCTTAGAGGTCGAATTCAGTCCCATTCGGGCGACGTCGATGAAAAACTTTTTCATGATCTTTAAAAAATCTTTCCTCGATGAAATTTTTTTACCTGGGGAAAAATAGTATACACACCTTGGGCAGTAAGTAAGAAAGCCTCAGAGCACATGTTTGTTGACCTCGGCTCCGCCTCGGCCAACAATTACATGTGCTCTGAGACATTTCTCACATTACTGCCCTAGGCATGTAATATACTATTTTACAACCAAAAAAAAAAAAAGGAAAAAGGAAGAAAGAGACATTAAATACAAGAATATCAATGATAGCCAAAATGTAATTGAATCAGAGTTACTCAAGCATTCCGTTTGAACATTTCGCAGATATAATATCGTTAATGGCAGAAGCTTGGTTAATTCAGTAGGGGTATGCTCTTAAGAAAATTGACTGAGAAAATTCCACTCAGCTTTTCTCACTTTAGTGTTACAATATTAGGACAAATGACCGAGCCAGTAGATGAAAATTGACAAAAGCGACCTGGATTGTATTAGACTGAGTATTTGACAGTTTCAAAATACATTGTTTTACTGGTATTTCGTTGTGAGAATAAAAAGAAAAAAGGAGTGAAAATTGATTTTTTTTCCTTCTTTTTACTGTTTTATGAATACTTTTGTATGTGCCTCTGTGTATATGTGTGTGTGAGGGGGGGAGGTGTTCAGTTCTCTGTGCATGTCAAAGAGATGACGAGCGTGTGTAAACGGAGCCAGAGCACTGGCTGGGTGAATCCTGAATATATATGTGTCTACATATATCTGCGTCCATTGGAGCTTAAAGGATCGGAGTTGGAATTGGGTCGAATTGGAAGGGAAAAGGGAGAGGATAACCAAGGAGATGAATCCTACCATCTTCTCCCTCTCTCTCTCCCTTTATCTGTCTTTCTCTATCTTTCTCCCTTTGCTTCTATTCTTCTCTTCAGTTTGAAGCTCCCAGCGTCATTATGTGGATCCTAACGTCTTTTCAGGGAAATTTTG
The DNA here is from genome assembly GCA_963921955.1 of Aleiodes alternator. Taxonomy (NCBI): domain Eukaryota; kingdom Metazoa; phylum Arthropoda; class Insecta; order Hymenoptera; family Braconidae; genus Aleiodes; species Aleiodes alternator. The sequence continues at coordinate 13,013,363 of OY998098.1, read as the reverse complement.
CCAATGGCTTCTGGCGTTAAGTATCACGGACAAATTGCCTAGAATCGATTCTGATACATACTTAGTTGTAATCAACTGTACTTTATCCAGTTTTTAATGAATTTTCATTGTTTCTTTCTTGATGGCAGAAGTATAAAGAAGAGCTATTAGAAAGGGCTATTCATATTGAATTTTATGGACAGAATAGACATATATAGTAAACTGATTTTGAGAACTTCCATCTTCGTCAGAATAAATCAATTAATTGAAATATCCATATTTGGAAGAGAAAATTTCAATGTAATTATATCTAATCAATTCAGTTACTATCAATTAATTAACCTTTTCGTAGAGAATTTCAAAACCTGCAAATATTAGGGCAAAATCGCACTATCCTCCTATTTCTCGAAATATTTTCAACAAATTATTGACAAAATTAATTAATTTGTCCTGTTTCACTTCTTCACCCCCAAATCAACGACTAAACCACTTGCAATAATAAAATTTCAAATTCTTCAATACCTCATTCCAATCGGCGATTCTTTCCAATTTCTCCTGATGCATTTCCCTCCCGAAATTATCATTACCACAAATAGTAGCATCAAATAATTTCACATTACGAATACACCCACTGCTATCCCTCAAATAATTCCATACTATTAGCAAAATGAGTAAGCATCTGATGGAGTAATGTATTGATCATAAAAAATTCATTAAACTCAATGGAGAATATTCAGCCAGATGCATCATCGGTTCTGCCCATGATATTACCGAGGCCGAATGAAAAAAATAGGAACCAGCCCCGGAACTTGCGGCAGACAGTGGATATTGATCCAAAATCATGTGTCATCATGTAATATCTATGTTGAATACATGTGGGCTAGTTATTATGATTAAATCACCCTATCTGTATCACAATATATGCAAACTACTCCTATATAACTTGCCTGCATTGGAAAACACCTCATCCTATGATAGTCATAATAATAATAATAATAATAATAATAATAATAATAATAATAATAATAATAATAATAATAGTAATTGAATGCTTAACTTCACAAAAGCCCATGTAATACCATGAACGTATTTTCATTGATAAATACATGACAAAATAGAAAATTATATTTGTCACAAGATAAATGTGATTCCAATTGAATCCAGACTAGATAAAAGAGATACAAAGTGAAATTAGAGACAATACAGATGAAACTGTGGAAAATTAGTGATGAGAATTTGTGGGGAAATTCGTTACAAAGTATGTTGCGGTTCGATTGATCCAGGATTTCAATTAACTCAGTAGGAAAAGAGGGAAAAAAATGAGAAAAAAGAAGTATAAGAGAAAATGAGAAAGAGAGATAAAAAAAGAATGGAGTAAACGAGTAGAAGATGAAGCACTCAAGTGAAACGAAACAGGTGGTGAATGCAGAAGAGGATTCGATAGTTTCTCGTGGCCAGTGGGTTTACAAAACCTCTGGGCTTTGGTCAATTCCATCCTGTCTCTCCCTCTCTTTTTCTCTCTCCCTTTCGGGGGAATTTATCTGAGGTCTTTTCATTCGTCTCATCTTCTCACACAATTCTCTCCACCAGAGAATTGTTGACCAGAGACACTCGTCGAAAAGTCTGTACTAATTGTTACCCAACTGTATTTGAGTGTGTGTAGTGTCCACAATCAAATTCGATCTTCCGTTTCAATAGAGACGAGTTGTTTTTTTTTTTTTTTTATTTGTTGAGAAACAGTTGGATCGAGGGAATGATGACAAAATTGATGGAGTACAAAGTTTTCACTTGAATTACGTGGAAAATTCGCTTGGAGCCGATTTCTCGTCTACTGCACGTTTTTTCTTCTTTTATATCAGAATAAACAAGAAGGGTAGACGATTTGTCCTTTCACTAGTTGCAAAGGTTAATTGGACTCCCAAGAGAGCACTGAGAACACTTCATTCGCAATTTCCAAAGCGGTTCTTTTTATTTCCTAGAGTTTTTTTTTGCAGTGATTGCGAATAAGTAGAATGTATGTGCGGAAAATGTGATGGATGAAAAAGCATGGGTCATGTAATTATCATAAAACTAGATAGATCAACGTAAAAACCCTCGGGATATTGCCCCGTAAAGTCACGGGGATGCTGTAAACGGCAGACTTTTTTTCCTGACCTCTTTTTTTTTTTTTTTATTTTCTCATTTCATTCAACTCTCTCATCCTCCTAGTAACGTATATTTCTATTTGCCCAAAAAAAATGAACGACTCTGTCCTGTCAGCGAATAAATATTCCATGCAGAAAATAGAACACAGGATTTTAAGAATAATTCGAGCCTAAAAAGAAAATCCCACGGGACAGATTAATTCAGCAGTAAACAGGTAAAACAGAATGAGGCAATTTTTTTTGCCAATGATTCTTTGAAAATATTTAAGAAAATGAATGAGATAGGGCAATTTAAAGATTACAATCGGAAATATATTTTAACAAAAAGCTTACATGAATCTGAACTATCTCATTTATTCACTCATTTGAAAACTTCACTTATTTGAAGAATATTAACTTCACTCCAGAAAATTTCAATACGTAGTCAAAATTTCAATATATGTATAAAATCTTGTTAAAAGGCAATTTTCTTGCTACAAGAATTTTTTTTCTCAGTTTTGACACTTAATGATTAGTGCAAAGAACGATAGAACTACCTCAATCTTTTTTTTACCGAGAATTTTGACAGCTAGAAATGACTGAGGCCACAAGGGCGTATCTTCATTATTTCCCGAGACATTCTTCATAGACTAATGATAAAAAAAAATTAACTCATCACATTTTACTTCTTCACAATGACTAGTCAATTGTTATAAGCAGATATAAATTCTTGACATTATTACTGCACTCCTCGAATAAAGATGATAATTCCAGAAAATTCATAGTAATACATATGCCCTCAATGTATTTATCCCTCCCATACTCAACTGGAGTTTATTTCAAAAACTATCCTGAATTCACTGTGAGTTTGATAATACTGAAAACTAACTACGTAACGATGTACAATGTTTTGTGGACTTTTACCCTGCTAATCCTCAACCATATACAATAGAGATATAAATTACAATATTCTGTGAAATGTACCAGGTTATATCATCTTAACCTGATTATATTTTATTGGATATTAAAATGAATTTCAGTTTGGAGTACAAGTTGCCTGTGTCCATATTACAGTATAAACGACCGCAATGGTAAAGCACGAGAGAGTGCCGAAAGTGACTTTGGTCAGGTGGACTGCCACCCCTATCCCCCCCCCCCCCCTCTTCACTTTTGTGACCACGCGATAAACCCAGAGTCATGGTAATTCATGGAAATTTTCCGAGCATCTCCTACCCATTTATCTCACTCTAGTTATAATCCCTCTGTCTCTCTCTCTCTCTTGCACCCACTCTGCCCCCCTCTCTGTTCTTCTATTCCACGAGTTTATCGCACTGGAGTATCCGATGAATTTCCGTCTGGCAACTAGAACAGACTGAAAACACCTACTCCAGTGGTAACATCGATCAATGTGTGCAAAAGCCTCCGAGTGGCAATGTTACAACTGCATTTTAACCCAAACTTCAAACAGTGTACACGGAAAATTTCAACTGCCAATCGAACAATTTCCATCAGCTAGAAAACAATTGGAATTTTAATTACCAACAAAGGAATTTAACTTTCATTATTCTTTTACTTTTATTTATTCTCATTGATTTCATTCTGTTCTACTAGTCACTGAGTCACGTACGGGGAGACTCTTTTTTTCTTGAGCTAGTGAGGGGGTGGATGGGTGGGAGGGAGGAGAACCAAGCAATCACTTGAATCTCCTACAGAATTAATGGAAAAGCGGTTTATCGAAGTCCCTCGATTACTTTACGTTGAAAGTCGAGGAGATAGAGACAGAATGGTAGAAAAAAAAATTTAGTAGGAAAAGATTCTTATTCGTACGTGTGCAGTAATCTTTTTTTTTTTATTTTATTTTTTTTTTCTATTCACTCACCTTTAACGGCATTCAGTTTGTTACCAACCATCTGCTTCGCCACGAAAGCCGCCATTTCTGATGACTATTTGTTCCTCTTCTTTATGTAGTTATCAGTCTTCTCAGCCTGAAAACAAATGAATCTTTCGTTTGAGTATGAAGTGACTAAGAGTTGAAAAAGAATGAGTGAATTATTAGAGATTCTTGGTATTTTAAATCCTATTTGTACTTGAGTGCCTGCAGATTTAATTTGAGAGAGTAGAGAATGCCAATTTTCTTCTGGAGACTGGGTAGAAGGCTTATTCATCGCCGGTCGTTTTATGGCGTCCAATAGTAAAATATACGCTGTTAAGAAAGTGTCTTTATGAGACACGAGAATGATGCATTTCAGAGGTTAGATAAGAAGCATCATGGCTGTTGCAGCTATTCCGGACGACGTTTAAAGTGCTTCAGAAGAAGACACATGAAGTAGGTAAGATCGCAGCAAAATGAAGATCCGGGGCAGAACAAAGTAGGATTTTCTTTTAGTGTGAATTACTTAACATTGTAAACATGTTGGAGCATCTTCTCAATTTTTTGCAAGATTTTATTATGAAATACTATACTTAGGTGGAAGTTGCTGGATCATTTTACTTCTTTCCGAAATAGGTTAGACGAATAAGTTCAAAACATAGTGAATTAAGTTTTCTGTTATTCAAGACTTAATCCGTTTGCACGAGAATGAAACCTTTGGGCTTCTATGAACTCTCCAGAAGACTAACGAGTGATCACACAGACCTAACCAAAAAAAAAAAAAAATAAGATAATCAGAAATAAAAACAAAATATGACAGTGGCATTAGCACTCAACTCCAAACTTCCCCAATTGTCTCAGCGAAGCATGTCAAGCACTGACTTTTTTTTGGCAAAACATTAGTTCCAAAGAATAATTCTACAAGTGCTCACTGTTGTAACTCAAATTTATGAATATTATGTAAATGGCTTCTAAGAATGAAAACTATAAAAAAAACATCGACATCTGAAGACAAAGAGCTCTCAGTCCTTTCTCCATATAAAATCATTTTTTATGTTCATATTAGCCTCTCTAGTTTTTCCCACGTCAGTCAGTTTTTTTTTTAATTTAGTCAGTCACTTTTTGAACTCCTAATCTCAATTTCGTTGAATACCCACTTCTTCCTATCAGGTTCTCTCTCGAATTACCTTCACTTCCATTATTTCATGACATCACTTTTCAGGGCAATTCCAATCATATATAGGCGTTCGTTAATGCATTCAGCATTTCCTTTGAATTTAAATGGAAAGAGGGCCCAAAGTGCTCAGGTATTTAAACTTCTAACTTCTTCAGGTTATAGTAGTTCTTCACTTTCACCTTCACTTTCCCCCAAACTGCACCACGTGAACATCAAAATTGAGTCCCATTAGGCCCTTTCCCCCTTTTCATATCGTTTTATTACCATAACCCCTGAAATAAGAATTTCCTTACCAATCCTTCAATTTCCTCTAAGAAGCACCCTTTCAGCTACCCAACTACCTAACGGGCCTTACCCCTCCAGCCCTCTAGCCTTATCTTTTCCACCCTCTCGTTAAAATATATCAGCTCCGACATACCTCAAACACCTCAGTAAGACAGTAGCAGATTTATTGCTACAATCTGAGTTAGAATCTGAGTATTATCTGCTCTTCAACTCATCATTTCGTAAGAATTATCTGAAATCTACTTGACTTCTTCGTTTGTTTAATGAAGTTAGACTTCGAGAAATAGTTATTTTTTTTTAAATTAAGTGCATTGAAACCTATGAGGTAGGTTTTTTCGCCACATATGTATTCATACAAACAAAAAAGAAAATTACATAGATATGTACATAATGTTCCTTGGTGAATTTACAATTTGAGAATTTTCGTTCTATTATTATTATTGTCATACTTCAAGAAATAGCTGTTCTTCCTCAAATTCAACCCAGAATTCACAAATTTAGATGAATAATAATTCTCAGTAATAAAATTGAATAATAATCTCATAGTTTCTCCCTACGTTGGAGTTACTACCAAAACGTTTCAGGCGTGTCTTCAATCTAGACACTTCTGGTTTACTACAAAGAAATTGAAATGATAACTTTAGCGAATGGGAGAATATAAAAATGGTGATAGAAAAAACCAATCAATTTTCTGTTTATTATCTTTGCAAAGGAAAGTGAATATGGACATTCCTTGTTCTTTTCATTTTTTTTTGTCTATTTATTTATTCATTATCTCTTCTTTCTATGAAAGTAAGAAAAAAAATAAAGGAGTCAACAAACAAACCCATCTCTGGGATCCCGGGATTGGGTGTCAGAGGAACCGACCCCGGTAAAACACGAGAGTACTGGTGAGAAGATCGATAAGAAAACACTAGGACATAGCATAAAAGAGAAGGAGAGAGGGAGATGACAAAGAAGTGGTTGGAGTGAAAGCACAAGAGATAGATATAGCAGAGGGAAAATAACAGAGTGTGGAGTCTGGATGAGTTTCGACTTTCTGGCGCCGAGACGTCCTGGCGTCGTGTGATTTTCCAATAACGCATGACAACATCCAAGCCCTTAATGGATAAGCCTCTTTGTCATTCACTGTATTCTCCCTTGTGGGTAGAAAAAAAATGTGACGAGTTATAATTTTTTTTGGTTTATACTGACATTCTTCTTATCCACTTATACTCTATTGATTAATCTTAAGTTGTGTGGAAGAATTAAAGAGAAAAGGGGTCTGCAGTGGCTTTAAGGTACTCGACGCACTGCACAGAGGGAAATTTCGTATGTACACACAACAGAAGTCCTATTGTTGAGGTCATTTTCGTAATCATCACAATTGATTCTAATACACAGTACTAAATTTTTAGTAGATGTCACCAAGTCCTTGTGCGATAATTTCCGATACATACGAACAGACATGGCAAATGTCGCTACGACTATATCTGAGTTAGAATTCGAGCATCATCTGCTCTTCAACGCATCATTTTGTAAGAATTATCTGGAATCGACATGAGTTCTTTCTTTGTTTAATCGAGTCAGATTTCGAGAAATAGTTGTTTTTTTCAATTCAGTGCATTGAAATGTCGCTACGACTATATTGATGTTGTTGATATTTTACTATTTTCAGCATCATAAAGATATTAGATTTTCCTTTTGCAAAATAACCCAATTCGTTTGTTATTACTTTCATGACTCTATGCAGTATAAAAATTGTCTATAATTGACAAATGATCATACTGATACTTAACTATGCGAAAATTGTATTCACTAAATTGTGATCATTTTTTTCTGTTGCAGTAGATTCATATGGTTTGATTCACTTCTTGACATGATGATACTAACTTTTCATGTCTGAAGTTAACATTATCAAATCTGAATGGTTGAGGTCTCCTTCAACTATAATTTTATTGTAAATAAAATTATATTTTCCTTTGTGTCATATTAAGAAGAAAAATGGAAGGTAAATATGTGGATTAACAACCTGTAAATAAATATTTATACCTGTGAATAAATTTTTATAATATAAAAAAGCGATAAAAAAGATAAAAGAGATGATAAAGTAAGCAAAAAATCTTGAATAAAAATAACAATGTACTTTAATTTTTGTTTTTCCTTCGAATTCATCGGATAATCTCTCGGAAATCCTGCAGTGCATTATTTCCTCTCTAATTGACTGAAGTAAGGGATTTAAAGTTCAACCGAGCCATACAAGACTGGGAAGAGAGGATATAAAAATATCGAAAAATAATAGTGAAAAATTAGAAATAAAAGAGAATTATCATTTTTCGAGGTATTCAATGTACCAGCGATAATTGGGTGAATCTGTATATTAGGGACCTCTTTTATAAAATTTGAAAATCTCAGAATCAAATTTCGGAAAAAAAAGGCAATACACAAGCGAGGTTTGAACTCATAACCATTACATTACATGTTTAGTGATCTATCAATTGAGCTATTGTGAGTTCAACTATTTACCTTGCAATTTTCAATCCCGATATATTATCTTATTTTTCCCACCTCTCTTTTTGAAGCAATTTTAGATTAATTTTATTTTGAAAGGCCGCAAATCCAACGTTCGACGTTTCTAATGCAAACACTACCCGTATATTTGGGCCCTGAACTTTTACAGAATACACGTAAACCACCATCATCATGGCTCACGTAATTACAGCAATTTAACACGATAATTAACGTCATTCAACGACTATCTTGTGGCAGAAATTGGCGACTATTCAATTTCCTTAATTTCTTTTTTGCTCTTTTTCGTGAAAAAATGTATACATTTTTGTTCTATTTTTCTCTTTTGTCTCCTCTTCTTTTTTCTCTTCTTCTCTCCATGGAGATGGAAATTGTGAATTTTTAATCAAGGGAATGGAAAATAATTATCGGATACGTCGATTGCAGAGAAGATTACGGTCAGAAGTGGACGTGCGGTAACGAGACGTGCTCAAATAACATGACGTGGAACGTTTTTAATTACTACCGAGTCATGGAATTTCAATGGTATATCAAGTTTAATTTTCAGGATTAATCGAAGCTTGTGTGAATTTACGGATTTATTTAGAAAGACTGAGGTAAAACGGACATGTGAGTTGAAGTTAACTATTTTAGCTCAATTTTCACGGAATATTAGAAGATTATAAATTAAAATACTAAATCATTGTCAATTCGTGACGTTTCGCTTATAATTCAAGTTTCTTCAGGCTCTTGACATCTTTAGTATTTTGTCAAATTAATCCTAAGAAAATTCATGTTAAGTTCCCACAACATTGCAAATTATCCCAATGGTCAATATACAATCAATTTTTTCCCCTTTTTTAATAAATTATTATTACACTTCTCTCGATCCTTTACATTCTATTATTAACTATTTTTTCTTGACAAAGTGAAGACTTTTACAAGAAAATCGGAAAAATTGGGATGATTTATTAGAATTTAGTTAATTCAACTAGTTAATCCATTTGAATTAACTGAATTCAGTAAATTCAACAACTTTTTCAATTATTCTAAAAAAATATTTGCTGAGGACCAATGGTATCAATATCTGATAGTTTTTACCACTATTTTCTTCTCAGTGTATATTTTTTCATGAAGATCTTCACTCCAAAGAGAAGAATCCGGTTCAGTTTTTACCATTCCCCCTCAAAAAATGAAATTCACCCATCAAGAAAAAAAAACGCGCAACTCATTTCCTATTTCAATATAGATTTTATCATTATCTCAAGAGAAACCTTGAAGAAAAACAAAATCAAGTCTGTGCCTGTTCTCCAAATTTTCTTGATACAAAACACCGTAATCATGAAATCTCTCGTAATTCATGAAATTCATAATGACTTCCAAGTTAATTTACCTATAATCAACGCATTAACATCTCAACAATAATATTCTCACTTTCAAGACTTCAGCTGCTTTTGTCTCATGAATAATACATTTAAAAAAGTAATTTATTCGTCAAGTGTCCAGGAACTTTTCGAGTTATTTTGAATAAAAAATTCCGTTAAATCTATTATTTTTCCCGACAATAACTAACGTTACAGATGGTAAAAAGAAAACAAATTTTACACCAAACTATTAGTGCTCAAGTTATTGGCCTACTTTTTGTGATTCAATTAACAAATGAAATTATCGATCAATTACAGGATAATATGAGCGCATAAATTCTACGGGAAAATAATTGCTGACCTTTAATAAAGCACAAATGTTGCAAACAAAGCTCGGTAAGCGTTAGATACAGCTTGGATATAAAAAACAGAGCAGAATAAAAAATAAAAGAGTATGATAACGAGAGAGAAAAAAATATTAGAGAAGGAAAAACAACGACGAACATCGTAGAGCGTAAAATTTAGCTCTCTCACATAGTTTGGCCGTTGTAAAAGCGCCAGCCGTCCGTAATTGATAGACAACAAATTACCACGGTACAGCAATATTCACATTTTTTGCTGCCATTTCTCCTCCCCACTTCTCCTTTTTGTATCCTCCATTTTCTCCATTTTCGCTATCTAGTTGTGTCTCAAAACCACCAGGCAATATCTCCTTTACTTTTGACTTTTAATTATTCTTACCCACGCGGCAGTATAAATATTGACCAGCCTAAGTACTTCAAGATTTTCATCTATTTCATATTACAAAAGTCTATATAATGAGCTAACTTTCATCCTTTTATATTCTAATATTTACGGTACAATGGAAATTATTGAGTGAAGAAAATTTTAATTTTATGGAATATTTTTATTCAACATTTTTCGCTTCTCTGAACTCTTTGTTTTGAGGCTGAATAATGGAGAGAACAAAAAAACGAGAATTTTTCGATGAATTATTGATGATTCCGTGGAATTTAGTTTGAAAGTGAAGGTCTTTTTCTCTTTAGGAAATTTGAAAAAATTACGCGATGATGTGTATGCATGCTGGAGCATATTCTCCATTTTTTCCACGTTTTTATTGCATTGAGACAATTTTTTCGGAGCCTCATACTAAAAAAGTATGGTGGAAAAAGACTTTGACTGTCAAAATATTATTAGCGAATATTGTGATCGAAAATATAAATGTTCATTCTGAAAACGAATTTTATTAGCTTCATGTATAACTATCAGACAGTAGACATTAGTATGAACTGTGGTTTCTCATTATGTGAAATTCAATTGCCATAGTTGTAATACAGAATTATTTATGGTAACTAAAAAAAGGCAATTTATACTTTTACACTTCTTTAAAATTTTCCGAAGTTTTTTATAATTATCTTTCTGCCAAGAAACTCTCCAGGGAAATTTAAAATCAATGAGAAATTTACATAGATAAAATTTTCACTTACTCAATCATTACTAGTTCAAATATAAATTCATGGAGTCTGTTCTATTTCAGTCGAACAAACCTTCATAAAGTGTGGGTTGTGATAGGGAAATCGCTGACAGAACTAAAATATTACAACGAGTATGTTACAAGTCTTGATTCAATGCAGTAATCTCAAATAGTAACTCTAACATTATAACTCTGGGCGTGATAACTAATTTGAAATAGTTCATTTTGACCTTGACTATTAAGCAGATAGTCATGGAATTACGAAAAAATCCCCTCAGCATGAGTTCTCCACTCCGAAAAAAATTCCCATCATTTTTCCCTGGTCTCGCCCTACTGAATGCAAAAAAAAATAGGAAAAAGAGTTTTCTCCGAGATAAATGGAAAATTATTTTCTCCTCAAAAAGTGGAATTCGAAGAATTTCATTCCATGGGTAAAGTGAAACCCAACGGAAACTGGTGATGATGATGCAGGATAATGGGCACAAAGAAAAAGAGAGAGAGAGAGAGAAAAAAAAAAAGAAGGAGTAAGGGAAAACCAAGAGAAAATTACGAACAAACGGGTAAATTGAGATTGCGTAATAAAGTACAATTCAAGGGGATAGTTTACAAAATTACCTAGATACTATTCTCTACTTCTATTTCTTCGGCATTTGTACCGAATTCTTAGTTCCCTTTTTCAGTCAACTATGTACAATTTTTATTCGATCCTCTTAACTTCCATAGACTTTCATCTAGTACACTCTCTCAAGCTGATTGGGTTAAATTGTATTGGAAAATAGTATTGGTTAAAACGATTTTTTCCTTTCCAATTCCTATTACATTTCTATTTGTCCAATAAAACGTTATCCCCATTGGACCGTTGATAGAGAGCAAAAAATGGAATTGAAGGAATTTTTGTTATGAGTATATGAAATTTTTCTGTTCTCAATGATTTTTTAATGTGGAATTGTATAAAAAATAATGGAAAAACTTTTTATGGTAATTTTAATTTTGATTCTGAGGTTTATTACGTTTTTTTTCTACTTCTTCACAAATTAAATTTGCAGCTGTATGATTATTAATTACTTCAGAATAAATAAACTATTTGCATAATTTGAAATTTTCATTCTTCTCAAAATATGAGGAAAATATATTTGGAGAAAAAAAGGAAAAAAACATGAGGTAATTTCATTTTCTCAAATTACTTCCATTTCTACTTCAAACTTTTTGATTGAAGAATTTTTATGGAATGACGAAGAGTAAAAAAGAACTTTGGGTGAAATGACTGGGAAAAAATTTCATCTAGAAATGGAAAAGTTGACTGTTGCAACTTCTTCATTGTAAAAATCTCAGCAGCCATGATTTTGTATTTTATAAATTAATTAGAATTACCCCAAAATATTACAGAATATCGAAGGTAATTCATTGTTAAATCGCTGAAATATAACGAATACCCATTCTGCCCCTTCTGATGCCATACAATCAACTAAAAGCATGCCTTGTCTCAGAACTATCTGTCATGATTTCAATGAACATCTTGTTTTACTATGAGTTATTTGTACTGAATGTATGAACAGAATTGTAATCACTGTATTCGACAGTATTGTTGAAAACTTCACATATTCACGAGACCTCAAATTACATTATTCCATAGTAATATTCTCTGCTCATTCTCTGAGAGCAGAGAGGTTCATTGTGTACAGCATTGATGAAATATAATATTTCTCAGTTCCCCAAAAATAGAAACCACAAAAGTTTCTCCTCAAATCAAAAATCAGCCTCAAATATGTAAGGGAATATTAAATTTAGTAGCAAAGAGGTAAAACAAGAAAAGACAACTTTTTTTACAATCTTTTATGTACACTGAGAAAGAAAAATAGTTAAAAACTATCAAATTTTGATGCCATTGGTCCTCAGCAAATATTTTTTGTTGATAATTAAAAAGTGTGTTAAATCCACGTCGTTTAGTCAATTCAAATATTCAGTTTGTTAAAAATAACTAAATTCAATAAATTCATCAACTTTTTAATATTAAAAAAAAAAAATTTGCCAAGGACCAATATTATCGAAATTCCATGGTTTTTACCACAATTTTTTTCGTAGTGTCTACACTATGTTAGAATGCATAATTTTGTCTGAATTCTCTTCTGTAGAGAATTTCAAGAATTGAAAAGGAAAAGACGAGAATAAAATCGTTCTTCTTTACTTAGTTTTCCAGATATTCTTGAAGAATGATGAGCAAAGAAAAAACAACTTATCTCTAAGTCGGAAATCAATAAAAATGAGCAACAAAAGGAAATATTGAAAAAAAAACTAATTGGACGCCATTTTGTAAATCGCAAACAGAAGCATTCAGATCAATGGAATGATGGAAAAAATGAGGATTCGCGATGATGTAACGAAATTTGCCGGCGAACAGTAGTTCAAAATTGGTGAAGACATGATCCAAACTTTTATATATATACATATATATATAATATGGGAGTCCAGTCTCTGCATTACTACTGAAAAAGCAGAATGTGGTCTCGCGAGAGATACTCTGTGGATAAGAGGCAAAAAGAGAACAAAAGAATTGTAGAAAGAAAAAAGAAGAAATAAGAAAGAGAGAACTCGAGAAGGTAGGAACAGTGAGTTTTTTCGGTGGAGAGAAGAGAACTGAGTAAGAATAGAAAACGTATTGTCGTATCTTCAAGTCTGCACTCTCTCTCTAGAGAATCACTGGGATATTAACGATCTAGTATTAGAGAATTCAGCTGGGAGGGTTCTTGATCGTCCACCAAACTCATTCTTTCACTTCACAGAAATAGTAAGAACAAGGAAAAAAAAAACTCTTTTCATTTCTTTGCACTTTTTTTCCATTTTTTTTTTTTTTTACTTTCTCTCATTCTCCATGAAACGCTAGGGAAAATTTGTCGAGATTCTTTGTATCAAAGACGTTGAGCCGAATTAATTCACGAAGCTGAATAGTGAGAAATTGCTGGTTAATTAATATTTTGTGAAGCAAAGTCTTCTTTATTCACTACTTTTTTGAATTAGAAATCGTTGAAACAAAAGAACGATACAATCGTATTGTTCGAGAAAATGAATTGAGAAAATGAAGAACTTGAGGGCTTTTTATATTCTCAACTGGTATAATTACTGAGAGACTTACTTTTTATTCGAAATTACGAACCATTTAGAATTACACCCATGGGGCCATGTGATTTTCATGTTTTTATGCATCGAATACTAAATTATCCTGTGGGAATAAGTCGAAAATAATGACTAGACTATTAAACAGAGTTGGGACTCCCTTGAGACTCACTTGGCAAAATACGTCAATGAGTTTTCATCAAGAAAAAAGAAAGTAATACTTTTCTTAAATTTCCTTTTTTACTCGTGTCAATTGAATTATATGAAAATTCAAAGAGCAATTAACTGCAGATTCATATTCCTCCACTTTTGTGAAAACGGATGGTAACAAATCAGTACTTTCACATTTACCGCTGTTTGCTCCAATTCAATCGTAGAGAGCGGAAACGATAATTGTCAGTGGAGAATTCAATCAAGCGAATATTCTAGATTCCAACCCCTTTTCCGTACTCGGAAAATTCTATCTCTTTCTATCTTATGAATTCAACTATTCAAGGTATCTCTTTCAGAAAGTTTCGGGTAGAAGAGCCCTTTTACAGAAAAGAAAATCAGACTGAAGTTTGCCAGAGACCGTTTTCAGAGAAAATTGAGAAGTGACTATCATCAACAAAGTCGACTCTATTACATAGTAATTTCGTACCGAAAAAGTAAAATAGGATAAGTCCTAGTTTTCATCGTTATTTTTGAGAATATCTCGGAAATTAAGCAAAGTCGAGTAATTTTACTACGATTTTCTTTCTAGAGATCTCCTATTGGATACGTCATTCACCATTTTTTCCTTTCAATTTCTGCAAATTCGTTAGCAGTATGCTTCCAAATTGTTATTCTTAAAATTCATCTCAAAAGAATAGATTTGCCCGATATTGTCCTGGAAAGACAAGTATTGGCTCATTTTGAGGAGAAAAGTGTGCTCTTCCCAATAAACAAATAAGTAGTATAAGAGGTCAATCAAAAAAATCGAGAAATATCACATTTTTTCAAAACATAAAGACATATATAGGGTTTTTATTTTAGAGGAAATTATTTGGTCGGAAGCAAAAAAGACTTCGATAGAAAGCGCGTATCAGTTTTCGAGATATTCCCTCTAGAATTATCACAAAGATGAAGTCGATTACCGAATTTACTGAGTTCCTAAGTGCCATTCCATTTACTATTCTTTTAAATCTTTTTTACACGTGCCGGTGTGACGTAACTTGACAAACGACGTTAATAAGAGGCTCAGTTTGAGTACGTAGTTTAACCAACAGTTTCAAACTACCTCACAAATATTCGTCCATTTTTAAAGGCACAACTTTGAGAGGGAAATGAAGGAAAAAGGGGTTTTCCGTGCAGCAAACTCGTGGATGAAATGTATACAGAAAATAGGAATAATGTAACGTTAGGAGGACTGTATAGAAGTGTGTGAGTGGGTAAGCTACCAACGAATATTGCGCAAGTTAACCATGTGCCAGACGAGGTCCAGAGAGGCCGCAGCGAGCTTCACCGGAAAACCAGGTGCAACATTCGTGCAAACTCGTGAGTCACTGCAATCGATTTGCCAATTCAAATGGCTTTATTACCATCGCTTTCCATGCCCCTTCAACCTAGTCGTGTTATGCTGCCTATAAACTCCAGGCACTGACCACTGCTATTTATTTTGGTCCAATCATTCTTAATGGCGATCAATTTATTCGACGTCGAATGGAAGGGAGATATTAACCGATTAATTTAATTTATTGAATAATTTCGATGGAGATATTACTCGTCTTTGCACTTTGCATGACGATATTTAATGTAATTGAATAAAATTGATTTTAATAATTACTGATTAATGATTTGATGAGTGAAAAAGCAGCCTCCATCAACTATCATGTCATTGATGGTTCATTATCTTGGAATTCAATTAGGAATTCGGTAGTGAAGAAGTGAAAGAGGATAAAATTGATCTCCTTTAAAATATATTTCGGAAACTAAGCGAGATAGCACGCTTGTACTTTTTCCTTTTTTTGTAGAGAATTTTAAGAACTATAAATAAAGACCATGCCTAAAATATACTATCTCGCTTACTTTTCGAGATTATCTTCAAAAATTGATTTATGTTGAATTATGTTGATTTATCTTGACTACAGAAGTATCAGTATTGATGAATAATTCAGTATGAATGAATAAAAAAATTAAGGAGAAAATTTTTCATCTACTCAGACGAAAATACTTCTACTGCTTGGAATTATCGAGCAACGTTCGCTTCACTGATTCAATTAAAATTCTTCAATCATAATCAAATTTTATCCTCATCATTAATTCCATGAAGAAGACGATGTCTGATAAATCTGTCGGTTATCTAGACGATTGGATTCAGAGCCCAATCGATCATGACGAAATTTCCAATTGAAACATGATTATATTCAGTATCTAACCAGATGCATCATCACAGAGAGGGCTCGATTAGGACATGCATTGAAACCTAAATCCCTGACTGAAACTATAGTTGTGTAATACTATTACGGATTATTCAGTACTCGAATTTCAAGATTAATAGTCAGATGTAAATCTCAAAGTTGGATAGAGCAAATTGATGAGTCGATGAAAGTTTTTGAAGAAATTATTGAGACATCATTCGTCAAATGATGTATAATGAATTTTTTCGATAAAGAAATTTTTTTTACGCCTTCAATATTGCATTACATCACTCCCAGTGAGGTAACCGACAACGTGAGAAGGTGGAATAAGACTTGAAATGCTGAGCTTGCACTTCGTAACCTCATCAATGCCACTTCGTTCGCTTATCATTTCTCAATAAAATGAAATCTTATTTATAATATTATTTGGATCATAACAGGAAGCTCAAGCCATATCTGCACAGGGTTTGATCCAATTTAGAGAAAATAAACCTTTCGGCAATGGCACTATAAATTCTGAATATTGCCAAGCCTAATGATCATCATCGTGCTATTGTTGTTAATTTATCAAAGACACTACTGCAAGCTCCAGTATGTGAATTTTCCTCGGGTAAAGACCAAATAAGTACTGGAGTTGCGTTCAACCTATGGTTTATTAGGCCACAAAGATATATACTGCGGAGAAGACGTATCGCTTTGGCCTGAGTGAACAACAGCGAGTAAACTCACTCTGGGGCTTCTCGCAGTTTGCTTACTTCCTAACTCTTCCCCTTCTTAAAACTTCACATACATATGAAACAAGATACATACAAAGAGTGCACGAGCTAGAGTCTCACAACGTCCCCAAATCCGGTCTTGGCTCTTAACTGTGGAATGTAGCAAAGGTAAAACCCAAGAAAGGTCAACTATGCAAGGCACGGAGTATCATCAAGATCCTTACTCCTACCTCTACTTCACCGCCCCTCATTTGCCCCACTACATCTCTCAACTCCCCGAGTAACTACGAGCTCGAAATAATATAAAGTGTGGTTTACAAGCGAACTAGAAGGGGTCTCGTGTAGCGGGGTGTTAAGCTAATAATAGAGAAAATCGATAGGTCTCAGCTAGGTACTCGAAGTGAATTTCTCAACGTACACGGACTGAAGTAAACTTCAACGTCTACTGTTCAGATTTATGAAAACGTAGTAATTTTTAATATTCAGAATTTTATTAATAATTTGATAGCGAAGAGGTAAAATTGGATGAATCTTTTTTTTTTAAATTAGATTTTTTGTTGAGAAGTTCTCGGAATATAACCGAGATAGTGCAATTTTGCCCTGATCTATTTTCGTATAGACTTTAAAGATATAAAAGAAAAGATTAAAATTGAAACATTGAAATAGAGCAAAAATGAAATGAAATTTTGAATAAAATTCCAAAATAATAAATAGCAAACATGTTTTTGAAGAAAATTGAAGTCAGAGGACATTCAGTGCATATTTATGGAGAAATCTGGACGTCCCACAATTTTACTTTTTTCGAAACATTATTTCCATTTATTATGTTGGATTTCTATTAAAATTTTGGATCTCCAATCAAAAATGATTTCTTTTTTCCCAATTTTCAAAAAAATACGAGTCTTGGTTCTTATTAATATATGCCGAAAACCATGTCTGGTCCAATTCTCACATTTTTAATCGAAAAGTCCATACTTTTTCGTTCTTCCTCAATAAGATAAGTGGTTATAAATGTATTATAATACCAATTCATTCTATTCCAAATGCATATATCCCTCCGCATTGCTGTCAGGGGTAAAAAAAATTCAGGGCAAAATCTCTCTCTTGCGCTCACATTCCGAAATATCCTCAAATAAAGACCAAAATACTAAAATCGTCTAATTTTACCTCTTCGCTTGAAAATTATCTCTCCATTTTCTGCTGAATCGTACCCAGAAGCCACTGACCTAAACTTTTTCACTTTTCAAAGTAAACCAGCAAACAGTATTTCGTCTTTATAACGTAAGTGCAAGTATCAGTTCTTTCGATAAACAGCAGAATAGTTTCTCTGCTCTGTCTTCTTTTCAACATCCATTCCAGCATTGGCTATTTATTTTTACACAACATAGCAGTTTGTACAGTAGTCTAGAGCTTTCTTCCACGGTCATGGTAGGTTGAAACCTCCAGGTTATATACATTTCGATTTAGCGGTTTTACGATCGATCGTGTATGGTAGCAAGAGAGAGAGAGAGAAAGAAATTTAAACGACGTTAGAAGCATTTAGACGAGAGCTTCCCATTAGCCGTCCAGCCAAATGCCTTTTCGTTTCTAACGGAAACAGACCAACACATTCCCTGAGTTTTACGTTTCTCCTCTTCAATTTCTCTTTTTTTTGCTTTGAGGGTAAAAAAGATAAGACATCGTTCAGCATTCAGTGCACGGCAAGTATTTAACAGATTTTTTCTATCTCTGATGGAAGAGAAAAAAAACCGTATCATTAAGAAATAATTACAGTTATCATGGTTATCAAGGAATTTGAGGTTTTTTTTTAAAGAAGAAACGAGGATATCGAAACATGTTGTGTCTAAAGAAATGTCTCACGGCCTTTGGAATCTTCTTCAAAACATTTCATTTAAACAGCACCAAAGACATATTCCAAAAGACGGTTATAGCCTCAAAGTTTTTCACTCAACTCCCTGAACTTTTTCCTTCTCTTTTTTCTCAAATCCTCTTTATTAGGAAAATCTCCTTCCGTAATGATCCTGACGTAAACCTTGCCGGTAGTTCGACGGTATGGGACAAGATTCCAGTGCAGGATAACGTCTGTCGACGTTATTTTCTGAAGGAACGAACCCAGGGATGGAGACGACAGAAGCGATGCATTTATCACTTGGCATTATCCTAGTCTAAGGACAGACAGAGACTGATGGATTGTATGGAGTTGCTTCAAAAAGGAGCACTTGCCTGTCATCTTCAGGACACTTCTTAATTAATATCATCTGTAGGTCAAGGTTGTGGAAGTCATTGAAACAAGTCATTTGTGATGATTAGATTGGTTTAAGCACTATACGATTACATGCATGACCATAATTAGAAGTGTAATTGTAGTGATTCAGGATGTAATCCGTTTTACCTTGTGATACAGTACTGATTCAAGTGATTGCCCAATTATATCATGTTCGATGATTAAATGAGAGTCTACGGGATTGAATGTGGAATTTAATCAAATTAATGGAAATTGAACACTTTAAAACTAATCAAATAAGTAGAATTAATTTGAAAACTTTTGTCTTCAGAAAATTTGGAATTAACTATCTTTTCATTAAACTTGAATTATCTACTAAATTTGCACTTCCATTTTGATTTATTCGTTTTTAAAATAGAAGGAAATTCAAGAGAAGTGCTATTGAGTTAAAAAAGAAAAGAAAAAATAGACAATTTTCAAACTTGAGAATTAAAACTTTGTTGGATGCATGATGAAAGAGGAGTCTATGAAGCCTAGAAACGAAAATCTTGTAATTTCAGAAATTCTTGAATTCGAGATATTTGAGAAGTTAAAAGCATTGGGAGAATGAAATTACCAAGTTCATTATTCAAGAATGAATGAGGAAAAGATCTTTGAGTAAAGTGGATATTGGATATAGAAGTACTATTAATGGGGGATAAGTAGACGAGAAATGGATAGAAAGATAAATTTTATTAGTAAAATGGCTTTGTAGAAGGGATTAAAGTTAAATCAGGAAAATTGAGCTTTTAACCAATTTGAAAAGAGGCTTCAGATTGAGATATATTCATGTTCTCTTTAATGTATTTACGTGATAATGTAATTGTAAACAGTAGTAATGAGTATGCTGATCAATAGGCAGCTGTGTTCCTTTAATCACGATGATTTGGATATTAATTAAGCCTATTGAGAGGATTAATTAGCTGCCTCGAAATTGTAGAGATAATACGATGCTCGAAATCAATGTCATTTCAAATTTGGCTGTATGGACATCGGTTTCTTCAATTTTGGGGTTTGCCCTCGATTTTGATTAAATGAAGCTAGAATTGATACATATATCTATTAGAATCATTAAATTTTCATATTTCGGATGTAAATTTACGGATGTTTGATGATTTAGAATATTGTTTTTGTGCAGTGAATATTTATGAGATTGGAAATATTGATGAATTGATAAATTTAAATCTATATGCACTGTTTGAAAATAAACAGCTGTAAATATTTGATCAACTGGACCTGGTATTTGATATTATTGAAAATAATAATAGAGTTTGTTGATTCCATAGTTAGCAAAATGAACAGACATTTCAGTAGTGAAAAGGTAAAACAGAACAAATTAATTTATTCCATCGATCGTTTTTATTATATATTTTGGAATATAATGGAGAATTTGCTTCTATTTGCCTTTTGAGTATCTGAAACCATTATTGTAGAGAATTTCAAGTGCTATAAAGAAAGTTTAGAACTAAAAAGGGCGAATCTCTATTAGTTTCCCGGATATTCTTAAAAAAAAATGTGGAAAAAAAATTATTTTGTTTCACCTCTTCGCTATTGCTTTATAACCATCGAAACATTTTTTTGGGGGAAAAAATAATCCCCTCATATTCAACCCTTCCAAAATGGCATTAAGAATTAATTTCGAACAATTGACAAAGGAATTTTAAAAAATTTTGAACTGACATTCTTGTAATCAACTCATCACGCATATGAAATTTCTAATCTATTTCATTTTAATATGACATCACAGGTCAAATGTCTATTAAATTAGATCAGAGGTGAGAGCTTTGTAAATTAACAGGCGCAATCGATAACAGTTCCTTACGGTACTATCTCCTCGATTGACGATACTTTGCCTCTGGGGTCGAATTAAATTTCACACCCTTCAGTAGAAATTAACCTCTGTCCTGTCTTTCTCTGACCTTTGAAATTGCGTTAGTTCAATTCATAAATAAAGGCATTCAAATCAGCGTCTATAGAATACTCTTTGTCATTTAATTTTATGAATTTGCAATTCTTGATTATAATTTAAAACATTATTAGACCAGATTCACCAACTTCATTAAAATGAATTTCAGGAAAATTCAAAATGACATTGTCATTTTTTTTAATACTCTTCTTCTTCATAAGCTTTTATACTATATAGTATTCTTGTTAGTATAAAGCGGATTTATTCTCCCAATTCCAAAATAATTGCGAGAGATATGGTGATGCAATTATTTTTGAAATTGTGACATGTTTGTGCAGTTGGAAAATAGAATTGAGTAAAAAATCCTGAAATATGCGTTTACAAGAGCAGAAAAAATTACATAAAACTATTATTATTCTCAGAATAATTGATACAGCAAATTTTTTTTTCTCCTTGAATTTGTGTGATTCGATTTAAGGAAAAAAATAACATTAACCTTTCCTGATTGCAAAAATTCGGAAGTTTACAGCAAATAAAACGGATAATTACCCATTTTATGTGTCACTTTTTCAATGGGTCAATTCTGTGCAGGAGTTATAATATCATTCAGGTGCTTTGTCGTCTAGAGCAATCATGCGGGTGAAAAAGATTTTGTTAAAATTTATGAACCACTGCTAGTCCAAGAGGATTAAGAAGAAATGAAAAAAAAAAATAAAAAAGTGTCCACTACTCCATTTTATGAAAAATTTTATTACACGCAGAGTGTAGATTTATCGCTCAAAGCGGGCTGTAAAAAGTCCGTTTTTCTACCCAAAGACTTTTTTCGTTTTATTTTTAACATTATTACTTTATGCATGAAGAAAAAAGTATGGGTCATAGTATGGTTAGAACAATAATCAAGAAGCAGTTTATTCATTCTTTGAATCTATTTCTGCAGAAAAATATTGAAAATTCATTATTACGGTTTCACGTAATAATACAACCATGTCAAAATAAATAGAACAAAAATAACTTTCCACCAAGTAAACATCGAACCAAAATGATTGACGATGAAATAACCCAACAAAAAACAACGTGTAGTAAAAGGATAAAATAGAGTAGATGATGACATTCGAACTTTAATAGAATCCATAATAATCATTCAAAATTAACATAAAGGAAGAAAAAACATGAAGATTAAAGTGCGAGTCAAAATCATTATTTTTTTTGAAATTAAAATTTTAAAAAATTAAAGTTGTAGAGAATATTGAAAAATTCGAAAAATTTCCCGGATGATAATGACTGTGTGGTTTTTCGTCCATATTATTGTAGATATTATTATAGATTTATGCATTTATTTATTGAGTTTTGTCTTCGAATGTTGTGAATTGGTTTATTATGAAAGTTAGTTGAAAATGAATAGTGAAAAAAAAAAAAATGAAATATTTCCCATGTTTTTGAACTTCAATTTCAATATTATGAAAACTTACATTTATCTAGAGGTAATTAGTCATAATAATGAATTTATATCAATCATTAATTTCAAAACTAAATAATGTTGAACTTATATTATTTGAATTAATTTTTTTGATTGTTTTATTTTAGAGCCTGAAAAAGCTCTTAATCAGGAGCGAAACGTCGCAAATTTAGAAATAAATGTAAACATTGACTTTCACAATTAATTTTATTCTGTCCAATATCCCACATCACCCCTAATTAAATATTAAAAGAATTACTATTATTGGAATATTTTGTCAAAAGTAATTTAATTTATAAGCATTTATTCATAACTCATTATTTTTGGAGATATTTCATCGTGAGTTATTTAATTCAGGGATATTCTTTTATGGATAATTATTGGAAAAGATATTTGGACGAAAATAATTTTTCATCACAATCTTGTATTTTTGATCTCAATCTTTTTTTCATCATATATCAGTAAAATCGATTTATTCGACTTTAAAATCCACATTTTAAAGCAGAATTGTATGAAATTTCCATCGAATGGGATCAATAAAGAGATGATTGTTTTATTTTATTTGAAGAGAGGCTACCTCAAATTTATTACAGAAATGGAGTAAGCCCTCGATAAAATGAATATCGAAAATCCTCGGGCTGAATCCGATTCTTAACTTGACACATAAGAAACGAAAATGGCTGGACTGCAGAGGATCTTACTGGTGTAAAATATCGGGGAAAAAAATGGTTTTATGGATTTTTTTTATGTAACCGTGAATATATGAAGTGATTTCATACGAAATTCTTATCTTTATTATGAGATCGTCGCATAAACGTTCATTCAATCATCGTATTATTAGAGTGCATATCAATTCAGAATACTTTTCAAATTATATAATTTTATAATGATCATTTTGAATTTTCCATTAACTGAACTGTCATAACTTTTTATCTTCTTCTACAAATACACATTTTCCAATTGAACAGGTTTTGAGAAAATGTCAGGTGTCATTTTTAGTAGTGAATTCCATGATTCTATTCTGTAAAGTTCATACACGTTGAATATAATGGCGTCTATGGATGAAAAACCATTCTTCATTGGTTGACAAAAATTGCACGTCCATTTCAAAAACAAAATAAAAATCTCATATGTCAAATATACATATATATATATGTATAAACATACATGTTACAAATAGAAAAATCATATGACATATATACGTGGCAAAAAATGTGATAATTGACATACATTCAATATTTCTAACATATATATAAAATAAATATACGTCATTTATACATTATTATATGCGCATATATGTAAAATATATTCGACAAATTTATTCTTTATATTCATATATATATGCTTGTACATATATAAATTTTCACGTAGAATGATGGATAAATCAATTTTTTTCAGTAATTATCGAGTATGGGTAATAGTTTTCAATTTAACTCGAAAAATAATCATCGAAAAAAAATTGAAAAAATAAATTCGAAAACCAATGTTATGAGATCATTTTTCATATACAAAAAAAGTCGCTTGACTTTTGCCAGAAAATCCACTCGTTTCAAAGATATTCGCAAAAAAAAAAACCGTTTGATGAAAAATAAAAATACACTTCGTATGATTTATCGTCGTACATTACTTCGTACAATCAAGATGATCAATTTTATTCGACGTATATAGATATATATTTACCTTCTGTCACGAAGTTTCATTCTCGTTGTTACGACTGGAGAGTTTAATTCACTGGGGGGATCTCTTTCGAGATAGACGAAGTAAAGAGGGGAGAGAAAAAAAATTGGAACAGGATAGATATTTATGAGTTAGATGGGTGTAACGAAAGTACAGTAGAGCTCACAACGTCTGATATACTTTCGGAAATGAACGGGCCTCAAGCTCCGGCAATTGGAGAACGTGAAGCTGTCCAGGGAAAAGCCATATACGTATGATCTCACATAGACTTATATCACTGTCACTTTTTTTTTCTTACTTTAGAGTAAATAGCATTGAAACGGTGAATTTCTTTCCTGAGCGTGTATTCTCTTTAATGATTGTCATCAAAATTTCATCAGGAATATTGACCTCTTTTTTTTCATCCCTGGTAAATGTCAGGAGAATGGAAAAGAGAGGGAGAGAGAGAGAGAGAGGAAGAAACAAACAAGAATAAACTCCGGGATATTTTTCAACTCCAAAGTTGACGTAAAAAGTGTATAAATGAAGAATCGATGAAAACTTGCACCGTGTCTGAGCTGAATTAACGAGAAAACTCGTTCCTATATTTTCAAAGATTTTTATTTATGACCTCATTCACGGTGGGAATACCAAGATAACGTCTGACTGCCTAATTGGAATAGTTTTCGTGGGTTCACCACAAACTTTATGACATATATCGATGAGAATAAAGCGATTTATTCTTTCAAAAGAATTCCAACATTTAATTTTATTTTAGCCCTTCAGTGGCTGGGTGCTTAGAAAAATATCTTTTTGCTAAAGTGGCGAGACCTGAACGGCTTTATTTATAATTATTTATAATAATCGATGCTCACAGAACTATTAGTCTTCGAGAATATTCATTCACATATTGTTGAATGAAATGGAATGAATGAAAAATTCAAAAATTGATTGTCTTTCATGTAGAAGCTTCAAAGATATGAGAGTTTGAGTGCTACGGAACAAGGTCCATATACATATATATAGACCGGGTACTTGAGGGGTTAATCATCGTATAACGTGAGAAAAAGAAACTCATTTTCCCATTTATCACATGTAAATTATTTATGTTTCCCTGTCTTGTCAACCCTCGAGGCCTCAACGACATAAACATCACCAAAATTTTATATACTCACAAGGCCTTGTTACAAATGACTTTAATTTCACTTTTGTACTCCAGCCCCACTTGAATGAAAAAA
Source organism: Aleiodes alternator (assembly GCA_963921955.1). Classification (NCBI taxonomy): domain Eukaryota; kingdom Metazoa; phylum Arthropoda; class Insecta; order Hymenoptera; family Braconidae; genus Aleiodes; species Aleiodes alternator. Next base: position 12,987,880 of record OY998098.1, on the reverse strand, counting down.
AAAGACGAAAAATAAAAGAAGTTAAAAGAAACTTTTCACACTTATTTTTAACATCACTTAAGGAATGTTTTTTGGTGTATGTGAGAGACAATAAATGTTCATGGTTTTAGTAGCCACAAAATTGCCATTAAACTGTGAAAGAGGGGAGAAAAAAATTCCATTTAAAACGTAGAGCAATAAAATTAATGTTAAAATAATTCTCCTTTTTCCCTGATTTTTTATGATTTTTCTTGGAAAAATGGAAAGAAAACTAAGTGGATCGTTATGAGGGAGCACAAAACTTGAGAGGAATACGTCACGTAGTTATACAACAAAGTAGAGGGAGGAGGGGTGAAGAGAGGGGGGAGGGTGATGTAGCGTAGTGTGTAGTTGTCAGGAAGTTTAAATAGAATTTGCACATTCCAGTGTTACAACATGCACAAGAGACACAGAGACACATAGTTGCAGCCATTGCTGAATTTTCCACCTTCCCTCAGTGCATGAAGGTTGTGTTAGAAATTCACAAATTTTATGTGTGTATGTGTCAATAGCTCTGTATCACAACGTAAACATTCAACTGTGGCTTCTCTTCTCACACACATTGCCTCTGCTTCTTCTTCCAGCAAGGTAAAAGTACCTTTATTCATATGCACTCTGTGTTGAGTTTTAAACACACGTTGAAATAGCACTAAAAAACCGAGTTTTGCCATAACTATAGAGGAAACTGCAAGGGTACAGGGTCACCTCTCGTAAGCGCCAGGTGTTGATGCTAATCTAAAGCTTGGAAAATATCTAGAGCGTACAGTGAATGACAAAGATAAAGGCTTTTAATGTTTCACTGTATTCGAAACAAACTAGTTTGAAAATGGAAAATTTACATTTTACTACTGTAGTTTGACGCTATTACTGGGCAATTAACCTCTCCAGTTGTCAAAATATTCTGATGCGTCTGATAATACTGAATTATTGGGTATTAAGGGAATAATTTTTTACTTTTTGTACTAAACTTCTAACGGAAAATCCTAATTCACTATACTGAGAATAGTATAGTTGGAAAAAATTATCAAGTAATAATGCCATTGGTTCTTAGCAAATTTTTTTGAAAAATAATTAAAAAAGATGTTGAATACTCAGTGAAAATTGATTGTTAGCCAGCCAGATCAATAAATATGCAGGAAAGATGATTATTAAATAAGTGATATACTTGAACAGATTGGATAGAATGCGAAAAAAAGGTATTTTATTCAGTAGTATGTGTGCTTTACAAAAGCCAAAGCAGGAGTGTGAACCAAAAACGGAAAAGTACAAATTAGTGTTAGGTTCAGGTCACGTTATGACGACGTATAAACATGTCGGAAGAAAAGTTACTTGAATTAATTGAAAACTTGTATATCTCACAAAAGTTTTTGAATTTACTGAATTTAGTCAATTAAACGGGTTAATTGAACGTGTAAATCTGTTTGAATTCAGTAAATTCAACAATTTTCCAATTATTTCGGAGAAATATTAGCTATAAGGACCAATGGCATCAATATTTCATAGTTTCTACTACTATTTTTTCTCAGTACAGTAAAGAGATGGAATAGAACAGTGCAGTATCTTGGGAATCGAGCGAATTATGGCCATTTTCATCTTAATCTTTTTTTGCAGGAAATTCCAAGGGCTGCAAAAAAGATTAGTGCAAAATCACCCTATCCTGCTTAGTTTCCGGGATATTTGAAGAAATAAATTAATTACCATAAAAATACATTTATTCTACTTTACATTTTTTTTTCTACGAAATTCATCATTAGCATATTAATTATCACTGGATAACACTTTTTTAACTACTTCCAAGTTTTCCAATAGATAATTGTGTTTTTACTTTGCACAACATCATGCAGAACTCTTTTGAAATTAGTAGAACGCTACACGATATTTCATTCTTAATTTAAAACTCTACGATAATTAAAAAGAAGTTGTAATACTATCGGATAATGTCTGGACGTTAAGGAAGATTTTTAAGGAGAGGAGAAAATAAAAAAAAAAGAGAAAGAGAGAAAAAAAAGGACTTGAAGACTTAATTGGCTGAGGGTGAGGTACAAAATTACTTAGTAGAAAGTACCTACGTTCTTTCTTAAACATTATAAAATGTTGAGGAGGAGAAAAATAAGTTGGTGTAATGCTCTCTCAAGTCATTAAGCACACCCCATGAATTATAATTGAAGATATAAATTTTTCATTAATAATTAATTATTCGAATAGTGTTTCAGGGTAATAGAGTTGATACTGAAGGGTACATGCGCCATTTCACTTCGTGAATACTGAAAAACATTAAAAATTTCAGCCCTCCATACCTTAACAAAATTCTAGTTCGGAAATAAATTGATATTGAAACGATAATTAAAGAATTCAAGTCATTTTTCTATAATTAGAGCAAACTTTTGAAAATGATTATCATCTTCTTCAAATTTATTCAATGCAGAATTTATTCCTTGACATTATTCAATTTTAATATCTGTATTTTATTTAAGAAATGAGAAGAAATTGGTAACAACGATCTCATATAGAGTATTATTAATCTTGAGTATATTTATGAAAAGTAGTGATTTTCAAATTGAATAGATGAACAACTATTACATCAACTAATGAAGTTTGATATTATAATGACTGATTTAACCCTATTAGCAACTGGGCGTTCCTCCCAGCAATCTACTTAGTTCAGCATATATATAGTGGGGCCTCTACGGACCAATACCAACAAATTTTGGAAAACGCCCTAAAGTAAGTAGCAGTATCGTACATTTCAAAAATTTCCTTTTTCTCTCTTTTTTTCTCCATTTAGAATCCCACGTGCACAAATATATACACTGTTGCTAACACTGTCACTATTGTTATTGAAAATAAGATTCGTTAGAGAAAATATCAAATTAAAATTATATCATAACCAACAAAAAATATGGTTCTGGGTAAAAAACTGTTTTATGCTATAGCATATGAATTTCATTTTTGGGTCGACATTGAAGGATGCCCTCTTCGGCTAGTTCGACAATAGTAAGAAATTTATTTTAAAAGTGAGAAAATTAAAGAATTTGGCAGTTAACGAAAAAGAAGAATAACAATAGTGTTATATTATGTTCATTCCATTTTTTTATGTTCGATTCCAGGAATTAATTAATGAATTGAAACACCCTGAAGTATATTTTAAACATCATTTAGAGTTTTCTTCAAATGACTTCTATTCTGCAATGGCCGATACAGTCAAAATTCTCAATCATATTACCATTCTCCAAAGTTAAACACGATTTCACCTAGCGTCGACGATGACATGACGCAAGTTCCCCCAAAATTCTCTACCGAGAGTATTCATAATCGATTATTCAGAGAGAATGTTACCATGAAAAATGTCGAATCATCAATCAACTACTTGAAAATAACAAGGTAAATGTTCTACTCTCCACTCACACCAAAAAGCCATTTCATTGTTCCGTGTCACCCGTCATTCGGCGGTGTGCCTCCAAGTAATTTTACGTGACGTGATTTTAATAAAGAAAACTCGAGTTACCTACCTATTTTTCTCACCAACTGGAAGAATAATGTCGAGAGAAAGAGAGAAGGAGAGAGATAAAAAACAGAGGAGAGAAAATTGAAAGAGACTATAAATATGGAAAAAATAAGAAATAAAAATTCTGTGTTGATGGATGACGCTGAAGAAATTATGGAAAAGGCTAATAAATTCCTCCAACATTTCCTCGAAATGATGCTGAAAATAGCAGACATCAGAAAACTCCTACATTTTTTTTCTTATAACGAATGAATCATTAAAGAAAATATGCACATGTATAAAATTAAAAAAACTGTAAGTGCGAATTTTTCAAACAAATTTTCATAATCATTTAATCGCAAAAAAAAAACTTTAAAAATTCGTGCATGCCTATTTTATCATCATTTTTTTAAAATATCTTGGAAATATTGCAAGATATGACAATTTTCTCTTGATCTTCTCTTGTAATTTTTCGAATTCTCTACAAATAACGTCAGCACAAAACCGCAAGGATACCAACTCATTTTTTTTGTATTTGCATGGGGAATTTAAGTCTATGTTGCTATTTTCTGAGAAATCATTCCCTTTTCCGCAATTTTCATACAAATACGAGTCTTAATCCTTGCTAATACATGCCTAAAACCATCTCTGGACAAATCCTTACATTTTGAGTCGAGAAGTCCACAATTTTCTAATCGTTCTCAATAAGATAAATCCATGGCAAACGCATCTACCCTTCTGCATTGCTATTGAGAGGCAAAAAAGATGAGAGCTAAATCGTCCTATTGCACTTAGATCCAAAGAAAGTTTCAAAGAATGGTTGAAATTCCATATTCATTGAATAATAGAAGTGAGCATGTGCCAGTGATTTGAGTCTTAATATTCTCGAACAGTTGTAACTTCAACAAGAATAGAGACGAACTCTCTAACCAATAACAATATCTTTTTTGTGGAGAATACAGAATGCCCGAATAGACTGTGAGTGGAAACAATAGGTTGGCCGCGACCCGTTACTCGATTTCCATGTCCCCTGGCATGCCCTCAACTCCACCAAAACCCCTCGTTTCCTCTACCCTCCCCCCCATTCCCCCATCGCTCAGTTACGTATCCTAAATTGGAGCATCGCAGAATCGTGAGTCGCCGCAGAAATTCAGCTGCATCGATTCTGCAATGCCAGTAATCTATGTCTATTCCTCCCTCACCTCGCCAGTAATTCAAATTATACTCCTGCCAATCTGTGGATTGTTATTGCTTGATCAAGATGTCATGTATATTGATACCTATATTTCACTACCCCCCCCCCCTCCTCCATCAGTCCATAATTATTATGATTACGATCACGAAATAGTTGCACAACAGCTTTTAAGCTTATCTTTCCTCTTTCACCTATGTGTGTATGACTTTGACTTCACGTAAAATTACAGAGGCATCGTAAAATTTCTGTATAATTTCCTTTTATAGCATCAGAGCTCCACGAGTACTTGATATAATTACCACGTAGCACCTAGTAGGTATGAGTAACAAAATCCAAAAGCATGCTGAAGAGAGAATACGTGTGTGTGTGTCTATGTGTGTGTGTGAATGTATGTGGCAGGTTAACGGCCGAGAGGACTTTGGGCCCCAACCAGGACAAAAGCAAAGCTTGCATCGGCGTAAAAGCTCGAAATACTAAAAGCACTGGGTATCGCCTACGTAGCACCCTTGCTCTATCCACTATCAGCACGCGCTCAATTTCATTAAGCAACGTACGAGGAAGAGAGGAAAGGAGATTCTATTACGGATTTGAAGTTAGCGCTTTTTTTTTTCGTTTAATCCTTTATGAGTGAAGTAATTCGTATTAAATTTTTCCATGTCGAAGTTGATTAAGGAGATTCTAATTTTTCTTTACACGTGTAGTATGCAATGAATTTTTACTAAAAAAAGAAAGAATTATAGGAGCAATTATCTGTTAAAAAAAAAAACAAAAAGTCATTTCATGCACTTTTCGACCTCCGCATTTGCGTTTTCAATTCTTTTATTATATTCACAGAGATCTCATAATGCTGTCGTTCTTTGACCACAGTCCAGAGGAGACACAGGGAGTAATGAAAAGGAAAAAAATATAATTTATTTAATCATAATAATGATAATGATAATAATGGAAAACAGAAAGAAAGTTGGTTGGTGAAATTTTTTGTCGTTGCAAATTCCTGGGGAATGAGCCCAAGCGCGTTTATCCTCTGGCTCTTCCACATTTTTTTCGTTATTCCTTATGGGGTAGTATGTGCCCGAGACATAGAGCCTCTGGGCTTGAAGCTGACACGTCCATCCTCGAGTCTACAGTATATATAACGAATGTTCGCCTGTCCCCGTAGAGAATAAAGAGAGAGAGCGAGAGGTTTGAAACAAAAAGATAAAGGAAGAGAAAAAGAATAAGTACGAAAACAAAGAAATAGGGAAAAAGCAAATGGTTAAAAAAAAATATGGAGGAAAATTAAAACTCGCACACGCGATGAGCTAAAAGCCTTTTCTATCCCAGGGTCATAACTCTTTGCTCACTTGTATAGTTCGAAATGTACTTAACCTCGGGTCAATTTTAACTGGCTCAGTGCTGAAGAAAAAGTGAGAAAATGAGACACACTGACACACAATGTTCATGTTTCATGAATTTTTTGAATTCGTTCCTTCAAATAAGTGGAATTTTAGGGACAGTGTTAGAAGCTCGATTAGCTGACAAAGCTGTCATAGTTACATGTATGGTTAACTTTAGGCAGTTTACTACGGTCGGTGATCTTAGCACAGTTAAAGATGGCTACCTAAGTGTTAGCTGAAATCATAACCATTAAGTGAATGAAAAATTCGTTTCATTCGGCTCCAAATCAATGAAAACGAAACAATTTATCCAGTTATGGTACTATGTTCATCAAACTGCAGCTATTTTCTGCTGTTTTCAACCGCTCGTAAGCACGTCATCTTGAATTCTTCTTAGGGCGAAAGCACAATGATAAAACCGTTCGGTTAAAACCTACATATGACGTCATACGCAGGATCGAAATTGGAATATAAAATCATAATTATTACTAAACAATGGGTTTAAAAATTTGAAATTTACTGGATCTTCCGTTACCCCTCAACTTCACATGTCACTTAACTGAGGCAGCACAGTTAAGTGAATACTGCTGATCGGCGATTAACTTCAAAACCTTGGGCTTAAATGTGGAAATGACACTCGCATTAACTTTCGAAGTGGCAATGAAACGTGTACAACTAATAAATGCGCGCGCAACCCGTTTCACACTGACTATGGATTCTCCGAGTTCGAGCCCGCGAAAATCCGAATCACCTGCCTAGACAATTGACTCTAGAATCAATGTGCCTTTTCCGTGTATCACTTCAAACTCAATGAATAAAAACACGTGAATCTTATCGTCTTCTGTAATTTGGTATTTCCTCCAGATCACCCAATAAATGTAAATCACCTCATTTTTCTCCTCATTTCTTTCCCATCGACATATTTCATTCACCAGGAAATCGTTATACCCGCAGAAAGAGGGTGATGATAGCATTAACAGATACAAAGAGTCGATAACGAAGCAAAGGATTTACCTCTGCGAATGAGCCAAGGATATCGAAAGAGGGTTGTGTTAAGAGGGATCCCTCAGCAGATACAACACCTCCGAGCTTTAGGGACTTGTATTTTGGGATATTGAGATTACGTTAATATTTCCTAATGGCGAAGTGATTCGAAAGAAT